>JAAIXI010000226.1:4380725-4980725 GCA_013403645.1 Heliconius nattereri | reverse complement strand
CGGCGGCACAGTATTATTACCAATATTTCTCTATCTCTTCCCTCTTCTCTCTTCTTTTATAATAAATAAATTGTATTGTAAATATTTTAAATTGTATTCAGTGGGAGGCACCAAGACAAAAGGATGTATATTTTGACGATATTATAGATGAAATCAAAAGTTACAATCGATATAAACTAGTGCTATGATATTATCGACAGTCTATTATTAAAGAAATATTTTTATGATTATTCAGATTCAATCCATATAAAGATAATTCAGATAAAATCCGTATATATCATTAATTTATTTTTTGTAGATATAATGTTAAATTTACAAGCATTTAGTTACGAGGCAATGCTACACGACGGAATCATCCGAGGTTGGCTCAATCACATACTCTATTTTTGTGAGTATTATGTTTTTATTATACTACATTATTATATTACAATGATTATACTACGTTAAAGTGAGGATTTATTAATAGAAATAAATATTTTTTTAACATTACGATATTTGTTTTATTTTTAGTGGTAACGAATCCCATTGATTTGGAAATTATATTAAAAACTTGCTTACCTAAAGATGATTTACACAGATTTATGCAAAAAGTCATTGGCAATGGTGGAATATTCGCATCAGGTATTCGTTTACAATTTAATACAAAAGTAATTATTAATATTGTGATGAAACAACTTTTCCATAATTTAATATATAACGGTTTTTAGTTCCCATATGGAGGCGACGAAGACAAATATTAATACCAGCTTTTAGTACAAAAGTTACAAATCAATATACAGATATATTTTGTAATAATGGTGAAAAGTTAGTGAAAAAATTAGCCAAAGTTGATGGGAAAGGAAAATTTAGCATTTGGCCATACTTGTCTGCATATACTCTGGATTCTGTACTTGGTTAGTATGAATAAAATATCAAAATTTATGAATACCTGCTATTTTATGAGTTTTTGATATTAGGAATGTTAAGTATTTTTAGGTTCTATTATAAATGAAATGATACAATCTATTATTACAGATTTCGAATTATGTACGACATACATGTACGGTACCTACATATATAGGTACATTAATGGGGTTTCCAGTTTCAGAAGTCAGAAGTATTTCTGCGTATGTTGCCTGTTAGGATTCATATTCACGCTTATAATATAAACAAAGCGTTCACTTGCATGAATTGCGTCTAAGCAGACGCAAGTCGGGGCAAGTGCCCCGAAGTTAAACGCACACTTACTCTCAATATTTTTTTTTGACGTCGAATAATTTGCCACTGGTGCACTAAAGTTCCTGCGCAATACACGGTGCAAGACTTTCAATGGGACTTTTTTAATTAATTATTTCTCAACGGTCGTTTTCTGGGATGCTGTTGTAACTTACAGGTGCGCTAAGTTTAAGCACTATGTAATATGTACATATATACATATACGTCACCGGTATTGCTAAGTCATTCATTAATTAAGTCTTCTTACACATGATATTTCAAAAATTTATTGAGAAATATATCCCATATCCCATTCATATATATGATTTTTTCTTAACATCTTGTAACTTAAATGTCGTAATAAAAATTTTAAATCTACGCTTTCTGACTTTCCAAATTTCACGTTTCTACGCACAGCGGTTACGGCTGTGCGTGCGTCTTACCTCAGTCAGTGAGGACAAGTCCTTTTATGTATATAGATAACTGCTCATTTCGAAATTATACTTTTTACCGCAATTTAACTTTTTTTTGCACAGTGGAACTTTAAAAGTACTCGCACATTTGACCCCAACGATTTTACAATTACTTTACAGAAACTACACTAGGTGTTCAACTAAACGCTCAAGATGATCCAAAGTCTTCATTTTTAACTTCACTTCACCTTTTAATGGACATTGCTTGCATGAGAATTTTTCGTTTGTGGTTACAACCGGATTGGCTTTTCAAATTTTTTCCCCAGTACAAGACACAAGAAGAGTGTATAGGTGTCTTACATAATTTCACAGATGAAGTAAACAATATATATCTTTAGTGCATATTTGTTCTTATAGTTGCAAATATATGCTACTTGAAATATATATATATTTTTCATTTTAGGTCATACAAAAAAGACGAATGGAATTGAGCAAAAAAGATGATAATCAAACAGAAGCTAGTAAGGAATATGGTACGTAGTAAAATTTAAAGAACATTAAATTTGTTTGTTGTTGTCTGAAATTTGTAATTTTAATTTATAGATTTACAAGAATACCAGAGAAAATCTTTTCTGGACCTTTTAATATCGCTATCTGGCGGTGGGCGAGGGTACACTAATATTGAACTTCGGGAAGAAATTCTGACTTTGACTATTGCTGCCACTGACACTTCTGCTTTAGTTACTGGTTATACACTAAAACTGCTTGCAAAATATCCAAAAATACAGGAGAAAGTGTATGAAGAGTAAGTAATTGAGGTTCTTGGAAAATATATAATTATTAATTACATAAAAATATTATTGTTAACCGTAGTATACGTTGCGGCCGAAAAGAATAATTTTCGGTTTCGTTAGAAATGTATAGAAGAAAAGTGTACAATTTCAGGTTGTATGAAATATTTGGAAATTCCAATAGATCTATCACCAAAGATGATCTATTACAAATGAAATATTTAAAAAGAGTAATCAAAGAAAGCTTAAGACTTTTCCCTCCAGCACCTTTTATTATTCGCAAAGTGGAAACCGATGTCAGGCTTCGTGAGTACCTCTTTTACTTTTTCTGATTTTTATTTTGTGAATTCTAACTTTATATTAATTATCTTGTTTAATAATAATAAAGATGAATGATACTACATTTTAAACCTTGCTTAAACAAACATATAAAAAAAGTTATTGTCGGACAAAGACCACACCCACAACCAGCCGTTTTTACAACACATTTTGTGCTACTGCCCCACGAATGGCCTCTTCCTATATTGTATTTACATATATTGGATTTATTTTTTCAGCTTCAGGTCGTGTTCTTCCAGCAGGATCAGGAGTAGTGGTATCCATATGGGGCTGTCATCGAGATCCAAAATACTGGGGAGCGGACGCAGAACACTTCGACCCTGACCGCTTTCTTCCAGAACGCTTTGACTTAAAACATCCCAGCAGTTTCCTGCCTTTTAGTAATGGACCAAGAAACTGTGTAGGCAAGTAAAGTTCTTATGGTAAATATGTTGTATTGTTTTAAAAAAATACTTAAATATTAAAAAAAATATATATATATTTTTTTAAAAATACATTTAATCTTTTTTTTATATATTATTTGTAGGTTATCAATACGCGTTTATGTCAATCAAGACTTCGCTGGCAATGATACTGCGGTACTATAAGTTGGTTGGAGAACCGGAAAAGGGACCGATACCTCATATTAGAGTAAAGTTAAATATCATGATGAAAGATGTCGATGGATATCAAGTAGCTTTGGCAAGAAGGCCTGGAATGACATTATAACAATTAAAAAAGAAACCTATTATAAAAAATAAATACTTTGTCTTAATTTTTTTTAACATATGTATTATTTATATACTTATGTTTCCACATATAAAAATTAATAATAATTAGTCTCCAATTATTACTTTTATATGAATAAAAGGTTGCCTGTTAGAGATCCTTTACAGTGATAAGGCCGCCTTTGCACTATATCAATTTGTTATACCAATTATGTATAATCATCTTTGTGCAATAAAGTATTATTGATTTGATTTGATAGATTTTGTCAAACAGAGAGAAAGAGATTTCTATCCCTGTTTTCCTTTCCTACTTCTTTTATACACCCCTTGTAACAGCTAATAATTTTTACTTACTTTCCGGTTGTCGGTTTCAACCAATAAGAGCTAGAGCTAGAGCTCCAGTAGACTGGAAGTCAAGGGGTTCCAGGTGGTAAGGCGTTTATACATATAAATACGCTAGCGGCCTGCGAGCGGCTTCGCCCGCTTGACTGCATTTTTTTTAATATGCAATCATTACAGTTATTTTACAAAGAATATTATAAATCCTTACGTAAATCAATAAATTATACTTTTAAGATTGTTTCTGGACGTGAAAATTAAATTATTCATTGACAGCACAACATTTGACTGTCAGTCAACAGTTTATTAAATGAAATGAACTTCAAAACGTTCCACATCCCAATATCACATCGTCTACCCATGTTGACTAATTACTTAAAAAGTACAATAATAATTATCACCTTCGCTGGGATCACCGTGTCGTCCACAACGTTCCTGCACAATTTCAGAGCTGTTGGTTTAACGGTCTAGGAGGAATAGCATTACAACGAAACACACTTTGGACCAGTAAGAGCTGCGCTTCGCTCAGCTCAATGATTAATTCGGTGTTTCTGTAATATGGTTATCTGGACTTCCATTAGAACTACATGTGTGTATATTTTTTTCAAAGTTTCACGTAAAACAAACTTAAAAAACGCTACGATGACAAACATTTTTTTAAATAATCTAAATAGTGATACAATAAAAACAATTTTTTACTATAAACTTATATCAATTAAGCCTCCGCAGAATAAACTTAACACCCTAATCACAAAAGGCGATTTTGTTTATAAGTTGTGAATATTGTTTTTTTTATTATACCTACTATGAAATACCAACTATATAGAAGAAGAAGGCTGTGACTGTAACGCAGCACTGTGGGTCCGATCCCTACTCGCGGAAATAAAATATTTAATTACATTTATATTTTCATATCTTGGCTTTGGTGTCGAGGTAAAGAGCGACGTTGAGTTCTGCCACTCAACACGCAACGACGAATTTGGCGTCATAACACTAGGTACCCTGCTGTGCTACGGGCTACAGCGTGAAACTATATTTTAGTTAAGCAATGGGTGCAGCCCAATTGTTATTATTTCGAGGTGTACTTGGACATAAAAAGAATATTATTCATATAATAATTATTAAGGTACATATGTATATATTTTCCTTGTTAAGATAGACACAAAGCAAGTTATTTCTTGAGTACCTAATAGATTTTATTTTATATAGGTCTACTAGTGGACCCGAACGCGGCTACGCCCGCTTGAACTATACGAATATTTATTAAATATATTTATGAAATTATTTTCAGTTTTCAATAGAGAGATGCGTTAAGCAAGCTCATTTTGGGTGACGTTTGTTTGAATTATTTTTGTATTTTAATGAAACAATAAATTTATGATGTTAAAGTAAAAAAACATTTATTGCGTTGTGTGTTGTTTTTTCATAACAAATTGACCCACGGCGCGGTTGACCCGTTAATTATTATATTCAACTTGAAGTAATTATAAAAATGCAAGAAAAATGTCTTATTATATAAATTACAGTGTTTAGAAGATAAATTACTCGTTACACGTGACACAATTTCATAGTTGGCCTCTATTGTGGTTTACCGCAGTTATTAGTTATATAATAAATTATACCCTTTACTTAAGTATCTTTGTGTTAGTATTATTCCATAGTCTATGAACGTTAATTATTCAAGTGGATTATCATTATCAGTATTGGATACTTCTGCAAACCTGGCTAAACTTCAGTTTAGTATAAAACAATTGTTATATAATATAGGACCTTGTTTTATAATGTTTTTTCATATAGTGATTTGGAAACTACACGTAATAATAAAATATGTATATGAAAACACGTAAAATTATAAGAATTAAACATATTTTAAAATCCATAGGGATTTTAATTTTTTTATATTACTTCATTTGTTTTAAAAAGAAAACTTATTCTTCCTTAATTGGTTTCTGTCTGCGCACTTATACATACCTACATGTACTTATATACGTACGTGCTATTACTCCACTATGGCATTACGATCTCCTAGAGATGTGAAGGTTGCGGGATGTATGCCATGAACCTAACGACACTAGAGTTATTAAAGCGGGAAAAATTGTGCGCAAACCGTGTTGATCGTGTAAGTCGACCATACGTATAAAACGGTGCACATTTCATATCAGTGATCTGTAACGCGTATACTTATATTATTTTTTAACGAAAAATATACTAAAAATGATTTTGTGGTCTATTCTAGTTATAGTTGTGTTATGGACATTTATATATAGATTCAGGAGAAGGAATATGTACAAGCTGGCTTCTAAAATCCAAGCACCGGATAGGGAAATACCCATTATAGGAATAGCGCACACGCTGATGGGAAGCAATGAAGGCAAGTTAAAACATATACCTAAATACGAAAACATATATTGTGTTCTCCAATTATTATGTGTTTAATATAATATATTCTATTATATTTCGTATAAAGTGGAATTACACAAAATGAATTAAGTAAAAACTTAAAAATAAATTAAAACAAGATGATTTTCACAACTAAGGTAAGTGACGGTAACTTCGAGCTAGTACGTCGTTTCGTGAGTTTTTCTTCTGGCCAAAATAATAAGCAATTTAAGTATTGTTTACGTAAACTATATATTGGTATATAATCTTTATACTTTCAACTGTCTAAAAATTAAGTAACAATATTTTAATGATAAAATTGAGCGTATAGCGACATTTTAAACGCAGAGTTGGCTACGAGCTGCAGAGTAACGTGTCTACGATACTTACGACCGTAAGACTAGCGTAAGAATTTCTTAAGGTTGTAGAAAGACAAAGGAAAGTTATTCGAATAAAACATTTTATTGAAAAAAAAAATTGATGGAATCATAAAATTCTTTTAAAATTGCAATAAATTGATTCACGAAATAGCAGTCATTTTATTTATCAAGTGTCCGCTATTTCGTGTTACTACCGAATAAGGGAGATCTTAGGTACTTTTTAATAAATTTATATTTATGTTTTAATTGAAATTATTTAAATTTAAAGCTTAAAATCAGTTACTGTACTTATTAAAGTTTATCGTGATCGAAATTCGGTATATATTTTGTTCGCTTAAATTTCTATATAACTATTTTAAAGGTAAGCTGAATTGATAATTTTAAGCTAAATTCGTATAGGTACTGCCGATGTAACTTTGTTTTTTAATCAACCTTTATAATTTATTTTTGTGTATTTTTTCGAATATACATGGTAGTTAACTTACTTTACATAANGCACGGTTGCTTTGGCAAATACCTGCACCAGATTGCACGTCGGGAGATGTCGCCGACGTGCCATGAGTGCAATGCACCCGTGGACTCAGCGCACCATACTTTAGCCGAATGTCCCGCATGGGATCCACAGCGCCACGCTTTGGTGGCTGTAATAGGTGGGGACCTCTCACTACCCAGTGTGGTGGGGGCCATGCTGGAAAGTGAGAGGAACTGGTCTGCCATGATCTCCTTCTGTGAATCCGTCATGGCATTAAAGGAGGCCGCGGAGCGGCTTCGAGAGTCAAGAGCGATCGCAGACTCGCTCCGACGTCGAAGGACAGGTGACAGGAGGAGGCAGTACCTGCATCTCCAACTACCCTAGACTTTGTACACTCAGTCCTCGAGGTTGCGAGTGCTTTAGAAGGAACCCAAGGGCGATGGTGGCGCGCAATAGGCGGGCCTACCACCGAGGCGTCGTAGTAGCATACGCGAGTGATCCTGCGGCGTCTCTATTTAGGTGGTGAGGTTTCCGCTGGGTTTTAGTGGGTAGTATCGTATTGCTCACGATGAGTCCCACAGTACCATCCGCACGCAGAATGGTCTGCGGACGGATGGTCTGCGTAAAAGCATTTCCCAGCGTCAAAAGAAAAAAAAAAAAAAGGGTTCAAACAAGAGGTCCACAAATAAATTAATATAAAAATTAAGCTTAAGTTAAACCGCATATTTCACACATTAAATTACTGCCAAAAGACCCACTTTGATCACACTAAAATTTGCAAATTCATATAACCTTTAATAATGTATTTACAATAGTTTAAAGTTATAAGAGCCTTAAACTGCCGAACCCCCGTACATTTACCTTATTTATTAATATACTAAGTTAAAGATTTACCGCCCGATTGACTGATTAATTCGTCGTAATTTCAGAGTAAGAATTTGTGATGTTTTAATATTAGTTAAACGTTTACTGTCTTTTCTGGATAATATATTCTTTTCTGCATAATATATATTCCACTAAAGTGGAATATTAAATTTGTTTTCCGATGGTAGATGCGTTAAATTCGCTTAAGTCTTTCCACGCGAATTTTAAAATTGAATATTTCTTTATATAACTAACAAACAATGTGTAAATTTATTTGGTTATTACAAAGGTCACAAATATGATATACCTACCTATTAATGTGGAGATATTTTTTGATAAATATCGGATGTGGTAAGTAAGAGCTTTGCCCGGCAGTGAGGGATGATGGTCGCGGAGTATGGTTCTGCGAGACCGACTTATAATTTATCTGCATACTCGTATATGTATTTCATTGAAATAAATATTTTGATAAAAAGGATAGGCAGATCAATCTATGATAATAATTTAATTCAATTGAAATTTTTGTAGTTAGTATAAATGTAAAATAATATTTACATTTATAATAATATTTATGTAAAATAATACATTCTTATGTATTAATTATTTATTACTTATATTAATCGAGATTATTACCTCTGGATGTGTATAATATATTCACAAATATATTAATACTTTCATTATTTATTAACATTGTGATGTTCTAATACTTTATAAAAAATGTATCCTTTCAATTTTACAACAAATTACCTTTTGTGTTCAATTTTCCAATACACGTTTGGTTTGTCAAAATACTGAATCCAATATGATGGCCGAGCATGGATTCTTCGAAAACCAACCTGATATGGTTAATCATTGAAATGAATTTGACTTCCAGATAACAATACACACTATGAAAAAAAGTCAAGTTCAAGCTAAATGCCGTGATAAAAACATGTTTAACAAAAAAAAAATTGTGATTGATTTTTTTAAGTTAACCTTATTTACATTATAAGGTTATATATAGTGGGGGGACCGAGCATAGATATCTTTAAGGCAAACTAAAAATATTCCAACCTATATTTTGAATATTATGATATTTTACGTGAAACAACTTTTGTACCTAGGGGCTATGAACATGCCCTTTTAAAAAAAATTAAAAAAGATTTTTTGTCAGGCCCTTTTAAAAAAAAGATATACTTTTATTTGTCTCTATGAAATCCCTATAATCTTACATATATACAGAAACGTTTAGATTTATTCTTTAATTACATAATCTTCTTTTGCTTACGCAGACATAATTTTGAGTTTACAAGCATTTAGTTACGAGTCAATGTTATACGATGGAGTACTCCGAGGTTGGCTTAATCATATACTCTATTTTTGTGAGTATTATATATTTTTTTATAATTATTATTTTTATATACTAATGTTTTATAGTTAAAATATGTTTTCCCAATTTCAATCATTATTCGCTGCATTTCTTATTTCTAGTAATAACGAATCCTGTGGATTTGGAAATGATATTAAAGACATGCTTAACTAAAGATGACTTACACAGATTTATACGAAAAATCATCGGCAATGGCGGTATATTCGCACCAGGTACTTATGTGTTCATATTATAATATATTCAAAAAATATAAATCATATTTTCTATTATTGGATAACATTTTGTATGTAACTTCTTTTAGTTCCAATATGGAGGCGACGCAGAAAAATATTAATACCAGCGTTTAGTCCAAAAATTACAGACCAATTTTCTGATGTATTTTCTGATAATGGTGAAAAGTTAGTGAAAAAATTATCCAAAGTTGATGGAAAAGGAAAATTTAGCATTTGGCCATACTTGTCCGCGTATGCTTTGGATTCCGTGTGTGGTTAGTATGAAAAGGATACCGGAAATTATGATAGTTAATATATGAAAAAATTACAAACTAAAGTAGTTTAGTAAAAATAGGTATAAATGAAACATATATTATTACAGTTCTACGAATAATTTTCTAAGTACAAATAATTTTCTAATTAATAAGTATATTAATGGTCGTTCCAGTTTCAGAAGTATTTCTGCGAATGTTGCTTGTTTGGTTTCATGTTGATTTATTCACGTTTGTCTGTCATTAGACACACACGCGACTTTAGACTTTGATTTATGTCTTCTTTTGCTTTGCTAAAATTATCATGTCCTTTCTATTATTTTAAATTTGCGTTTTATTATATTTTTTGAATTTTCCATTAATGTAAACATAATTGTAAATATTTATGGGAAATTAAATGACTTAGTTGTAGGTATAGAAAATCAACACATACTATTCTTTTTACAGAAACTACACTAGGTGTTCAGCTAAACGCTCAAGATGATCCGAATTCTTCCTTTTTAAATTCAATAAACGTTGTGTTAGATATTGTTAGCAAGAGAATTTTTCATTTGTGGTTGCAACCAGATTGGCTTTTCAAATTTTTCCCTCAGTACAAGAAGCAAGAAGAGTGTATAGGCATCTTACATAATTTCACAGATGAAGTAAATAATCAATATTTATAGTGAATATTAATACAGTGACAATTAAATGAAAGTTGTTATATATTTTTCTCATTCAAGGTCATCAAAAAGAAACGAGTTGAATTGAGCGAAGAAAAGGATGACGAAACAGAAGCCAGTACGGAATATAGTACGTGGTATAATTTCTTCTTACATGATATTTTTTAATGTAACACATCTTAAAAAAATATGCAGAATATGTAGATTATTATATTGTTGTAAAAAAGTGGATTTCCCCTTTACAGATTTACAGGAATATCATAAAAAAACTTTGTTGGACCTTCTAATATCGTTGTCTGGTGGTGAGAGAGGATATACTAACATGGAACTACGCGAGGAAGTTCTCACATTGACTATTGCTGGGACAGACACTTCTGCTGTAGCTATTGGTTATACGCTGAAGTTGTTGGCAAAATATCCAAAAATACAGGAGAAAGTGTATGAAGAGTGAGTAATTCAAGTTCTAAGAAAAGTATGTAATAATTAAGTAATTACTGAAGAATATGATTAATTAATCATTTAATGATAAAATTAATTCCTATCCTTACTTTTGTCACTTGCACAAATTGCTTACTTTTGTGCTCCCATTTTGATCTAAAAATTATTTAGTTACTTAACTGACGTTAAAATGAGTAACCCTAAAATAATGAAATTTACGTATTTAAATTCCCAGTGGGCCATACCAAAATTATAAGCGAGTGTACTTTTTCAGGTTGTATGAAATGTTTGGAAATTCCAATAGGTCTGTGACCAAAGATGATTTACTGCAACTGAAATGTTTAGAAAGAGTAATAAAAGAAAGCATAAGACTGTTCCCTCCTGTACCTTTTATTATTCGAAAAGTGGAAGCCGATGTCACACTTCGTAAGTAAAGTTGGTACTTCTGTATGAAATATCTTGCTTAATTGGCAGAATAATACAGATTCACTTTCCTACACCAGCATTTGCAAAATTTATATGTACATGGCAAAGTATATTTTTCTATAATGTACGTATATTTAAATTATTTTTTCAGCTTCAGGCCGAGTTCTTCCAGCCGGTTCAGGAGTAGTAGTGTCAATATGGGGCTGTCATCGAGATTCAAAATACTGGGGAGCGGATGCAGAGCACTTTGATCCTGACCGCTTCTTGCCAGAGCGCTTCGACTTAAAACATGCCTGTAGTTTTATGCCTTTCAGTAACGGACCTAGGAATTGTGTAGGCAAGTGATGTTGCAGCTTAAATAGTTTTATTATCGGTTTTCAAATCCAATTCTTGAAGATATTTCTGCTGCCAATTTTTATAACAACTATATTTATGATAATTTCGTTCTTAAAATATCGAATTCATACTTTTATGAATGAATAAATCAATCATTAATCATACTATTTTTCAATCATATTTTAATATATTATTTGTAGGCTATCAATACGCTTTAATGTCGATCAAGACCTCGCTGGCAATGATACTGCGATATTATAAAGTAGTTGGAGAACCGGAGAAGGGACCGATACCGCATATTAGAGTTAAGTTAAATGTCATGATGAAAGATGTCGATGGATATCAAGTGGCTTTGGAAAGAAGGCCTGGAATGACATTATAACAATTAACAAAACCTCCATAATAAAAAAATCTTTTTGTTCTTTTTATACAGTAGGTTTGCTTTGCATACGTATTTTTCTTTCTTATTGTGTTGTTTACTTTTATTTGTGTTGTTCTTTGTATATATTTCTTTTATGTGTGCAATAAAGTATATTCTATTCTATTCTATTCTATAGTATCAATATATACCTAAGAAATATGTAATTGCTATTGATAGTATTAATAAGTATATTTTTGTAATATTTATATAAAATTTTACATATAAAAGTGAAAAATATAAAAAAATGTATTAACAAAATATTAAAAAACCTATAAAATACAAATCATATTGCCAATAAAATACATCGCTATAAAATACCTTATTTTGTTATATTTACTGCTCCATCAATTAAATACAAGGAAGTTCTAAGTAATCACTAGTATCAAGTTTATTGCTTAGTCGACTATAACAGTTGGTTAGTTTTCTAAGAAATATACACGGCCATAACCATATAATGTTAGTTCAATTTATTCTGTAAATATTATTATTTTATATGCATAATTACAATGAGGCTTATTGCGGCGCAGGAGCACGTAGTGTAACTGTAAATCTGCCTCCAGAATTCGGCGGAAAGTGCGGAACGGAGTGTCTTAACACTTTTTTCTTTCTTCACTCACCACCCTGTTTGCGTGAGTCAGCGTGAAGCTAATTATTAATAATAGTAATTTTGAACTTGACAGTTTTGTATTAAAAAAATAAAAATTATATTACTTGTTGATTTGAGGCCAGTAGTGGCCAGTACTTCTTCACCCTAATTACAAAGCCTTGCGTTGAGTTCTGCCACTGAAGCAATATTTGGGCGGTATTATAAATTCGACGGAAAATGGGGAATGGAAGTAAATCAATGGGAACGGAGTGCCTTAACTGATAGTGTAAGGCACTAATAGTTCTTTTTTATATAAATTAATACTTTTTTATAAAAAAATAAACAAGTTATATAAGTTTGAATATTTAACTGTAAATTATACGTAAGTATAATTTACAGTTAAGTATAATTTACAGTTGTAGTTTGCATATTTAAACAAATTGATCAAGCAATATATTATATGTTTATAATATAGGTACAAAATATTATACGTTTATTATATATGTTTATAAAGATGAAAAATAATTATACTTTAAAATTGCGATTTTCAATATATAATAACCTTTATACTTACTTGAATAAATAAAACCGTTGTAAATAAACATTTACATTGCTTTCAGCAATAAGCAATGTCTTTAATGACGAACGACCTTTTAAAGCATAATTTCATCATAATTCGCATAATGCAGCTTATATTTCAGGCCATTAAAACAAATTGTCAACATAAATCTTTTTGGTTTATGTCAATGTTACGACAATTGATTTGAACAGATACAATTCGTTGATTAGCTTATGATAGTTTATGATTTTGTAGAAAAATATACAATTATTTTAGCAGATAATCAAAAGAAGAGAAGAATCCGCAGTTAAGTGATAATTATTCTATAGGACGTTAAGTTATCGTAAGTTAATATCTTTTATTTCTTGTTTTCATGTGTTGTTTTTCTTGTATAATACTAGCGACAAACTAGCTGTGATTACGGAGAACGTTGGTGGCTCATGCTTTTTTTTCTACTAAATAATGTGCTTTTCCTACGAAAGCTTCCCTAAAGTTTTATAACTAATTCAGAGAGTGGTCACGTCTGAGTTAGATTCGCCCATTGAAGATTCCTTATCAACGTCAATGACTTATAAATACATTACATTATAAAATTAGCCAAACTTAAATGTCCCGCGTATTTACTTTTAAATTTTATGCACTCTTAGTATGCACTTCTTTTGTATGTACTTTTTAACTTTCAAATTTCCTCTTTATTTGTACTGTAACTTCTCCCAAATGGTTTTGATTAGGCGGCGAATTTCATTCAATATTTGATTTGAGACTGTCGCGTCCGTCGTACATATTATCTTGAATGTCTCAAAATGGCATAATAAATGTTACTTTAGAATTTAGTATACATAAGCCTAATTAAAATTATTCAAGGTAAACTTCAGTTTACTTTTATTGCAGTAAATTTATTTCTATTCTCTTCACAAATATAACTTCGTGCATAACTGCTCTTTGTTCTGTCGAAGTTAAAATTTTTAATATCGTTAAAGGTCAACGTGACAAGTGCAATAGAGCATAAACAGAACCGTCACGTCACTACATTTAAGGAAAGGCATTTACTTAGTTACTGTTATTACTGAAAGCAGCGTGTCACGAATACCCAGGAGCAGTGTCGGGCGGGCGGCCGTGCTGGGCGGGCCCCTATAACGTGACGCGGGAAAACGTAGCACACGAGAAACTAACGTAAAAAGTAACGTGTCTCTATTGACATGTAGATTTTAAATATGAATCTCGATGCTTTCTCTATTACGACGTAGCATGCGATTTACGCATTTGTATAGAAGTATGCTCATATTTTTGCTAAGCGAAAAATATTTGATGGCATAAGTTTTGATATTATCGAGTACGTCACTTCCCCTCTGTTACATTCAGAAATATGAAATGAGAATTAATTTGAGAATATTAAATTAAATAATATATAATTTTTCAGATAGCTCTTAAGCAAAATGACTCAAGTATTTGATAATGATGAGCCCTTTATTTATCGGCTAAATGATAACGGGTTTGGACCAAGTCTTCTTGTAAAGGTAAATGTTAAAACCTTTAGGAGTAAAGTAAATTTAAATGGATCAAAATTAGAATTAGATAGTCATAAGTTGAAAATATTTGAATAATATTATTTATTCAAATATATATTTTTTTCATATTATGAGCACTGCCAAAGTTAAAATTATCTATGTTTAATGAGATAGAATTCAAAATTGTGTATATTTTAATATTTTTTTAACAGTGAATATCTCCTATACTTATCGATTACAATTATAACTAAAGAAAACAACTCATTGAGCTGTTAAATGTTGCTATTGTGGCGCAATGGTACGTCTGACTGAAAAAGCGCAGTTTGTGGGTTCGATTACTACTCGCAGGAATGAATTATTTTTATTTCTTTGCTTTGGTAACGGCGTTGAGTTCTATCATTCAACACATAACGTTTTAATAATTAGGCGGAAAACAGCAAGCGCAGTGTCTTAAGGTACGTGTTTATTAATCACTTTCAAATTTGAGATCACTTTGTCATTTATGAAAGAAAACAGCAGCTCAAGATCGATCTCAGACTTGAGAGCACTATATAAATATGGGCCTTTGTACTAGTTTCCTTCTACCTACCCTGTCAAATGAAGATACAGCGTAGATACAGCTAAAAAAAGAAAATTTGTGAATATAAAAATGATGACAATATCTTACTATTTGTGAGATTGCTCTTACTATTTGTGAGAGTGATTCGCAAATAGAAAAAAATCGATAAAAAGATAGGTAAATATTTTATTACTTTAATACGTAATTGCCTATTAATTATATGTTTATCAGGTTTGTACAGAACGTGGATGGCGCGTTTATCAAGGCTTCGGTGGTGGTGACGAAAAATGGAATCTGTGGTGGCGGACTAGCGCTTTTCCTGCCACTTCTTATAGAGCTTTGGGGGATTGGCAGGTTAGAGAATCTTGCTATTAACATCCATTTCTGTCAACACCTAAACTAATTCTTTTATCTACATAGGTAGAAGTGTTTCAGGTCGGAAAGTGGGAATTTTTGGTGCAAATACTTGTATGGAGGCTAATATTATGTGAAATATTTATGCTTATATAGCATATGATATCGCATATCTATTTCAAGACAAGTAATATGTGTGTAAATTATCCTAATAATATTTTATAGGTGGCAGAAAAATTTAAGGGGGCTAGTAAAATGACTATAAAATGGATACGAGTATTCGTTTGCGATAGATATTCATTCATGTTCTATTGAGATTTCTCGTGTCTACCTCTAATACAAAGTTATGACGCTGTGACAAACGTCGATAGTTTTATGACTTAGGCTTGTGTCTGACATTATTGTTATTCATGTTATACTTTTTTATCATTTACCTTACTCGTAAAGCAGTTGAAATTCTGTAATAACTAAGCATTTGCAAACACAAATTTCATATACTTTATTACTTGTATATGATCTTTTTCAGTCAGTTTCACGCTGTATCCCGCACATATCAGGGTAGGCAGAGGGAACTTAGTGTAACACTCCGTTCCCCACTTTCTGCCGAATACTGGAGGCATTGCGTATTGAATCAGAGAACTCAACGCCGCGCTTTGCCTCGACACCAGAGCGAAGAAATGGAAATATAAACTTAAATAAATATTTCATCTCATCGAGTGGGGATCGACCCACAACCAGTCGATTTTACAGTCACACTTTGTGCCTCTGTGCTACGACTGGCCTCTATCTATCTTTTTTAGTGTCTTTTAAAAAGTCTGTTATAAAATCTGAACATTGAAGATTGAATAATATATATTTTTTGAAAATAAGTAATTTACTTTTCGTTTCAGTTTATGAATCATATACCAAAAGGTGGTTCCATATGCAGGAAGGACAGTTTGTCTAGACTATTACGGTGTATGAGAAGAATATATGGAACAATTTATGACTTTAGGTTAGTTGTTTGCGATTTCATTATTTCCACAATTTTGTAATATATGCATAAGGAGCCCTTTAACTTAATATATTTTTGTAAATTCCAACTGAAAAAGCTATAAAATTAAAGCAGTGGTCGTAAAGTATAAAGCAAACAAATAACAGGAAGTCGTTTCAGGTTAATTAAAAAAATAGAATTAACAAGGAAAATAGAGAATTAGGCAATAAAAATTAAACATAAATCTTTCATTTTAAACCAATAAAAAAAATCAACACGCAAATCTATGAATTCTAATCAGGCTGTAAAATGAAGGGAGGTAATTGCACCCTCGATATTTTTGTGGTTCCCCGCCGTTGGAACCGATATATTGATCGCTAATATCACGTTTAATATTCTAACCATGTTCTGCAGCATGATATATTTTTTGTTTTTATTTATATAGAGGTAATTAAAATTTTCTTAACATATTTCTTCCATATTTATTTTATAGAAATTGGTGTGTTCTTTTTTCATTGTTATGATTAATTACTGCGTTCTCCCCTCTCTGCTTCTTTCGAGATATTGCGTATTAAATCCTATTATAAATATTGGTTTGTATTTATTAAAATAAATTAAATCGGAAAATAATATTTTAAATATTTCAAATATCGTAAACATTTTAAAAGCATTTCGTGAATAAGAATCCGAGTTCATTCTTTCCCAACTGATGACGTCGTTACGTGATGCCAAAAAATATTAATAGCGTACTTTCGGTACTAATCTATCACAAACATGAAGGGAACTTTGAACATCAATCAAAGAGTTACCAATATAGAAATACCATCTTTTATACATCTCCACAATATTTATTTGTTTATCAAAAACAAAATATTATTTCTGTAACTCTAACGTTACTAGAAATTAGTCTGATTTTGGCTTTTTCCAATATTGTTGCTTACATTAGTTACGATTCACGTCGTTGGCGATTTGAATGAATCTACGTTTGTTGCGTGCGGCACGACGTTATCATTATTTTATGAGATGCATCTAAGAAAATTAAGCCCGCTAGTCTGTTTGGATTACTTGATTTAATCACTCTGAACAATGTAAATAATACTTATTAGTATACAACAAAAGTTTGGTTTGATTTTTGGAAATTCTAGAAGGAAAAAAACCGTACTTTTATGCCATATAGACTATATGAAATAAATTGAGGGAAACCAATAGCAACTATATAATTAATGTTTATCTATTTATTCCTGAAAGTCGTTGTGTTGAATGTTCAAAATATAATCAGAAATATTTTAGATTACCTTGCGTTTCAGTATGCCACAGCTAAAGTAAATTTGTCAGTAATTGGTTATTATAAAGCAGGAAAAATACACATCTTACGGAATATTTTTTGTTGTGTTGTCTACATTATTAAAGTATAGACAATATAGAACATTTTAATGTAATGCTATTAATAATATATTTTGCAGCTAAACTAAGAAATAAAGAATTATAGTCGTTATCACGTAGTCCGCGCGCGTAAAAAACAAGATAAAAAAAATGCGAACGCTTCCAAATGTTTTAGCCTATTTATAGCAAAAATGAAACTTATCAAATAATCATTACATAAAATTCATTACAATTTATTATATTACCCTTAATGGACAAATAAAGTTCTGAGAATGAACAAAGTAGTAACTAAACAGAAAGAAAATACGGTTATTGAAAAATGTAATTCTATGGAGAAACAATGTAAACTTATGAAATTAACTCGTCGCGAATATTAAATTAGCGAAGTTTTAAAGGTCGAGTTAGAAATTCTTCCTGCCGGGACGAAGGTGAAAGTTCGAGGTAATATTAAATTATAGTGTATACTGTATACTAATGAAACGTAATTACTCCAAGTGGTACCGGGGCTCGCGTGACAATCTCAAGAAAAAGCCAATGTCATAGTTTTGTTTTATATAGAATTAATGACGTTTTAGCTAGAGCAACTGTCGCACGCTACTTTCTGTTTTAAAGAAACGGGAGGTAATGTCGTGTCCTTGACAATTTTGTGACGACAGCTCTAGCACTGTGGGGTATACCCGCATCGCTTTGCGCTGCAAGTAACTGGTTTGATTTTTGTTAGGTACCTTTCGAAGCAATTCCCCTTCTCAAGGTTATATACATAGACACGTTTAAATTTAAAGAAGTTAGAGAAAAAAATTATTTTTGTTGGCAGACCCTGGCAAAAGCCGGCTTCTAATTTCTGGCATTAATGCCTGGAAGAAGAAGAACAGAAAGAAATGCCTAAAAATAATTGCAATATCATAGTTATTACACTATTTTAATATTATGTTTCAGTCCACCCTGCTTCCACTTACCCTTGGAATACGCAAAGTTGGTATCTGAGTGTTCCCGCTTAAGACGCGATGAGTCTGCGGGATCCAATGTCGTTTGGATACACAAGCCCGTGGCACAGAGCCAGGGCCGAGGAATATTTCTGTTTAGGGTAAATATTTACAATATTTTAACTTAGGCCCATAGGTTAATAAAAAATCATTAACGATATTGTTTAAACTATCTATGGAACAAATAATTTGATAATTGCAGTACCTATAAGGTAAAAGTGATAATATTGACAAAAACGATAATATAATTTATTCGATTTATATGCTGCATACATATAACATTTTAACAGACAGAGGCAATAAACCTCGAAATAACAGGAAAATGTCACCGAATATTTAAGAAAGGTGCCCCATATTTCACAGGAATGTCCATTTGTATTGTAGATCACGTAAAATTACGTTTCTTTTCCACCTTGGACGTTACAACAACGATTATCTGCAAAATACATCTTATTATGCTTTTAGTAGCTACTGCGCTGGAATGGAATAAATAATTACCTCTTTTACTGCCATATGAGTATTTATTACGTGGATCTTATATGGTAATAAACAATAACTCCACCAGAATGTTTTTTTTCAGCTTCAAGAAATGAAAATTTTAATAAATAATACTTATTCACAACTCACACGGAATCGAACTCACAGCCGTCGCATTTACAGTCAAACGTTTGTGCCACTGCGTCACGATGGCCTATAACAACTTAAAAGAAAAATAACATATTCTGCTGCTCATTTTTTTTTATTATCACCTGTTTGTTGCATCTATGGAGGCATAGGTTTTTCATTTCTTGAGGAAGCGAAAATAAAATGCTTGTAGTTTATTGCCCTAAAATCCTAAATGGGCTTAGTGCATCTAAGGCAACTATAACTGAATATACTTCCGAGTACGCGAACTTTGTACTGAACTGCCAAATTTAGTGCACGTGGACACGCAATTGAGGCAGGTCGTAGGTCTTGTGTGTGTAAAGAGTTAGCTTAAGTCTATAAATACTCCTTAGGTACGTCACGTATGAATGAATTTTGGTATTCTTTAGAATTATAGTATTCTATTTTGATATGCTAGAAGATACCTACTGCATATGTTACACACATATTATTTGTTATATCTTATCAGCTCGGGGCTTTGCCAACTTACACTAATATTATATGCATATATTACATGTAGGGATATATATAAATCTGTATAGTGTAAATACATATAGAGGCAGTGTAACTGTAAACGCGACCGTTGCGGGTTCGATGCCCACTCGGGGGAATGAATAATTTAATATAGTAAATATTTCTTCGGTTCCTAGGCAAACTGCGGTGTTGAGTTCCGCCAGTCAACACGTACGCTATCAGAGCTCAGAAAGGAAAGTAATGTATTTCCCTGAGCGATAATCCAATTATATAATTATCAATAACCATTACGTTTGCAGTCAGACGCTGTTCCCAACGCGCTAGGAATGCCTTAATCTGTCTCTATATATTTAAAAAAAATAATTTAAGTGTAATATGTAAATAAACTGTATTTTTATTTAATTTTTAGAGCGTGTGCGATATGCGTTGCGGTAGTCCCGCTGTCGTTCAAAGATATATAGAGCGGCCCCTCCTCATTGCCGGATACAAATTCGATTTGCGACTATACGTTTGCGTACCTGGATATCGACCGCTCACCGCCTATATGTATGCCGAGGGGCTTGCTAGATTTGGTATGTATAACATAAAATATACGAAATTTTATATATTATCCTGAATTTCTTTTATCATTTTGCCATTGCTTTCTAGTAGTAAGTTTTCACACTTTACCTGGTTTTCTGCGTTTGAGTTTAAAGTCTGAGATAGATCTTCCGTTTTCATTCATAATTTACATATCTATGAATGCGAACGGCATCAGCGATCAATTCTGAGCGAGAGACTCTACCAAGTCTATATATTCTTATTTGGTTTTCTTCTTGTTTTTTTAAATTAATATATTATGTGTAATTGACTTAAAAGGTCGTAGCCTCTAAACATTATTATGGTCATTAAGTTTTAAAATAGTTATAAATTTTATAGATATATACTTGATAGATGTATATAGTAGCAGCATTATATGTATAATAAGGATAACTAAGTACACAGTGTAAGTATGTATATTAACTTATTTCTCATGTTGCGTGAGCCATCTCGCGTTTCACAAGGTAGGGAGAGAGAGAATGTTTTTCACCATTTCAAGAGTACGTAGTATCCAAAACTGGTTCATAAAATATATGTGTTACAAAAAAAGACCATTCAGCAGGGTTACCAGTTTAAGTACAATTTAAACTTACAAAAACTGGTCTTAAATACTATATAATTATCAAAAAGGTCTTAATAGAGTTTTTAATATTAAGTTTAGGTGTTTTTTTCAGGTACAGATAAGTACACGCTGTCCGATATCCACAATCCGTACCGACACTTGACAAATTCGTCATTGAACAAAACTGGGCCGAGATATGCTGAATGTAAGGACAGGATTGGCAGTGGTAAGTAAATACTTAGAAACAAAAATATGTAAATTTTAGGTACTACATATATCTTTATTGATTTTCTGTTAATTTTGTAAGACATAATGTTATAAAAACATCAAATTAAAATTTTATTACTTATAATTATTAAAATCTTTAGTGATAATTTAAAAATATGCCATAATTTTTAGTAAGTATACAAAACGCGTGCCTTAGCAACTAGTATTTGTCACTTTTTAAAATAATGTATTCGAATATTTTTTGTAAAAAGGAGTAGGTTAGTAAGTTTTTGGTTCACGTATTAATATGAGTAGTAGATGGCGCTGATTCAATTTTCTTCAAAGATGTCGCTAGTATCTCGTTTTCAGGTTGCAAATGGACGCTTAAGCAAGTGAGACGAGCCTTGGTCGGGAGATGGGGCGCCGTCGAGTGGTTGGTTTGGCAAAGGATAAGGGCGCTAGTAACACTGACTTTGCTCGCGCAGGCCGCGGGGACGCCACCGGCGAGAAATTGTTTTGAATTCTATGGCTTTGATGTTCTACTCGATGACTGTTTGAAACCTTGGCTTATTGAGGTATTATGTTACATTTTGTTGAGATCTGTGTTCTTCCATATCGTAGGTAATGTTAAAGTGTGACACTAAATAGATAATTTTGCTATCTTTAAGGTATTATTATAATTAATAATAATCAGCGTCACGCTGTTTCCCGCACACAGCAGGGTTGGCACAGGGAACTTAGTATTAAGACTTGAGGAGGCATTGCGTGTTGAGTGGCGAACTCAACGCCAGGCTTCGCCATGACACCAGAACGAAGAAATGAAAATATAAATTAAAATAATTATTTCATTTCCTCCTTATCTATATTAAATTTGTATCGAATATAGATTTTAGTGTTCTTAGGTAAAGTACGCTATTAGTTACAGTTACAGTACAGTACCATTGTATAATATTAGTAATTTTGAAATGTATATTTATTGCTTTATTTCAAAAGTTTCCTTTATATTTCTTGCTTAATACCAAAATGTTGTATTTTAGGTGAATCTGTCTCCAGCCTTGGGTGCTGACTGTGAAGCCGATGTAATTGTGAAGCAACCGATGTTACACGAGCTATTTGATTTATTGGGTCTACCCATGCGTCATACTGGCTTGTCTCTACTGCAGGGACCCTCGCCACATCCCACTAAGTATGTAACATTTGTTATACTTAAAATAAACTACATATTAAATTTTTAATTTTTTTTTTATTTATTGTTTATTATTCATCTGTGGCCCAGTTGCGATGCTTGTTGCCTGACTGAACATAGAGCGATTCTTAGTTTGAAATCCACTAAAAAAAAATATTTAAAACGTTTTCTTAAATTTTTATCCCTCTCTCTCTCTCTCTTATTAATACATTAAGAATTGTTATGTTGAGGAAACGGTTAATAATAGAAAAAATCGCAAAATTTAACATGAAGCTTACATTTCTTTTACGTGCTCTAAAAAGCTGTCTTTTAATAATATATTTCTTTATAACATATCAACATGTTCTAGCTGTAGTTCAGAGGACGAGAGCGGAGTCACAAAGGTGGTAGCGACGAGAGCGTCGACGGGCCACCGCCGCGGAACTCGCCGACAGCGCAGACGACGCGCCATGCCCATACACTGCGTCAACTTGCAACCACCTGTGGCTGATAAGTTTCCTGTTATAGTAAATGTTGGTTCAACTGTCGAAGTTATGTACTTATATATGTTGTATTTAAAGCAGTCGTGGTGCAGTGGCAGTGTATGAATGTGACGATTGTGAGTTCGATTCTCACTAGATGAAATGAATCAATATTTTCTTTTTTTTGCTCTGGTGACAAGACTAAGAGCATACTTGTGCTCCTTTACCCAACGAGCACTGTCTTAACATTAGGTTTCCTCTGCTTACTCTGTAATACAGCGTAAGTCATTAAAAAAAGAGAGTTATATTTTTATTATTATTTTTACAATATTCATGACTAGAGGCATACAAAAAGCTTACTTTTCTCATTTAAAATTGATTTATTACGTAATAATAAGTATTAAATACGTTTTATAAGAAGAAGAGTTATGTTTACATGCGATATTGGATTACTGTAAAGTATTACAAAGGAACACATCATGAACAAAATTGTATGCCATTGATCTTAATTATATTTAAATAATAATAGCTACTTTACATGTATTTACTAAACTTTACAAAATGTTCATGATGTTACTTATCGAGACATATACATTAATATTATTTTTTTACCAGGAGATACCTGAAAAATCTAAGGACAATCAAATTGGGCGCCTGCTGAAAAACTCGCCTGAATCAAGCCCTGAAATTGCGGAAGTACCGGTACGTTACGATATCAGTTTCGATTCTTTTATGGTGGAGGAGTTTATAATAAATACATAATACGTAGGTACATCCATACAATATGTAAATAATATATATGGAAATATAACTTTTAAATAGCCCGTCATGTGTCAGTGTTGTGCGAAGTCTTTATATTTTATAATATTACCCAAATACAATAAAAAAAACAATCACGTAACAATATTTTTTAAATCTAATATAATACAAACATTGTAATACAAACATTGTAAATACTTATGGTCATAGAATGTCCAGTAATGAAAACTTGACATTTTTTTATAAAACTATAATATTATAATTAAAATTACAGATTCTACCTATCTGATAAGACGAGGTGCAGCTGTGGGTTCTGCCACCCAAAAGGCAATATATCTATAATAGCGACTACAAATTACATGCACTATTAGGTGTTTGATAAATTGCATTAAATAACGTAAACATTGCTTAAAACGTATTTCCGGCGTCAACTATTCCTGTTTAAACTGCCTACATAAAACAATATCTATAAAATGTTTGTCTTAAATACCGTCGTGGCGATGAAATTAGGCGATGTCTGGTTCTGGCCTATTATATTAAATGACGGATGCCGGATGAAGCTGAACAAAAAATATTTCCAGTCAACAGCTAATATAACACCAACGGAGCCAGTCGACGAGTCTTGGCGTGGCGGGTACTCGACTGCGGCGTCCCGTCGTCGAATGATGAGCGCGTGTGCGTGGGGCAACGGAGTGCGCTGGGATCGCGGTGTGGGGCGTGTGGGGCAGTGGGTGCGGATATATCCACATACGCTGCCTGGTGACGATCAGGTATTTTTTTTGATATAATATTTATGTATTACGTTGTGATATTTTTACTGTAATCTTGGTAAATATTTTACTAGTATAAGTAAGATATCAATCAGCTTCACGCTGTATCCCGCACACAGCAGATATTAATTTAAGTCTCTATTATCAGCTAGTTTTATTTAAAATTTAATTTCACAGATATTTTTAACTACATTTTAAGTCATTTGTACCTAACCAATCGTTATATTTTAACTACAGTTACCAGTAGAGGATGCCAGAGAAAGTGTAGCTCAAGTGTCGAAGTTCCTGCGGGCGGCGCGAGAAGTGGCGCGTGAGGGCGGGCGGGACAAGTGCGCGCCGCGGGACGACAGCCGCGATGCCTTCTTGGAGACGGCGCTCAGGAAAAAACTGTCTTACCAACTATCTTCCAACTTCGAAGTGTGGCTGCCACCGTTTTAGTGTGTTCTTAGTTAGCCTAAATAAATGCTTACTCAATTGTTTGTTGTTTATGTCTTTGTTTCCTTCCTTCGTTTTAAAAATAGGTGTATAGAAACTTTTTCTATAAGGTACCCATTTATGACTTTTCGAAATCTTAGATCGAATCGATCGATTCGACCGATTCGATCTAAGTAGATAAGGTAAAAAAATTTAATTAAGAAATGAACTTCCGGTCTTTTAGTTCATCTGATACTACGAGTAAGTTGTAGCAGAAATGTTGTTAACACGTATTTCTGAGTAACGAGCCTTAGGGCGATGTGATCGTTCAAAATAATAATGTATTCATATAATATTTAATTTAATTTAATTTATTAACAATGAATACACCTACAAAATAAACTTCAACATTTGCTTTTCCACAAAATGTTTACATTGAAATTGCTCAATGCGCTCAATACAATGAACGGCTAACTATGTTCCAGCCCAGTTATAATTGAAATGAAACCAGAAACCAGTCCGCCAGATCTGTTAGTGGAGTTTGTTCATTTATCAGTACTTCGCAGAGCGTTCCCACTGTGAAGCAACGGGTTCGGTTGAGGCTACAAACAGTAAAATCACATCGTTAACGACCGCCAGCAGTTCGGATTTCACGCGCTGGCAATGATACGCTATGCTCGTTAGAACGGCCGACTTACCAAGCCTTTCTAGTTTGGATATATAGATATTTAAGTGTTCTGAAGTATTTAATTTTGAAATATCTTTAAAGTTACTTTGGTACATACAATAAGTTAATTTTGCTAATTATGTTAATTTCAGCAAATTGTTCTACAATATCTTTCTAGAAAAAATTGACAATTAATAAACAAAATAAGTTAGCTATATCTACGATTATGTAGATTCCTATTAAGGTAAGTTATAAAGAAGATACCACTAGGATGTATAAACATAAATAATTTAACTAACCTCATTACTACAATTTTCATGACGTAAGGGCGAAACTTGTTAACATAATTATAAAAATACCAGAAATGAGCAGCGCCAGTCAACAGGAGAACATAATAGTTCTAAAACAATAGCCATTTTCCCCTCTGAATACCACAACGCGGTTAAAAATTTAGCCCGTCCATATCAGACTTTCTTGATTTTTGCTGCAGAAACATGAAATTTTTCACTTTTATTAGCAGTTTATATTTCTTAGTTTGTTTAGTTTTATATTTTTATTTCGCGAGGAAAAAATGTTGATATAAATATTGTATAACATTTTCGTACTGTACCCGCAAGTCAGATTTACGTGTTAATTAAAGCTCTTTAGAGATTATAAAGTAGGCATATTTCGAGTAACAAATTATTGAACCTGAAGAATGCTGAAACCAGTGAATAAAAAGTAAGCTTATATTGATAATACAATTTGAACTTGCTCTTATTGTCGACAACTTTAAACTTTAACTGTTTTGTTCATAGAGAATGACTATAAGATGAGATATATTGGCAATCGTCTTTTCTTAAACTTAATTTGGGGTGACGGTCAAAACTGTCAGTTTGACGGCGACGCATTGTAAACGTGTAGCTAAAAATCTACGTGGTTCTACGGACCACGTTCTAATTAATTGTCCAAAGCTTCTGTATTCTTTGTATGATATCCTTCCTCCTAATGTTCAACGTCCTATTAATGTAAAATGTATATTACCTTTAGTTTTTAGTCCATTTATTAGATTGTTAGTTAAGTTTATTGTAAATAATGATATTAAGTTATAGGTGTTCTCTGTGTGTGTTTTTTTCTTAGTATTTATTTTTATCTGTACATATGTGTAATGTAATGTTTGTTTGTTTTAGGTTATTGTTCCAGTTCATCCATTACCATACATATATATATCAGTTCATATTTCCTCTCAAATTTACTGAACCATATCATTCGTGTGTTTTCTACTATACGTGACACTGGCAGAATATTTTGCGCCTGTCATCGCAAAATCAGGCCATTAAGAAAAAAATCTAAAGCTTTGGGATTCATTTGGATTCCAGATATTATACAATACTAATAAATTACCAAAAATATTGTATACATGTATTAGTTTATCAATATTTTGTAAATATTATAAAATCTGACAAAGCGATAGATTAGTATAAACCAATATATGTGACACTTTACTCGAACACAAAATAAAGAACCAGTGGTCAAGCGCTAATAACATGAAGTCGATAATAATTTCGTCGACCACCAAGTAAGTTATCCGACGATTTCAGTTAGTGCAGTAATTGAAGTCATAGCTGCAGCCTGCATGAGCAGCGCCGGTCAATAGAAAAACACAATGGCTCCAGAACAATGCGCATTCACGGCTCTTAAACGCCGCTAGCCAAATGGAAATTTTAGCCCGCCTACATGTCACTTGACTACTTGATTTCGACTATATGGCACCGAACGCTATTGTACATTTTTGTTGCGTTTTTAACAGAGTGCCATTTAAGCTTTCACTTACAATATCTCTTACGTGTGTGGACGAATCGTTTCTACTTTTAGTGTTCATTTTTTATATATATTTTTCAATATATTTATAGATTAATATTTAAGTAGTTTAGGTTTTATACATAAGAAAAACATTTAATATTATTACAGCATAGCGGAAGGATAGAGCACAGAATTGATCACCTGAGGAGCATTCCACAGCGATCCATAACCTAAAGTGTCCTTCCAAGAAAGGTATTACAAATGCCATTTTGAGATTCATTGCTCTGGATATTTCGACATATATATTTTAAATATGTTGATAATAATAAGTTTTAATTTGAATGTTTTTAGACACCAACAGATTCAAAATAATATTATAGTTGTTAATTATAGCACTGTAGATATTGTAAATTACTTTAACGTAACTATTATAAAATTTCAGTATTAGTTTTGTAAATCATGTGATTTATCTATCTAAGTATATATATAAAATTTTGGGACAGACAGACCGACAACTCATGCGTAAGCGAAACTATTGGGCGTAAAAAGCTAGCATTTAGCATGTATGTACCTACATATGTCCTTCCATACATTCTTTGAAAGTATAGTTTTCTTTTATAGATAATTTCTCGAAATCATACAGAAACCTTACAGTTACTGATCGTATTCTAACATTATAATATAGTAAGTTTAAAAACTTGTGTCGAAATATCGTTAAATTAAAGTTCACATTGAAATTTCAACGAATAAAGGGTTCCCTTTAATTAAAAACACCAATATTAGAAAATATATGTGGCTTCATTTATAATTAGGATTGTGCACACAAAGTTACTTAAAGTTGCACGTTGCAGTAAATCTCTTTCAGCTCTTCGAAAGCTGAGTTAAGATTAAGGCGACGTTATTGAGCCGTACATCTTGCACTCGCCGCCCGCGGCGCTGACCGAGCGCATAATTCATCCAACCTTCCAATTAAAGTGTTCATTTTCTCATATACTATGTAATGGAAACTTAAATAAAAGTGTTAAGAAATTTTATAACAATTTCGTTTTGACGCTGCGTTGTAAAATTGTAATTTTACTAGGTTTTTTTCGCTTGGTAGAAGTTCATAGCTTTTTACCGCCGTTGTGTTAGAGTGGTTCACATTGGACTGCTAGGATTGGTGAAGTGCCTTTTTTGACGCGGGTTATTTTTTACTAGCTGCGGAATAGTATAGCATTCACATCTGGTGGAAACTCTCTTCTCGTCTGTGAGACACCTTTGGATCGATAGCTGGTTTGTGTCTAACTTAATAGTAATACAAATTTCTTCATATTATTATATTACCTACATATAATATGTACTATATAAATTACTTCATTAATATATATATATAATTACAAGGCTAACTTAAATCAATAAAGCACCTAATACAAAGAAGGACTTACGTACGTAGACTACTATATAATTTATAATTTACAAACATCACTAGCACAGTAACAATGAGCCGTAATAACTAATGTGTATAGATTATTAATTTGTAATTTAGCCAACAGAAATGACAAACAAGATAGTCAAATATGCAAAGATTTCCCTTGTGCCGAGTCCAGTCCGTGCTCGCCTAGCAGAGTTCTGTCACCTAACTGGTGAATACATATGCAGGTAAATTATGAACTAACTCGAACAAATTGCACTTTAGTTCGCAATATTACTACGGAATGTACCACTAGTTTTGTCACTATTTCCAGTAAGAAATAATGACAACATTTTCGTATATGCATATGCGATGTACCTACTTAATTTTATTTAATGTAAACAAAGCCTCGGGCTTGAAACTCTTAGGCTCAACTTAGAAGCCGGTCTCAACTCTGAGATCCATCTAGAGAGTGACCTTCAGATGCCATTTTGATTCATAGATTATAATTTATGAAATATAAAGATCGATCTCAGAGTTGAAAGCGTTTTATAAATACGGCCCGTATTAGCTTGTGTATTTACACATGTCTTCGCTTTTTTTTTTTTTTTTTTTTTTTTTTNGTTGCCCCTGCTGTGCTCTAGTACGCCTTCGCGGTGTCCTTTTTGTTCCCGTTGATTTCGGGTATCGAAAAAGGCTTTGACCTCTCTCTCTTGCGTGCTAGTTTGGCGCGCAGCCTTAGAGGCAGAACATTTTGGAGTTTCTTCGACTCCCGGAATGTCAGCCTTAGAGGCAGAGCATTTTGGGGTTTCTTTTCCCCTTGGAGAGACGACTCCCAGAATGGCCCTCGCCAAAGTCCTCGAGATGTTATGTTTGGGGGTGGGTGTGTTGGTCTTGCTTGTGGATGGCTCGGGGTACAGCTTCTCTTGCAGCCTCTCGGATCCGCTCTGCTTCGGCGTTTCGGTTGGAGCCTCTGTTGAGGGGGAAGGTAGATGTTTCTTTGCCTTTAGGAAGTCAAGGCATTCCCCCCTGTCTTCGTAGATGACTAGCTGGTGTTTGTGGGCGACCTTGAGGCATTCGTAGTAGTTTGCTATGCTGCCTCTATAAGGTTCTACCCTCGTTGCGTCTACGCTTATGGTCTTAGGGGCTCCTTGCGGCGTGCATTCCCGAACTCTTCGGAGGATCGAGTCAAGTTGGGCAAAGGGAGATTTCTCCCCACATTCAAGCAATGCGATCACTTTTTTCTGTGACCGCAGTATTCGGCAGGGGGGTTCAGCCAGCCTTTGCCATGTCAGTGAGTCTATTTTTCCTGACCTCACCGATGTTTTACTCGTGGTTCCTTTGAGTAGGGCTGCTAGTCCTGGTGAAATTCGGACTCTATCCGGCGGTTCCGAGCGACTGAAAGCTATTCCCACCCTTTCTGATTCCTCGGCCATGAACAAGGCTACGCTTCTGACCCTTATTCCGGGTTGTCCGTCCGCTGCCTTCTCATTTAGCATTTCCGTCACGTTGGTTGTGGTCAGTGTTGGTGGATTGTGCTGTGGCGGTTTTCCTTTTGTGGTTAGTTTTCTCCACTTCTTTGGCAGGCCTCCTGTGGTCTTTTTGAGGGAAGCCAGGGAAGACATGTCTTCGCTTAGTACCTATAAAAATTAAGTAACATGAATACAATTGCAAATCACAATCGTCTTTCTCGAATCCTATATTGAAGCTAGTGCTCCCAATGTAGTCTCATTTCTGACAATGTTGTCCAAAAAATAACAAAGTAAGTCTTATATTTGCATAGCTTTCTGCTTAAAGCCAGTTTTTTATTAAAAATATTTAAAGAAGTATTCAAATTAATTAAAATTAATTTGCATGCTGCGAATTCTCAATAAATTAAATATTAATATACTTCCAATTTTAAATCATCATCAACCAAAAACCAAAAAATTGAAAAAAAAGTTTATCTTAAAAACTTTAAAATCGAAAGACGGGCCTTAATTCTAGTTCTCGTATGGGGATAAGAAAAGTAAAGCTGTCAAATAATTCCGCTATATTGTTTATTCGTGTCATGCATTCAGATTACTTGAAATAGTGCATTTAATTTATAAATAAGCTAAGATTTACGCTTTTTAACATCTAAACTAAATCAAATCAGCATTTTGGATATACAAGATAATATATTATTAGACGACTTTTTCGATTCAGATTTCTTAAAATAAAACATTAGAATTGTAATAACCACACGAGAGAATTTTGCATATTAATATTTTAACTAAAGTTATATTTTATAGTTTTTGTTTCGTCAATTTAGCATGTACCTAACTCTGGAAATAAATAATTTAACATGTTATTAGTATTTATGAGAAAATGCTTGCAATTTGACCTTTGCAGAGAGAGGGTGAGCAGCACTAACATATTAGGTTTTATTTATTAATAGCGACTCATTCATGACTTGATGTGTGTTGATGTAATGTTTTATAATTGAGTTTTTGTTAAAAAATAATTTATCGACGTTGTTTAACAATCGTCTATATATCAAGGAAGGCTGCAGGTTAATACAGGACGGCCAATAAGATTTAAGTAACAATGAAACATTTTGCAATAACAGGAGAGGTTCCAAAAGCATGACGTTATCATAAGGCATTACTATTAGTCATTAGTTATTATTATAAAGCATTACTCTTGGTGATTTTCAATTTATCAAGCGAAGTCGCAGGCAAAGCTAATTTCCATATACATATTAAAATAATAATTCACTACTAATAAATAATAATTTACTAGTTATTCCTATTTACATATTAGGACGCACATAAGCAGAATTAGCAATCGCATTACCATAACAGCCAGCCCTCGGGCGGTCTAAAAACGTATTTCCAAAGCATCATTTCACCGTGAAATTATTAATTCCGTATTCGATAATAACGGACACATCGGCACACATCGGCGACCGCGACAATTGAATGACCGACCGGACGGCGCGTTCGGCCGAGCAATCCATTATGCAGATTGCGAGCCCGATTGCGGCATTGTCGAGGGCTCGCTCACCTAGCGACTAGTGATGCGCCGCCCCGCCCCGTGCAACGACGATTCATTTTATGGATATGCGTTAGATTAACGATTGATTGATGACTCGATTCAACTGTGAACGGAGTTCGGACTTGATAGGGTCGTTGTGTCGAGCGAATTTCTTGATCTGTCAACGCATTAGCTGTTCTGTTGGGATTTATTTGTCTATGGCTGTTACGAAGGCAGGTTGACATTGGCAAAATTGCATAGTTTAAAGAATACAATTAATTTGTATATTATTATTCTTTTTGCGTTTTAAGCTTGCATTAAGTTAATTACAATTACCTAATAACACAAATTTTTACATTTTCATATTATAAGATTTTTCATAAAGTCATCAGTCTACTGCAGATATCGGTTGAACATTGTAATAAAATAAATGACATTGATTAACATTCCTCTTTCATGCGATTGTACAAATGACTGTACAACTTATCTTAGGATTCTATTGTGGTTACAAATTACAACTATTGAATATGTCTCATTTATTTTGTAGGTATTTTATTTAAGTTTTATATGTACTTTTTCAAAAGTAAAAGAGTGTAAAATATATGAAATATTTTGATGAATGTTTTAGAAGTTTTGGACAATCCTCCAATCTTTGGTTCCTCGAGGAAACGATATGCAGTTCAGTTGTTGGAAAGATTGATTAATTGACTGCAACAGTGATACAGTCCAATTGTCGTGTGTGTCAAATATCATTTTGCAGTCTACATTTGTCTTTGTGTCAGAACTCTAGGAATACACGCTAAATAGTTGGAGATTGAGTATATTTATAACAATAATATACTCCGAATTAGGACTCAGATACACATTCATTATGTTTAATCACTCAAATACCTACTACTCCAAAGGGCTTCGAATTATAACTATAACATAGTGTAAAACTTAAAGCATGCAATGTATAGTTAAATATCTGAAACGGATTAATACAGTTTTCACAAACATACTTGTAAAACTTTTAAAATATTATAAATTTAACAGTTTTAAAACAATTTTTAAAAAAAATTCAGTTTTGTTAACCATTCATTAATTTGTCGAAAAAGTATAAAACAGTAATTGAAAAAAATAGTTCATACATTGTATGAATAATTTTTCACTCCAACCAAAAACAATTTATTGTTTAAATAAAATTAATTGTTTTAGTTTCGGAGTGCACTGGCTTGTAAAGTGACCTTATTTCAGTCATGGTCATGATCTACCTTTGTACAAAATTTCATGAACATAAATTCAGTTGAACGGATTTCATATAACACTGAACGCGTTTCAAATGAAAATCCTAGTTTTATTAAGCTTCAATAACTTTACATGAAATTATAATATTATGTTTGTTGGATGAATGAATGCTATAAGATTTGCCAAAAATTATTCATATTTATATACTTATTTCAAAACTGGAGTTTTGGAGTCACTTTGTTTTTATAGTCGGTTTAATTACATACTTTGAGCCGTTATTTTACAAAATAATTCACTTATTTATAAATCTTCTATTAATTTTATTTTTGTTAGCCTGTCCTGGTCGGAATTTTTTTTTCTCATCATGAAACACAAACGGCATATTACTACGCCTAAAAAAAAAGACTATGCATATAAGTATGTACCTTAAATATAAGAAACATGCACACTCGAACTAACCTAACCTCTTGCTTTTTGACGTCGGTTAATAAATAATTTTCCAATATAATTATATTAAAATATCACAAAATTCTACTTAATTAGCTGGTACTCTTAGTAATAGCTCACTTATAAGTTATTATTGATAAATTTTCCAAGTCCTTTAGGCCACGGGAAATTAATTTATTCAGAACCAAGTTCCAAACGAAACTTTTTAACAAGTTTCAAATTTGTTACTTATTATGTGTACATTTTTACAAGTCAAATTTCAAAATAAGTTATCGTAATCAAATGTCTTAGGGACCTAGCATTTAGTCCTTGCTTTATGCGAATATTTTTATTACAATAAAATCATTTTCAAAATACCTAATTATAAATGGGTATATATTTCCCCTAATAAACTTATGAACAGAATAAAGAAAAAAATAACAGAGTATAATTTTAGAAGAAAAGAAATACACAACAATTTTAAGTCTTCAACGAAAATTCGGTTTTGCATTTTCTTTACTTATATTGTCAACAATATGCACATATTAGATTTAAATGATAAATAGAGTTAATTATTTTAAATTTAAAATTAAAGTTAATTATTTTAAATTTCATAATTCACTCTATATATTTTAAATTATAGATCACTTATTGTAACATTTTTTATGCATTTAATAATTGTATTAAAAAAATATATTTGATTACTTTAAGGCACTTAATGAAATTTTTAACGACTGGAAGGCCTTAGTTCACCTCGTTGGTGCACCGTCCGCTGCCGCGATGGAAGTCATGAATATGTAATTATTTCTCTGCTATTAATATTTTTACCAGCTCCCGTAGCGTTGATTGCCTCTTGAATTTATTATCTAACTCCACGATAGCCCATTCTCGTATTTATTAAGACCACCTGCCACGCGAACGCACCTCTGAGTGAATTATGGCCGCAGGATTCTGCTGATAGAATATTTTATTTTGCTTGTTTCGCACTGTTTATGAGATAAAAAATTGATATTTAAATTTGGTGCAAGATGTAGAATGATTTCGTATTAATTCTCATTAGGCTAACTCTTTTATGTGGTCATTTGTTTGAAATTGAAGACGCTGTAAAATAATATTTTGTTATAAATTATTGTAAAGTAAAATTGTTTTGAATTACTTATGGGATTGAGAGAAGAGTTAAATATGGTCATACGAAAAGGCAATGTAGATACAAAATAGAAAGAATAATCTTTATATGATGAAAAACAAATAAAGATTCTTAATTCATAAATGTGAGATAAATGTTTCAAAGAGCTACCCACTATGATGTGTATAATAATAATACAATATTTTAGAGAAAAGAAACAAACGTAACATCCAATACTGGCCGCAATCCGGAAGCGGGTAAATGGAAACAGTTTTAGCATATTGGCGCTGATTGCAAATGTTTGCAATTATTAGATAAACAACGAGCTTGTTTGCGGATTGCTCTCATTATTGAAATGAGGTCGCTAATATAGATCGAACTGTTAATATTACGACGCAGGTGTACATTGATACAGTACGTACGTAGGTATTAGGCACTCGTAGACCCGTAGCTTGTTTGGTGTGGTGTGTAAAGGCAAATTATTTAATTATTATTAAATTTGCCGCAATGTTGTAAAGGAAAATTAAAAGTTTTATGCTATTGTTCTTAAGAGATAAACAAAAGGCTGGTTTTAGTATTTTTTTCATCATTGCAAAGTTATTTATGGTATAATAGAATTGGCTAGATTTTAGACGTACAAAAATATGAATATGTATACAATACATAATACACGGCGGTTAACTATACAGATTTTTATATGGAAAAGACAAGTGGCAAAAGAAAGGAAGGAAAAACGAGCGTACGGCTCATGTGATGGTAAGTGATCACCGCCTCCCACGACCCCGGGTAACACCAGAGGGACTACAAGTGCATTGCCAGCCTTTAGATTATGTTTAGTGTGCTTTTTGGATCTGCCCAAGTCGTATCGAAATCAAAATCAAAAGTAATTACTCGATAATTATAATAATAATCATTTTTAACAAAAAAACATCGACTTCAACCGGATCCCGCTATCAGAACCTAATCAAACTACCATTGATGTGTATATTTTCCAATAAAAAGAATCATCGAAATCGGCTGGCGAGATATTGAGTTATTCGTCCATTTGTCTCGCGCATACTTAATGCAAATTTAAGACTTGTGTGATTTTCTCAATATGTTCAGAAATGGACTAAATTAAAATGGGACCTCACGAGAAGTAGAGTCAATTTGATAACCTCCTCCTTTTACAGAAGTGGGTTAAAAAAGAAAAAGGTGATTTATAGATTAAAAATACAACTATTATACAAAATAAATACTTTTAAAACATTATTTTCTACTAGTAATTGAATATGAATTATTCCACAGAACATTCTTACTTGGATAGCCAACAGTTACAAACGGGCCCTATCATTCGCATACCTGTACCACTGTTTCATGTTTAATTAGGCGCGAACAAATACGCGCTGAGCAAATGCCCTACGGTGGAAAGCCTTTGTCCTTTGTGATGAAATTCAAAACTTTCTTGCTTCCACAAACCGACGACTTTGAGACTAAAACGGTTTTATTCATAATTATGAGGAAATGCGTCTTTCTTGTAGTTTTGGATGGATCTAGTGGAGGTATTCCTCATAGAAATTCAGTGTTAAGATGTTAAATATTTTGCGAGAATTGCGAGATCGATGTAGCGTAGTTGGACAGCAGCTGACTGTCGACGCGACGGTTGTGGGTTCAATTACCATTTTTTTTATTTTCCCAGATTTTTTTCAAAATAAGTTTAATTTTTCGCCTACAGCAGAAAGAACTTAGTTCCCTTAGAAGAGCTTATAGCTATTCTTTTCATTTCTCTATTATTCGGACATATACAATGCCACATTCACCCGAGTTGGAATCGAATGGTCAACTATCACTTAACTAAAATTGAATCACAATCTCTTAACTGTGCCACGAAGCGCAAGCATTACAAAATATGTCGCTTATAAATTTGCAGACAAAACAATAAATACAATTGAAAGAATTGAAATGAGTGTAGTTGTAATACATTATTCAAAAAAACACAAGTGTATTTATCTTAAAAAGTAAACGTCTACGTCCGTAGTCGAATGACCCTTTGCGTTAATGGCAATATTTATTTTTACTCTATTTGCGGTTTGGATTTCATTTAATGTTCTGCTTATTTAGGTTCCATTCTATTAACCGAGAGGCATTCCTTAAAATACTAACTGTTAGTATAGCACCCTACTACCTACAGTTGAAATATACTCGTATAATAAGTATTACTCAAGCCAATTGCGCAATTGTAATTTTAGACTAATACAAGGTAGGTACTCAACTATATTGAAATATTTTCTTCTTGTAAATTGGTAAAATATGCATCTAAAAAATGGAGTTGCTATTCCCTTTTCTCTTGTCAATAATTTTAACCTGTTTAAATGAGTATTAAACTATTGATATGTTCTAATTGCAGGAGTCTTATATTGTCAGTGGTCGTGAATTTTAATTCCTAGAATGAGTAATTTTTTAACATAGAAGTGTCTGTGTTGGGCTATGATCGATATTGATTTCGCTGTTCCCTACGTTGTAGGCAATTTACATGAATAAATTAGTTAAGCGCTTAATATGAGTATATACTCGTACGGTATACACATGTGTAATTGTGTAATGCATTAACAAATTTAATAAAGTAAGTAACCTTATATTAAGTTATCGTGTAAAATTTTTACTTTATATACGAGTATTACACAAAGTAGTTATCTATCTTTAATTCTTTGATTGTTTGGGCAGAATAATTTTTGATTTTTGATATGGAATAGAAAATATATGTAACATTTAAATAAAATTTCCACAAAATAATTACGCTCTTTTCATACATATAAGTAGATATAAAACCATATAATAATTTGAATATACAATATATTTTGATGTCCTCTGGTAACCAGTCAAAAGTGCGTTATTGAGTTGCCTCACTCAACAGACAGAGTGTCTGAACACTACCAGTTTCCAGTTTCCCCCTTCCTACCATCCTATGTGCGGCTTTCAACTTGAAAGTAAAAGAAACACACACTAGATTTCGTTGCCGTTTACATACAAACAAAATAACGAAATATTAAAAAGTGTAATTTTAACATCAGGCAGTTGGATTGACACTCCAATTGTCACTATAGGTATGTAGCAGAGTGGAATTTTTTAATTCAGCTTTGCTCAACAATATTTATATGTATTATAGGTGTGCGGAGTAACACTTGAAAACGGGCTAGAGTGCCCGCGGTAGCTATTTTAGTTGGAGCCAGGCAGTTCCCTCCGGCTACCCACCGAGTGCTTTGTGAATTTAACTTGTGTTTCAAAAGTAAACTCGCCTAATTGAAATGTATATTTGAAATAACATGTCGGTTTTGTAAGTTTTTATGAGCCCTGTACGGTTGTGAATCTTTTGAAGTTCTATTCGTATTTTTACTACGGAATTGAAACTAATGTTTTTCAAAGGCTTCATATTTTGTTTAAATGTGATAATCATTATTATATTTTAATCGAGGTGAATCGTAAATTAAACTGGAGCTAGACCTAAGCTAGTCGCTACACTGTAGTATTTAATTTACTAGGAGCTATAAAAAAATTGAAATAGAAGACAACAGAAGTGATAACTAATATTAATCTAAGTTCAACTATTTTATTATTGAAACTTTAACTTGAAAACAGCTCCGACTATAGACTCGTGCGCAACGGTTCTAAGGTACGTCATATATTTGGTCTTCAACATATTGAAGCTTAAGAGCCTGTTGCCGTCATATGCGTGATAGAAAGGGAAGCCAACCAAACTGGTACCGTTACGCGTTACGGAGCGAAGTGGTCCCATAAGAAGTTATATTTTTTTAAAATTTGCTTTCTCCGTTCGTTCTTTTTCATTGAACATTAATATGTATACTTTTATTAAGATGCATTCGTTAACACATTAATTAACATAACGTGAATTTCAAACCTATAACAACATGGAAGCTGACATTATATATTACATTATGGACTAAGTTTCCGATTATTTCACAAAGCACTGAAGGAGCCCCTTAGGCATCCTAAGAGCTAACTGAAACTAAATTCAAACTATTAGTGTAATGTTACCAGTCGAACGTTAATTGAATAAGCCTCTTTGTTAACGGTATTAGGTTGAGGCGTATTATAAAGCAATTTGTTATTATTAGCAATTCACGAGAGTAAACATTGGCGGGTAGCTGGCTGGTAACAAACAAGCATATTTCTAACAATGGCCGGAATTGGCTGAACCATATTTGGGCGGTGTAAATACTGGCGGCCACTCGCCCACCGCTCACTTCAATGATTTGCGCTGAAAATTAAAACGGATATGCTGAGTAATGACCAAAAACTGAATGCTCCTACTACGGAACGCATATTATATTATATTATAAATCAAAAATTGCAACTTATTTATAATAATAAATTATGAATAATTTCTTTTTCTCGCTGCAACCAAGGGAATATAAGAATAATAATAAGAATTTTTATTTTACTCTATCATAAAGTCTATTATATAATTCTTTAAGTCGTTTTACATATAGAATGGTTAACCCATTTAATATTAATATGTTTACCGCATTTTAGGTACCGATAGGTACTGTATACGTTAGATTGTGAATCAGAATGCAGAGATTCGTCTTAACTAGATCACTCGAGATTGAAGTCTCTATATTCACGATATACAGAATTTGAGATTTAATATGAAGGTGGAATTGCTTTCATGGAGTTGTATATCGAAATTTATATTGTAATATAATGAATAATAGAATAGAACAATCTTTATTGTACACAAAAATAAGTGTATACAAAGGTGGTTTTTTTGACGCTTTAATCTTTATATACAACGTTAGGCTGTTAATTAAATAGATATGTCTGAACGAATTATACACAAAAACTTACAATCAAATATGCACATTTCAGATATTTGCTCCATATGGATGAACTACCAACTGTAAAATCTAAATATTCATTATTAACCACTACACCAAAAGTCTATGTGGATTCTACTACATGTTTTGTATTATACAATTAAAAGTTTAAATTTAAAACTATAACTTTAATTATAATATGCAATGAGAAATCGAGCTCGAAATATAAGTCCATAGTAGGGTTCACATGTTGTTAATTTACTGCCAATGTTTGATCAAAGTCTACCAAAAGTTACACACGTTTTGAAATATTGTTAGAATGCCAAAGAATATACTGAATTTTATTTAGAAAATATACAAAAAGTGCTGTAGCTATTGTTTAACAGTAAACAAGCTCACAAATTAACTTTTTAAACTTATTAGACTGGAACGTTGACTTTTATTGAAATAACAATGAAAATAAACATTTTGGAAATTTATGTTTGAAATTGAAAAGTTACCGGGCATACCATGTATTACATCATGAGTCTTCGTCTCGTCGCTTTCACTTCTTTTCCCGCTTAGCTGGGTAGGCAGAAAACCTTTTGAACCTGGATTCAATTTAAAATATATTTTTTTTATTTCTCCAGGTACTTACCGGGAGACATTGCGTGTTGAGTGGCGGAACACAACATATTATAAATCGGTGTATAAAAACGTTAGTCTTGTCAGAGCAGTTTTTAATTGATTGTGTCAATTGGGGATCGAACTTACGACAGTCGCTTTTACAGTAAGACGTTGTCCTACACAGCCAATGAAAGTTTTTATATTCTATTTCTTACTTAATACGCCCACTGTAGGCTTTTTATTGTTCACATTTTAATGATGTACTCGTATTTTCTGAGAAGACCTTAATTCTTATTATTATTATATAGGTGGTTTATATCTTTCTATTTATAGTAGTCGAAGTTGGCCCACGTCTTTTTTAGATATAAGATCCTTGTTAATTCACCAACCAGCACACTACTTAGATAAATAAGTTAAGTTTATTATTTGACATTTGGCCGAGTTTATATCCTATTGTAAATATTATTAGCATTTAACATTTTTATATCATACGTAAATCATACGCTTTAAAATGTTTCTCTCTCTTAGATCTGATCTGGTCTGGATGTGGTTGTAAGAAAATGTATGATATCCCTGCATCGAAAGTTTCACTTCACGATGACAGTATCTATCATAGCGCATTTGGAATTGTGTCTTGCTTGTGTCACATATTTATTTTAATTTAGTAAAGTGCAAAAAGAAAATATAAAGATCGGTATTAATAATTCACATAATAAACAATGTTCGGGAAGTTACTTTATTTTACTTAAACCTAAAATTGTGTGCTAAATTTCCTCTTTACACAATGTTCCTTAGCTGGGCTTACGAATACATAACTAATTCATACCATCTAATGGCACAATCCGTTCAGAAAATTTTAGCCTAATATCGTTTATTGTAAGGTAAAAGATTAAAAGAGATTATTCTCATATTCTTCTAAAAATCTTAAGGTTTTTTTTATATATAAAGTTCGGTTCTGACGTTGGGTGTGCCCCGAAACAAGGCAGATTCAATATTTATATGGTGACGAAAGATCAATATTTAAATCTAACGAAGCTTGTTTGACTTTCTCTGTATATATGTATATTAGAATATAATATTATGGTGAATATTTAAGTAGAAGTAGATGTTTCTAACATTTCTTTATTCATTTATTTTCTTACAGAATTAATGTAATAAAGAAATTTACTGTGTTGTGCCTATTTGATTACGAATATAACATTTATATTTGTAACTATAGTTTAGGGCAATCTTCTTATCGTTCATATTTTTTTAACTTTGTAGAATAAATATAATTGAAAACTAAGCGTTAGTTAATAAGGCGGTATTCACAAGGGAAAAGTGCTGAAACAGAGTTGGTAAAGGCTTATAAGTATTTTAAGTAGGTATACCTTCTCGCAACTGGAATTCTGAACCTAAAATTAGGATACTATACATAGCTGGGTAGGCTTAGGGAACCTAGGAGCCTAGTATTAAGACACTACGTTTTTATTCCGTTCCCACTTTCCGCCGAAATCTGAAGGTAATACGAGTTAAGTGGCGGAACTCAACTCCGCCCCCTGCTAGTTTAATATCGTCACTAGAGTGCCGAAATTAAACTATTATATTTATATATTATTTCGTTATTTCGTTTCCTCTAGCGGAAATCGGAAAAGTTATTGTCATCACATGTGAGTTAAAAAATCAACAAGTAAGTTTAAAGTTTTCTATAATGATAAGTACCTACCTAACTGCTATACTATATAATATAATATAAACCATCACAAATAATAAAAGTAATTTTCAACAATAACTTCAAAGCAAAATTTATACAGTTAGGTTTACTTGAGATAATCCGAGATTTGGAAGAAGCAATTACAGTTGGTGAATTATTAAGGAGGCGGCCGCGTTCACTCGATTTTACTGACTCAATTTCTAGTTAGGTACGGTCCCTTATGCCTTTTGGATATAAAATAATTATTTTTAGATTATTATCATAATGAGATTGTGTAAGTTTATTATATTTAAACTTTTATTACATTTATATTAATCATACGAAATAATCTAAAATGTTATCTAAACCATGTTAATACAAATTATCTAATTACGAGTAGTCTACTGTCTATGAAATGAATATTTTCAATGACTCTGACAAGGAAGAAAATAACCGAATATTAAAAAGCATCAGCTCTTAAGTACGTCGTCGTAAATCAAAATAAGACCATTTTTCAATAAATTATAAACAATAATTTTAAGTTAAATTATATGTTATGTTTATACTATACAGGCCAGTCACATTTTCTTTTTTTTTTAGGCTTCACACTGTATCGGGCCACTGTCCTCGACCCTCTGTAGGACATGTATAAACCCTACAGGCAGTCATCATGCCTTTATGTGTCATCAAAACTGTGTACTAAAAATATGTTCTTAACACTGTAAATAAAAAGAAAATATGTAATGAAAACAAGCTAAGGTGAACTTACTAAGCTTAGATACAATATAAATCTTTATAACGTTGCATTTCATTATGTTTATTTTAAAACGCAATTTCTTAGAGTTAACTCTGCTTTGAGTTTCTTCAACATCTTTTGCATCATTAAAATATTACATCGCCCAGCGCTTGCCAAGACCGCACACGGTTCCTTGTATTTTCCGACATTCTACATAAAGTTTCCCTTCGTACTAACGACTAGACTTACTCAGGTAATTACCTTGATTGCGCAGAAAAGTAACTTTATGATGTACCGTTGCCCACAAAAGTTGGTCGAAACATCTCGCTGTTCACCTGAGATAAAATAACTGTACAAAGGGAAACGCCACTAAATTGATAAGCTCATTAAAATTGCTTCGTCGAATGCGATTGAATAATGAATATTGAGTTATTTGTCCACAAAGCGAGTAAGTTGCTTTGTCGGTGCGGTAAATAAATATGGCAGTGTCTCCACAAGCCTCTTAGCTGACGATTGAAAAGTTCCATTCAACTATAGTTATGCCCTTATCATTTGTTACATTTTATATTTTTTTTTATCAGCTTCACATAGCAGGGTAGACAGACGGAACATAGTGTTAAGACATTCCGCTCCCCACTTTCCGCTGAATTTTTCGAGGCATTGCGTGTTGCGTGGCGAAACTTGACGCCGGGTGTCAGAGCGAGGAAATTAAAATATTAAATATTAAATTTCCTCGAATGAGAATCGAACCCACGACGCCACGACGAAAACGAACGACTCATTTGAATTATAAAAGTAAAAAATAATGAATACTCAAGCTATATCTATTTAATTTATAATAATTGTTGCCTTACATTGGAAATATAAATATACAGGGTGGAAGAGGCAGCGCTTCTTTTACTGAAACTGCATATAGGATAAGATATTTCAAACCCAGAACTAAAAAAAATAATCAAGGTAGCTCAACAGTTTGGACGTAGGATTTTTTTTTCATCTCACGATTTTTATCCATACCTGTATTTCGTGTGACGCACACATACGCGTGCGACGTTGCCGCTCTGACAGGCAAGTGTGTGCGTGCCTATGTTATACATTATTACAAATGGCGTTTTATTTTAAAACGTTAATTTTATCATTTATTTTGTTTGGAAGAATAAATTTTTTATTTTTGGGAATTATTTTTTTTCCGAATTATATTAGGCTTTTATAGAGTAGTTAAAGCTGTGGTTTCATTTAAAGTGGTGCTGACAATTCCACCCTGTATACACATGTAAATAAAAACCAGTAGAAATATTTAGTAGGGGTGAAGGATAGGAGTGAACCGTTTAGAGTGCAACCACTGCCTGCGGCGACAGAAAAATGCTATTTGTATGAACTGATCTCGGTGCCGCGGTGCTCACAATGAATCTCTATGGAGCATCGCTTTGTTATTTCAAATTTATTAAAACTAGCTACTTACTACCCACCGTAGTGATATAATTAACTGATGAGGTAATTTTTCTTTGAGTTTTTAAACAGAAACGTAAGTTAAATAGAATCTATTTAATATTGTCCCTGAAGAATGAAATTTTCTGACTTCAATGAAGTATATTTTTAAATCATACTTTTTTATTTTTTGTTTTTAATAAAATGTTGAGGTTGATGTGGTACAATCCGCGCTCAAGAAATGGCTTCGGGTTCAATCCTCTTCAATCTAATAAGATTATGTGGAAATTAAGTCCTAAGATTGATCTCTAAATCGTGCTAGATACCTACCTATGCATTTGCATAATTTACTCATCTCAGCTCTCAGTACTTGTCTAATTATATATTTTATTAGACCATACGAACGCATTTTAAGTAGATATACACATATTGCCATTTTTTATACAGAATTTCTCATATGTAAAATTAGAACCTACATACCTCTTGTCTTATCGAAAATCACCCGATATGTCAACCAAGCTTCGCGAACACGACGACTATATATTTTTTTCAGTAGATCCGAGAGTTCAAATAAAAAAAAATCAAGCAAGCACATTATTACATGAGAAAATATATGTCTATATGATGAACCAAATAACCACTTATTTCTCCTGTCAGGTCCTCAGTCTCCAGTCTCCAGGACTCCACGTCCTATTAATTTTAGAAAAAAATACATTTAAATATCTGTAGACATCCATCGCAAAATTTAAATTCACCTGTTAAAACTATTGTAACCGTTCATCCTTTGTGAAAAATAAATACAAAGCATCTTTGATGAGAGGTGAGTAAAAAAATATTTTAATATTATAACCAGGGCCAGATAACGCAAAAAGGTACATTATCCTTTATTTAAGTTCCATTGCAACGTTAATAATATAATTTTATCAATTCAACTTAAAATAATTTAGAGAAGCACAATAAGGGGGCTAATAAATTACCAGCAGTTTCTATACCCTGAGCAGTTGAGACCGGTATAGTCTTGAGCGAGCGATCAGTCAACGTCAGGCCATTGTTACAGGAAATAAGGCAGCGCAGCGTGGACTGGCGGAACTTTTATAAAATAAGTGCACGCTCCTCAGCAGCCCTGACCTCGGCTTGAGATGCGGTGAAACAAAAATGCTTTGCTTTCAACTATGATGAAGTATTTATTTTGTAATTACTTTGTTTGTTGTTGGTATTTGATTAGAGAGAATGGCTTAATTGGTTGGATGAGGTTCATTTGTAAGGTCAGATGTTAAGATTATAGTAGAGGCGATATGTGTTTGGAATTTTTTTGATGTAATTTTTTTTTTAAATATTAGATAATTAGAATGATTTAATATCTGAACTTATTATAAAGATTATAATTGATTTCTGATTTGTTTGACTCGATAATTATTTATTACATTTTCAAAAAGATTATAATCGATATAAATTATAAAATGAACTGACTATAAATATAAGACTCAAAGCATTTCTAAAATAAATATGCTGTCGCGTACTTTTATTTAACAGTTTTATCCTCTCAAGCTCTCATTTTTGCAACATTTTTAAAGTCACTCCACTGGTATTGGTCATATTATTTTATTTAACCCTCCTCGATAAAGTGAATATCCAATACAAAAATATTAATTTAATTGGAACCAGTTATGTTATGTTCAATCAAACGAACTCTTCTATTTTATAATATTAGTATAGAAATACATTGTAAGTATTTAGTTGTATAAATGTAAAACCTACGTATTTTGAATTAATTTATTTTTTATTTGACTAAATTAAAAATATATTTGAAAATTGGTCCCAGAAAAATTTTGAATAAGAATTCTCATTCCAAGAGAAGTTTCTACAATTATAATCATATAAAATTTGAAACTTTTTAATAAAAAAAATCAACCAACAAAAACACTTAAGAGCAAACATATCTTTTAAATATAAAATTTATCAAAAATCATTGAATTTGTTTAAACTGAAAGAAATAACCAAATGAATGAATGAATGAATAAATAAGGCCAGGCATGGGGCTCACCTGCTCCATGACCTTAAACGTGACAGATTTTGGATTCGATTCTCTCTAGAGGAAATGAAATACTTAAGATTTTTATTTCTTCGCTCTGGTGTCGAGGCAAATTGCGTTTTGCAACTTTGAGTTGTGCCATTCAACATTCAAAGCCTCCTGAATTCGCTGAGTAGAATGTCTGGACACTAGGCTCCGTCTGTCTTTCCTGCTACTGCTGCTGAAAAAAAAACGAAACGAAATTAGCAATACAACGTGAAACCCTCCGTAATAAATTAATACCTCAAAAATGCAGTAGCACATGTTTCTTAGGTATTAATATAAATATTTTGAAGGTTTATAATTTTTCAATTTTTATGACATAAAAATTTATTAAAGCAGTAATTAAAAAAAACGCCATCTGTGACATGTTATTAAAACTACGAAGACAAGTAGTTTACATTTCAAAAGTTTTGCAACTAGATGGCGCTAGGAGTTCAGTTAAGCCTTGTGTAAATTCAATTATAACGTAATCAAATAAAATATACCAATGAACTTAAAATTAAAATGAATTTAAAAATAAATCATTATAAGTAGGTATTAAAAATAACAAAATTAAAATAATTTGCATTTTTCTTGTTTATATGTTTACACAATCTGAGTTTGCAAAATTTTTTTTTCATAACTTTTACAGTTCACACTGAATAAAAACAGATCAGAAGAAAATATCATTAGATTTTTTTTCTGTATTAAGTACATATATTATTCATACGTTCCCTTTTTTTGTGAGTACAAACTCTTCCTAAATACATACAAAATTTAGCTTTCCATACGAAATGAGTAATGTATAAAAGTACAGTCAACGCATATGTTGCTCGCGATTTCCTGCATCCATCTCATTTCACTCAGGTGTACAGAACTCCGTTTATAAATGCACGCACGGATTACTTTGAGTGCGCTTAAACAGAGCAAAACGGGTGTAGAGTGGGAATATATTAGATTTGTTCTTGATCCCTTTCTTAATTATATTTTAAAATTTATTTTGTAATAAATACAAATTTACAGAATATATTTTAAAGGTTGTTCAATTAACTATTAAGTATTTGTTTGTAATATATTAAAATGTTACTCACTAACTTTATACGTTAAAAACAGAACTAACTAACTAACACACTGTTTCAATCACTGAACGAATCTATGACATATATTCATTTTTATATTTTACTATTTTTTTTCAAAATTCACCTGTTTTTTTAAAGAAAAACAAAGATAAAATCCTTCCTTTAACAGTTTATTTATTTCAATATGAAATTGAAACATCACACATATAAATAAACAACAATTACGCATAGTTTTCCATATAAAAATAATTAAAAGATAAACACGTTAGTGTGTGTCTCTGTTCCGTTTAGCTTATTTAAGCCGCAACAGTTTTAAGCCATCGCGACTGATATGAGCGTCGCTCTGCTTTGTGCCGACCCAATCCTCTCGTCTACATTATTTATCCCGTGTCAAACTAAAACTGTTTTCACATTGCTGTACTGTTATACAAATAGTAGGATCAATACAGGTATATTTACTTATTAAATTAATGTTATTTTTACCAATAAGTCGTGCCGCACACAAGGTGGGCACAACGGGACAGGTTCTGGCTTCTATTCCCATTCGAGGAAAATTAAACATTGAACGTTTTCATTTCTTCGCTCTGGTGTCGAGGCAAAGCAAGATGTTGAGTTCCGCTACTCAACACACAGTTCCTCTCGAATTCGGTGATAAGTGGAGATCGGAATGTCTTAATACTAGTATCCCTCTACCTACCCTGCTACACGCAGGATACAGCGTGAAACTGAAAAATATAAATAATAAAATTCTTAAAATATTATTTCATTCCATTCATTGTAAACGAGACTTTGCATTCGTTTTGCCATTACACGCGAAATTATACACACTGTCGCTGTCGCATCTTAACTTGAATAGTGAGCGAAATGTCTCGCGTTACACTTACACGGTTAAACACTGCGGAGAGAGGTACCTACGCCTGAGTGAGGAGTTTATTTCTTAATGAAAACTATGAATGAGTAAACGTTAAGCAGTTCATTAGTAAACAGCTAAATATTTCCTTTATAGCTTTGTTGTGATGATTCGAAATTACTAGTTTGTTGTTTGTTTTACATTTTATCGATTATATGAGTCCTAATCTAGTTTCGAGTATTATTTTGATTAGGTACATTTATTTTCTATGAAATGAAAATTGCGCAAAAAAATATGACACTACATTACTTTCGTTACCTGATAGGTTTAAAAATGACATTGAATTTTTACCCCCATATTTACAGCCTGATAGGCAGAGAACACCTAGTGCTAAGACACTCCGTCCCCCAATTGCTGCCAAAATTTTGAGACATTGTATTTACTGGCGGAACTTGAAGCCGCGCTTTATCATGGAATCGAAGTCACGAGCACCACTGCGGCGCTGCGCCATGCGGCCTCAAATATAATTTTTAAATATTTAGCAAATATGAAGCAAATATTTTAAATTCAACTTGAAAATATTTTCATACGTCATGTTTAAATGATATATCTACTCATCGCCAAGTTCCGGCGGATTTCCCTCGGCTCTGTGTTTATTAAAAGTTTACCGACTTGGGCAACATTGTTTTAACAATGAAAATTAAAACGCTAATTTAAGCAAGATTATTATAATTTATTTATACAGATTTGGTTTCAAATTGTTTGTGAAAATGGTTCTTTATTAAGGATCGTTATTCATGAATGTTGATGAAGCATGAAATATAATGGCGTATTCCGTTAAGTATTTTGTCCGTACTTGACATAGTATATAAAATATAGATATTGAATTTATTTCGTCCCTCTCTGAAAAAAATAATCACTAATATCGAATCTTCGCCACTCTGGATGCAATCCTGGAAAATTTTACGGAACGTGGGTAGCGAAGTATCTTAACACTAGCTTCCATTTACCTACCCTACTACATGCGGGATACAGCGTGAAGCTGAAAAAAAAATTGTTAGTTAAAATTTAATAGTCGTGGTTAGGGTATGGGTTTCAAACAGGTTCCCGCTCCGCTGCCATAGGCCAACTAGCTCTAACTTCCCGTATCCTAGAGAAACTACTGGAGTCATATAGTTATATAATCCTCTTGCAAGACATCTGGGCGGGTCGAGTGCGTGTGCCCTAGAAGAAACCTCGGACAGCTTTTAAGGCGATGTCATTCCGCAATATGCATTACTTCCACCAAAAACGAAATTTTAAAATAGATTTTAAGTAAAAACCTCCAAAAATATCAAATTTTATAAATATATTGTATTTGAACAAAGCGTTGAAATCCTGTACACGCATTAAGCAGATAAAAGGCTTAGAGGTAACTTTTTCCAAATAAAAGTTATGGCGCGTACACAAAAATTCTACACTGTTGGACTATAGCGCTATGTATGACGAATGATATTTGCGATGGCGGCGGACGCTTTGAATAGTTCATTTTTTTCATGTTTACATTTTTATTAAATTTATCAGTGAACGGTATACACCGCGATGTAATCTAACAAATTTAATTGAAGTAGAAACAGAACTGCAGCTTTTTATATATGCGTAGATCTCTAAAAAAAATATTTTAGTAATGACATTGCGAAAGCTAAATAAAATATTTCTTAAGTCATGGTTAGACAGGATATCATATAACAGAGTAGAATCTACTGATATTATGAATGTGAAAGTTTGCGAGGATGGATTTTTGTTCCAGTTTCATGCAATAACTACTATACAGATTTAGATGAAACTTTACATTAATATAACTTTCACGCTAGAATAACACATATGCTACAATCTATGTAAATATTTTGTATAATTTATTTCTAATATAATAATAAGTTTAAAGGAGCGAAGCCTAAAAAAAAGCTTAAAATAAATGTAGTAAAATTTCATTCAATAATAATATTATGATTTACTTAAGCAATTCAGCAAATCTAATATCTTCTCTCATATTGTTATTTGATAGGTTCTGTTTACCTTTCTTATAGCTGGGGACCGTGACTTTTATTTTCTTATCAATTGCTCCTACACAAAAGTACACGGAATGGCCGGTGTCATTTGTCATCCCAGACGAGGAACCCTGACGGATTTCAATTACTTCCCTCTACTGGAATAACGGACTACCAAAAAAGTTACTTTCTTTTTATATGTAATTTGGTATGTTATTACTAAGTTAAAAGCAACGTACGTAGTTTAAAATAATCGTATAAGCCTAAAATTTAACTAAAAATGGGGTGAATAGCATCATGAAGTGCAGTACTGCACTAGTTGGTCAACTGTAAGAAGAATTAGTTATCAAATTTACTGCGTTCGCCTGAAAGTAAGGGTTTTACGTTTATTGCTTCGTATATTTCAATTGCGACATAAATGGCCCGGTGTGTTTCAATGAAGCACAGCTTTATTATTCCACATCAAAGAAAGTATTACGCGGCTCTCGTAAAAAGAACATTACAAATAGTGTGCCCCAAATTACATAAATATGTGAGAAGAAATATTTTCGTACGTGATTAAGTATTTACGACACTACGCCTCAGTTCGTACCAGTGATCTATGATTATATTCTGTCTAATTTATATAATTGTGATTTTCTGTTAGTTTTTTTGGTAATTTCGTGGAGACTAGCATTTTTTATATATTTTCTAGTAGCTGAATTTTTAGCTACTATTAATATGATAAAAAAAACATTGCTACAAATGAAGAAGTGATAAAGAGAAACAATTTCGCCTGAGGCTTACGCTATTTAACGTGAATAGTAGTCGACGCAGAGCTGTCAGTGTAGTGGTACTGATATGAGTGATATGAGGATACGAAGGATATAGTTTGAAATCCTAATAAGTAATAACTTCAATGGAGTATCTTGATTTTTTTGCTAAATCCGCTTAAGGCAAATAAAAACAAAACAATACATTTTAAACATTAGTAAATATTACCTATAGGATAAAAAAAAACTCAAAATTGAATCATAAATCCACGAAATTCCTCAGACATAAATAGCGAATATCAATTTAGATACAAAACCGTCACTCGGCGACAAACAATCAAGCCACGAGTGTGTAGATCGTGCCGTGAGCTCGTCTGAAAGCGAGGATTACTTATCAATTACAGCTTTCGGCTTGAGTTCCATCACGCGCTGACTTGTATGAGGACGTGTTTCAATTTCCTCTTAATAAAATATGCGACACCTCCATCTTTGCTCCGGGCTAAGCGTTATTATTATAAAAATTGTACTTGTTTGTTAAAAATTATACTTGGTATTTTTTGGAGAAAAAATTGTTAGCTGTTTTCTTTTTGGGCAGGTTCTTTTTAAGGTTCGCTTCAGTAATATAGTAGCTGCTGCTTCTGTCTATGTTATGGTACATTAAGTTTCTTAAATTATGGTCATGAAAAATATTTTATGTCTTTGAATTATAATGCCCAGTTAAGAACGAAAACTACTGTTGAATTTAAACGTCTTCTGGCTTTAACCTACATATAGCAGAGAGTACTTAGTGTCCGTTCTCCCCTTTTCATCAGAATTAGAGAGTCATTGTGTAGCGAAACTCAATATCGCAATTTGTCATAACACTGCTGGGAAAGAATAGCAAATTACTCAAACAAGTAGGTATCAAACTTAGAACCATCGCGTTTACAGATAGACGCTGTCACTGTGCCGTGATTACTTTTTTACACAATATAATATATTACCATTTTTTATACGAATGTAATCAAAAATTTTTATATAATAAAATACAATAGTAAAAACATGCATAAAATGTTCCGAACATATGTGTAGTTTCTAGGAAAAGTGGTTCTTTCACTCAGAATCAAGTATAAAATTACTCGCAATTACCCAATGCAGTAAAATGCCTCTTTACGCGGCTTCATAGCTAATTTCTCTTTCTGATTTATACCTCGTTGCTTAAGAGTACGTGAACATATTCGTGCGCATTGACTTAGAAATAGCTTAAGGTGGTGGTGCATTTGAAGAGATAAATAACACTTTGTGTTCATTTTTAAAGACACGTCGTTTTATGCGATTAAAATTGTCTTAATAACGAATGAAATTGAATTTCAAAATAAAGATAAAAATAAAAAAAAATTAAGCTGGGTTTTCTTTATTTTATTTAAAAAATACTAATCAAAGATTTAAAAAATCGTTCTTATATAAACTATTGTAATCAAAATTATAAAAGCATCGGTATATAACTACATTTAGTAGGTACATTTAAACAAACTCTCTTGCACAACGAGCTCCGACTGTAATTATAGGCTGAGGAAACAGACAAAACACTTTCGATGATGAGATCCTTTGTCACTCCAGACCTTAAACTGGATTCAACAATACACTTCAGTAAATGGCAGCCTTTGTATCAATCGTCAATGTCAGCAGCCTTTGACGGTCTAATCTTGCGGAACGGTTAATTACTATCAGCTATTGAGTCCTGGCCACGTACTCGTATTTTGGTATTGCAAACCGAATCGGACCTAAGTAGTTACTTGTGAGTATAGCAAACATCTTCGTTGGCTTTAATCCAGGAGTCTTTGTCGGAGATGTAGGTTGAGACTGGAATAGGTATATATAATATCTAAAAAATCTATATACTCGTAGATTAATACAACGACAGGCGATAATCCTGAATTATTGTGTAAATACCCTTCCTTCTCTTTTATTAGTAATATAATATTTAATTTTTAAATAAAATTCCATATTTTATTTACACAAATTTTGAAATTTCAGTATCTCACTTTTCATATGCATTTTGCTAGAAATATAACTGTCTTTTCTCTACGACTCCACTAGATAAAGAAATTGGTACACAATTCCTAATTTTGTAGACAGGTTTCAAGTAATTTAGTAGGGTTTTTCGTTTAGCGAATAGTTTTCAGGTGTAACATATAAATAAATGGACCGAATATACTCAAATATACATTAGGGTGAGTTTACAAAATAACATTCGCAACGTAATTTAGCACGTTGATGCAACGTTTGTTTATGACTCATTGTTTAAAACATTGATTTTAAAGCGAAACGTTCGAAGAATAGCAATTGTTGTGGCATGCCAATGTTAAGCTTGTTATCCACCAAAAAATACTTTTTAATGTTCGATTATGTAGAAAAAATAGAAGTCTAATTTTATATAGCTACATACAGCGAACAAAATCACGATTATTTAAAATATAAGATAAATTTAAATAGACTTTCATTCTTTTTATAACCTCTATGTTTTTTTATAACTCTAGTAGCTGTAAATAACGCTTTTTTTATTTGAGATGGGATGTTTAAAAAAAATCTAATTTCACTTTTTTCACAAAATATAAATCAATATACCTACCTATAACCTAATTTAAAAAGTTTCTACAATAGAATTTCATTACGTAGCAGTCTACCCAAAGCTATTATATGGGTGGAGAGATGTCTTTAAATATATTCACGTTTGTCGTTTCCGGTCTGTGACAGGGGGTACTCTGAAGGTCTACTCTCTACAGGGTGTGTGATAATGTTAATGTCCATTAAGGGACCGAAATGTGTATACGATGAGTTGATAGTATGCAGAGATGAATACAAAATATTTTATGAGCAAAAGGTCGCTCTATGTAGGTAATATAATAGGTATTACAGGGGTATGTAGTAAAGTTTCCTTATTCAAAAATAATATACAAACTTTCACAACGAACGCTTACAATTGTTGTTAAGCGTTAATCTTTTATTTTATAAAACTGACATGATATATAGAATAATGTATAGAATAATGTATAATGTATAGAATAATATATAGAAAAAAATATTAATTAATTTTATGGACTATAGCCAATTAATTTACATACAAAATGTGTATTTAAAAATAGTTAAAAATTGTGAAATTTTCTATAAAATAATATTTTTATAAAAATTGTATTGGTTTTGTCAACATCTTCCATAATTTTTATATCAACGTTGTATGGCTCTCTTGCAATTAGTTTCTGCTCAAAGCGCGTCTGCCACAGACCGAGTCTATGATCCGGGCTGAGCCAACGGAACCACCAGGGTATAAGGAAATCTAAGTAAACCGGCTATTTAAAATGTTTATCCGGTAATATTTACTGCGGCCGGAACTTAGATTGTTCGCGATTAGTTACTTACCTAATAGTTTTTAATGAAATTCAAATTCCGTAGTAATATCTTGTATTTGTTTACTGTTATATAGTCGATTTGTGTAAAGAGTACAATGGAATCATTTGGAAATGTGCACAAAATTTTAATTTTCTATTAAAATTACAAAATTATTTCAAAACATATCATTACTGTTATCGAGGCCGTAGTGGCACAGGGGCAACAAGGGGGGAACAAACTGTATCGCGACGGTTGTGGCTTCGGCCACTCAACACGCAAAATTCGGCGGGAAATGGGGAAAGGAGTGTCTTAACACTAGGTTCCTTCTGCCCACCCCGCTGTGAGTAAGATACGCAGGGGAAACCTACTGCGTTGACATTTGACATTGCGTTTCTCACTTTCCGCCGAATTCTCCAGGAACATGTGGAGTGGCGTAACTCAACACCGCGCTTTGCTTTGTTAGAAAATGATAATATCTAAAATTAAAAATTCCATAATTATAAGTCATTTAATCTTTTATGGCAATATTAAACAATTAGTCCCAACATCACATCACATCTCCAAATAAGTTCCATTTCAGAACGACGTTCCCATTGCTCGGATAAACGCATTCTACTTCATTAGCGTAATTAAATTTCGTAAATTTAGCCTAAAATTAACAATCTGATAGAGCTTCCTTTAATACTTGGATATATAAAGAATTACAGATCGAGTTTTAAAGTATGGAGGAGGATACCTTTAAAAATATTATAGCAAATTTATTAAATATGTAAGAGATTCTTTGTATTCTTTTACGTATTTTTTGCATCTTTCAAAGTATGCGGATAAAATTCCGCTCTCCATTTTTCTCTAGTTTAATCATATTATACCTATTCTCGATGACACAACGCGACGTACTATTTCTCAATAGACCACAAAGCCATGGGATTATTTTAGTGTAAGAAATTAAGATATTAATAAGGTTATAAATACCTTTTAATATTTTCTTTGAAATGTTTGAATATTCAAATGTCATTTTGAATAGTCGTTATGCAATGTATTCAGATTAACCAACATGGGCATCTTTATGTAAATAAAAACATTGTAATTTATTTAAAAAGTTTTAGGGTTATTTCAAATAACGCAACATCTTAAGTTTCATTAAATATNACCGACGCGAACGGGCAGATGACTTTGATGATTTTATAAATTTTTATATATTTTCGAATTACTATTATTTTTTATGTAATTATTTGCTGCTTATAATTAATTTATCTCAGTTAGGTTATCTATACCGATGTTATACACCTAAAATATCGTAATTTTAATAATTTAGGATTTTATTTAATATTGTTCGCAAAAATGAATAATTATTTAATATAGAAAAGTGTTTAGTACGCGCGCACGGCAAACTTTAGGTACTTTTTCTAATATTAAGAATTTCCTTTTGTTACTTTTACTTCTATTGTTTGTTCATTTCGGTTACTCAGATATTTTTTCTAATAATAAATCTCCACTTATTGTGTATGATTTTTAACTTATTTTAATTATTTAGGTTTATATTTTTGCGGGCGTAGCCGCGTCCGGGCCCACTAGTAGGGTTATAAATACCTTTTAATATTTTCTTTGAAATGTTTGAAAATTCAAATGTCATTTTGAATAGTCGTTATGCAATGTATTCAGATTAACCAACATCTTTATCTATGTAAATAAAGTCTTTATGTAAATAAAAACATTGTAACTTATTTAAAAAGTTTTAGGTATATTTCAAATAACGCAACATCTTAAGTTTCATTAAATATGTAATATATACGAACTATTTCTTATACATTAAAAATCACAAATAAAAAAAAAATACAATATAATAAAGTCCCATTCCACACAATTTGTTTCTAAGTCGGCCCAGTAGCCCAGAGACCGCCATTCACAAGACATCTCCTGAGAAATCACGAGAGGTTACTCAGCCCCTACCTGAATACTTACACAGCGCTATTGTAAGCGCCTCCGAGACCTGTAATGAAGGTAGAGACGGCCTTTTGAAGTATCTTATCAGATTTTTAAGCATATAAGGGTACGCGGCGTTACGAATATACATGTAATACGTAGGTAGCTATGGAGTTTGTATTGTATTTGTATTGAATTTAATGTTATAAAGTTTAATTAAATACTTTATAATTGTAATATTCAAAATTATGTATTTTAGCATAATAAAAGATTGTTGTAACTTCTTAAGTATAAATAATTAATACAAAAAAGCAATTGAATTTACAGAATACATTTGTATTAACCTAGCAATCAGAGTCAGAGTAAGTAAAGGTGAAACTCTTTGTTCCTTGTCCCGGTCCGATTGGATTCGCTACATGAATATCTTATAGCGGACGCACGTGCATAATATATAACACAGCCGATAAGTTAAAATCCTTTTGCATTATTATTCCCGATTAACTCATTATTGATTCATACATGTAGTTCGTAATCAAGGTAACACTGAGATTTGGGTTTTACTTATTTTGTGCTTGGAGAAATTTGAAATAAACAAAATCACAAAGAAAATATTAGGAAAACAGTAGAACATATTTTTTTTTGTTTCGATGTTACCAGTCTGTATTGACTGGAGGTGGAGTGTTGGTGTTTATAAAAAAAACATTGGGTATAAGTAGCATGTAAGCAGCGGAACTCAACGCTGCGCTATGTCTTGCCAAAGGCGGTAATGAAAATAATTAATTATTCCGCTTAAACAGCGTTTATAGTCAGACGTCAGCCACTGCGGCCAGTGATGGCTAAATAATATTTATAATAAGTAAAATTATATTTTTTGCATTTTTGGTTTATACATTTATTGGTTTAATAGAACTATGAAGTCTGTCAAAAACAATTTTATGAAATAGGTAAATCAGTTGTTTTCACAAAGTTCCTTTTCAGTATTTCAAATAGCATTGTTTCGCAACCCATTTAGACAATAACAGTACATAAATAAACAGTCAACGGGAGAAATTTTCTGAAGTTTGGGTCAGTAGACAGCGATATTTACAACACTAGACGCTGACAAATGTTACACCATTCCAAAGAGTAATTTTTGGCGGAATGTATCGTATGTTCTCAAAAATACAAGATAAATTTAATATTTATAAAGACCCTTTTATTATTAGAATTATTCATCGAAAGAAATGGAGCTTCTTTGAAACATCTATAAATTTAAGATTTAGTATTCAGGGATATTCTAACTTCTTTCTGATTGAAACATATGTATCTCTAATATATTTGCTACTTCTCAAAAATGAAATGGCCTTATTTTGTCTTTACAGAGAAAAGTGAAGTTGAGTTAATTGAATTTGAGTTGATCGAACTCATAACTGTCACATTTAAACTAAGTCTAAGGTTGCCTGGAAGAGATTTCTTATAGCGATAAGTTGTTTCTTTTGCTTTTCTACGTTTTTGTAGTGTACAATGAAGTGTATTATTATTATCAGTAAAGTTAGACGCAGTCCCATTGCAACCTGAAAGAAAATTAAATTTTCATTTCAGAATACAATATAAAAACAAGTTAAAGGTAATCGGGAAGAATTGTTATTAACATAATATAAAAATACGCAAATACACAAAAATCTTTTCTAATAAGGCCGTTCATTTTGTGTCATGTAAACAAGATTTAGACCCAACTTTGCTTCAGTTATTCCATTATGTAAAAATCCCAGATTTTTACTTGACTTCTCAATATGCAGAACACACAAAATCTCTTAGCGAATGAAAGAATTTTCCTCCTGAGCAAATAAATATATATAGGTGTATTACAGGGACCCTCTCCACCTTCCCTCCTATTATTCAGTGATATTGCTCATAAAATTGGTAGCGTAAATGTGACCTGTGACGTCACTTTGATACCAAGTTGTTAATATATAAAGGCGAACCGCACTGAATTAGTCCGTGGGTGCAAATAATTTGTGTTAACATGATTGTTTTGTTTATTTTATTTGTTAAATACATTATCATTGTAATAATAATATCTATTACAATATAATTGATTAAAATTGAAGGTATTAAAACCAAACCATGGCTAAATTTAGATTTTCACAAATATCACGAAATATATTTTAATCAGAAATCTGAATTCAATGCACCCAGATTGATTACGAAAGACCTAAGCTTAGGTCGTAGCGCTGGATACTTCATCGTTTCGCTTGAAAGTCGCGCTGAAATATTATCTTATCAATTCTTGGATACTACAAATATATAACATTCATAATAGCGTTAGCGTTAAATTTATTTTTATAAAGAAAATGTGACGTTAACGCCATCGTGGCGTATTTGAAATATGCTATAACTAAGCGCAACGGTTGTGAATGTGAAAAAAATAGTTTTGACATAAAGACAGTAAGAAGTAACCTGATCCTATGAGGATGCATTATCTATTGAAATACGTAAATAATTAATTTATTAAACAGAAAAAGCACTGCTGCATTAACTTTATATAATTGTATATTACAAGAACAAACTAATTTTAAAAGTTACTGACTTAAGAAGTTTACCCACTTTCCAGACATGTAAATCATTGTAAATGCACGCAAGTGAACAATGCTTCGTAATGGATCTCGCGGATCCATGTTTTACCGCTCTAAACAAAATATATTTCAATTAAAGTTGCATCTGGAAGTTGCCTTGGTCCCGGGGCGAATCAGCGTTCAACAAATGGAATTATAAGACCGCCTTACATTCGCGGTTACCTTCGCTGAGCTTGTGGTGTTAGGATACGCGGTCCGAATCATGTGACATATTCTAATATTTTAAGTATATTCTAATATTTTAAAATCATATAGATCTTTTATAAGCGAAACGTTTCGTTGTTTTCATATTTACTTTCCTGTATGGGGTACATACATGGAAGAAGGAAAATAATTGAGTCATTATTTTAATTTCATTTTCATAGAAAACTATATTAATTCAAAATTGCATCAATCCTAGTTGAAAATGCAATTACTAATGAAGCAATTACAATGAAATTGATGATCGGATAAAAAAAATAAGACCAAGGATGTCAATAAAAAAATAAGACCATAATAAAATCATATAATATTATATAGCATTGAACAGGGCCAACAAAAATTCTAATAATAAAAACTAAGTTTTATAAATAAAATTTTATTAAATATTTAGGTGCGATTATCCAAAACCTCGTGGTGTATCGCGACAGTGTAGCTACCCGCACTCGTACATACTACATAGACCCCAGCCAGGCACCAGGCACCAGACACCAGGCAGTGCCAGACTGATTATGTTTGTTACATTTGCGAACACTGGTGCTTGCGCTTTGTCTTAACATGCTCTTTAGTAAGCTTGTTAGCAGCGTATTCTACAAGTCGGATTACGCTTTTACTTAGTTTATCACAGATATATACTGGTATATTCTAATTTATATTTCAGCTTGAGCTTGATTAATAATTTTACAGTTAAATTGTTTATTTTGATTTGGTATTTGTAAAAGTAGGTTTGTGAAAAACATTATTTTTAATAAACAATATACAGATAAATAAGGAAAACCAATAAAATACATATATTTTTTCGAAAATGTATATTTTATTTTTTACTTATAACATAATTATGTAGTAACAAGCGTATAATAATTTCGACGTAACTTGAGAACATTATGGATAAGTGGTCAGACCGCTTAGACTTTTTCCAAGAGGCAAGGGTTCATAGCCCGCTACGTTAAATTTTTTATACGTTTCCAAAAAGTATTTATGTTTCCTAAGAATGATTTATTTTATAAAAATATGTGATTATATAAGTAATAACTATGAATTATAAATAGATTCGACATTTTGCATGTATATTATAAAATTCTACAAATACGCTTCATCTCCTATAAATGTATTTAAGAATGAATGAACATCGAGAATTACGTCTTTGTAATCGGTTTAGAGACTTAAGATTTTTTCTGTTCGCGCATATCTCGACTTTATTTTGTAATCGAATAAAAACATCGTTAATCAATCTTACGGAAAATCTTCTTTTCTTATTAAAACATATTATTATGTATTTGGGGTAATGCAGATAATTTTGAAAAAATGTTAATCAAAATAATATTTGCACTTGTAATCGTGGCGATAAGTACGTAGCTACGCAGCAAGAAATGTCTTAATTCGGGATTTTTCGGATTCGGTATTTTTACTCGCGCCCATTGGAAACCAAGAGTACTAGGTAATTGTTTAGAATCGCAAGAGTGAATGCTATTTATTAAATAATTTTAACATTTTAAAGGGTCCTTGCATACCTAGGAAAAAAATATTTTTTTAGAAAACGTATTAAGCCCGCTACGTTCAAACTTTTACACTTTTCCTATAAATGTATTTTGGTAAAATATAATACTAATAATAATAATACTTTTACATTAAAAAAATAGCAGCTACAGAACCCTTTTGCTGTGGAAGACGTTAAGGTGGATTAAGTCGGGGTAAGCAAAAAATCATAAAAATAACAACGTACAAAAAGAATTTCGGTATATAATTTCATATCATTATAGTATCATAATCTATTGTAGATTTTGTCAACATTACGCTGTAGCAGGGTTGAAACAGGGAACCTAATGTAAAGACACTCCGTTCCACACACGTCACCCAATTCCTGCGAATGGGAATCGAACTCCCAGCCACGACGGCCTTTATAGACATAATCTAGTATTGTATTTTTGTATTATCGATTTAACAATAATATATTTACTTATCGTTATTTTATTTCAATGTTATTACTTTGTTTACAGTTCTCACGAGAAATGATATTGATGATGAACGCCTCCACAGCAATGCGGTTTCCACAGTAGCACCCTTTTCACCAATAATACAATGATCCTGTTTTATTTAATCGTAAATAAGATATGTCGATGGCTTGGTGTCGTAAATTACCTGTCCCGTGCGAATTGCCTCCCGACTCTAATAAATATCAATCAATAGGTATGTATACTAGTAATGGAATGCTATCTCTTTTTACCTTTTTAATGTTGTTTATCTACACTTATGATTTATATGTAGAAAGCACATACAAAAAAGACACTCAGTTTTTAGTAAGTCGCAGAAATATAACGAATGCACGTCAATAGTGTTGAAGTTAATATTTTAAATTTTAAAACTCCTGAGCCGGGTTCTTAATTTCTCCAAGATATTCATATTCTTACTTAATTTATGAATGCCTGGAAAAAAAGAGATAAAAATTAGCCCCCCAACTCATTTCAAGACTCCCAAGTATATCTCTATATGAAATTTTATCACAATCAGATCAGTGGTTTGGCCGTGAGACTACTTGACAGACCTACAGACAGAGTTACTTCCGAATTTATAATATTACATTATTATTAGTTAAATCATAAATATTAGTATAGTCTGTCTCGAAGTTACGTAGACGAGATCGGTAAAGTAAAAAAATATGTAAAATAATACGTACATTAAACATATACGTAAATATGTCAATTAATTTAACAATATAATTACTTACCAACAGTACCCACTCGAACTAACCCGACTGACCGGTACTGACCCGAAAAGTAAATGAAGATCGCGGATTGGACCTCTTATTTTTTAAAATGTTTTAACAGCATTTAAAACTGAAACGACCCAGATAGAAGCTAAGTTTTAACAAACTCGGCAAAAATAAAAACCCTCATAAAGAACAATGCAAAACAAAAGCGGCTTAAGCGGTCTCGTCCTTGCATTAATACTTTACCGGATATGATAAAGTCAAAAGAGATAATAAAAAATAGAAAGATGTTTTCTATGTGCATAACTGATTATCTAATATTCAAACTATTGAATATTAATGGACCTTTTATTAAATATCATATTTTATTCCATTTAATCATAGCTAATAAATGTTTTTACACGACTCATCTGCATTTCGTATCAAATATTTCCTGAAAACCACTATATTATAAAACCTTTAAATCTATTTTTTACTTATTAAATATCCCATGGGACTAGATGTAACGAAGTAAAAATGACTATTCCATAAGCTCTTACCAAAAAGCCTGACAGACAGAAATAAAGCAAAACAATGAATCCTTGTTGTTCTTATTTACCGAGACAGTTTTCATCATAACATTTTCGTGATGTTTCAACATAGAGTTATAATAGGACTGTGCGGATAAAATATGCATGCATTGGATTGCTTACTAATATTAGTTAACGTTAAAATATATTGACTGAGTATACTCATATTTTCAATGGGAATATTGATCCTTTGGATATTAGAAACTGCAGCAATAGTGCCTAGGCAATGTTAGACAGACTTCCCAACTAAGTCACGTCGGCACAGAAAATATTTTTGTATCCGTATAACCGGACTGCTCTATATCCGGCTCGGATCCGGTCCCCACGTTCATTATCGGACAAAGTTGACATGAACTACTTGTTCATAGCGCATTGGAGTTTACAGAACGAACTACATACGCTGATATTAAAAGTTTTGCACTTATTGTCGTCGTAGAAAAGTTGTTCACTAGTTTATATTTGCAATATCGTTGGTCTTATCAAATGAGAATATTTATTATTATTACCTTTTAAAGTTTATTATTATTTAAGGTTTAGGATTCTTCGTAAAATTTGTAGGAAAAGAATTAGGCGGAAAATGGAGAACAGCAGTGTCTTGATGAGAACGGAGTGTCTTAATTCTAGGTTACCAGGTTCCCTCTGTCTATCTTGCTATGTATAGGGATATAAAGTGAACGTAATCTAGTTGAATTCAAAGTCATCGCCCATAACCAAACGAAAATGCTTTCTATCATAAATATTACCTATAGATATTGAATTTCATAATTAGCTTTAATTTAAACTTTTTATTTCAAACATATCTGCTTGCAATACTTATCTTAACCTACCTATACAAATTTAACCTTAAGTTACACTAATAGTGTCAAAGTTAGCTCAGAAACCTGTAGTTAGTACTTTGAATAATAGAAGCAATAAATTAGTATTTAGTATTCCGCGGAGGTTTGCACAATAGTAATGCTCTCTGTTCAGCTCGTCAATATGTCATCGCATTATCAGCTGAAATATATATATAGTAGACTTCCTTTTGAATTCTATTAATTACTCCTTGTACAGTTTTTTGACTATGTCTACTACTTTTATTTGAGGCGCAAGTGTGCGATTGTAAACGCGACTGATCGTGGGTTCGATCCCCACTCGAGGAAATGAAATAGTTAATATTTTCGGGATACAGCCTTAAATAAAGTATGAAAATGAAAAAAATATTTTTACACAATTTGTTATTAATGGACAGTTCATTATGTAATAATATATTTTTTTAACTATTTTAAGGCTAAAGTAACACATTTTTTTCTTGTATAAATCATTATACTTACATAATTATATATTAAGCTCTCAAGCTCAAATTATAAAAATTGAACCTACTACTTCCCTTATTTTTCTGCAACAGACAGTAAAAGTATCACATTGACGAAAATGTCTATAAAAATAAATTGTGGTCCATATTTATTTTCACTGAAACATAAGACAGACACCCGTCCTTACAGCGTTATGTTTTATTCATAATTCCATCGCGAGGAGTGGCAGTGAGTGAAACTCATTACTTAAAACGTTTATGTGCTTAACTCAATAGTTTTTTAAGCAAAAAACTTGATCTATTCGCCATTTTAATTTAAAGTGTCGTTAATTGCAAACGCAAGTGCGAATAGTATAGTTTTTAACTGTAACCAAGACGGTTAGGTGTTCGATTTCCAATTGAGTAAATTGTAAATTGTTTATTTTTCATTAAACCGATATATTAAGTATTAATACTAAAAACCACTCTTCTTTATATCTAGGAGAATATTTATACTGTAATAGCTTTTCGCAAGTTTGCTTAGAACCTATAATATTCTAAGCTATTGGATACATCCTTGCTGCTCGATAATATTAATACTTTTACGAATTATTACAATTTTTACATTTTAATAATTTTTTGAGGAAAATTGCCAACGTTTAATGTATATTTTATCATGTTTAGAAAAACTATTAAGCGTAGTAATAACCATTTTCGATGCTCCTAAGCCTGCATATGAAAAGCAAAACTAATTTACTGGTCCCTTGCCTCTGAAATTAGTTTTTCAATCTTATTTGCACGTGGGATTTGTGCCGTAAATAATATAAACGTATACTATTTATCACACTTCCAAACAAAACGTTGACAATCTTTGTGAAATATATAATAGAAGAAACCTTTATTTTAGATTTTCAATGCTATTATATAATTTGTAAAATTATTATAAGGTATACCAATTTCAGATGTTGATGCCGTCATGGCACATGGGCACAAGGGTGTTACTGTAACGCGACTGTTGTCGGTTCGATTTCCACTCGGGGGAATGATTTATTAGAAAATAATATTTTCATTTCTTCGCTCTAGTACCGAGGCAAAAAGCGCGGCATCTGTATTAGCTCTACGTTAAAAAAAATCAGAATGTCACCATATTTTTATAGAATTTTTATTAGAAACAGTCTTATATATGTTATTTTATCAAAAAAAAGCAGTTACCGAAATATTCAATTATCAAACAAACATATTTTCTAAAGACCAGCATCAAATAACAATTCACACGGATCCCCAAACGTTTACCCACAAACAATGCCGTTACTCATCTTATCGTCATTCACACCAATAGCTGGCATAAATAAATATACGTAGACGGTTGCCTTACTCGATAATGACGTCACAATGACAGGTATTATCCTAGCAATTCCGCTCCCATTTACCATCGCAAAACACAATATGTATTGTTTACACGAACAATCCACCACAATACCTACCGATCAATGTATGACTGCGTCTTTTGCTGGCATCACAGCACCTTTATCTCAAGCTATGAATAAAACATGGAGCATCATGGATCCTTGCCTTCTACATATTGTATTTGAGTGTTATAGCGTTGTGTTTCTTAAAAATGTTTACATATATTGATATGTTTGTTAATGATAAATAATAAATAGACATTATGTATATAATTATATAGATTTTATTTAGTTTTAAGTTGTTATTTAGCAGGGACGGCTGAGGGAACCTAGTGTTAATAGATCACCGTTCTTCTTTCTTCTTCACGCGCCACCCAATTTTCGAGACATTGCGTTTTAAATTTGCGGAACGCTTTGTCGTTATCCTAGAGCGAGGAAGTAAAACTAATTCATTTCCTCGAATGGGGATCGAACCCACAATCGTCGCGTTTACATGCAAATGCTATGCCTCTAGCCACGCTGGCCTCATGTTTTTTTAGGTATAGATAAATTATTATCATAATTGAATGGACATCACTTATTTCACGGTCTTGCTGAAGCAATATCTAACCAGATAAGAGCGATAATCGTTTTAAATATAATTTATAATTCCCTTGACAATATATCCAACTCACAACTTCCCTCCGTAAATAAACTCAGCAATAGCAACAATCTAATTAAATATAACTCTCGTTACTTCCAATTAATAAACAGGAGCGTAACATAAAACACTGAAAAGGTAAATATTCAATGTTAGTCGTCGATGCTAGGCGCGACTGGTATCAGAAAAGAGCAAAACCACGTTTGTAGAGCTCGCACCGAGTAAACTTCGCAGTCATATCGGCACTAAAGGCAGATAACCGTCGATTTAGTAGCAGTCAGTTCAACAGATTTCGCAAAGCTCACAATAAAGTTGCAGGGGACGCGGGGAGAGATTAAAAATCGAGCGAGTTCCAGACACAATGAAAATGTTTTTTCACAGGCCCCTTTCAGGCGTACGCTTTGTGGAATGAAGTTTCCAGTTTTTCCTCTCTATACGCTCCATCACGGTTTTCTCTTGGGGAGAAATATTGCGTAATGAATATTCCACTCCGATTTCAGTCACAAATGACTGATATGTTCAGTTTCAGTTCCACACGTCGATACCTCCGCTGCTATAATTTGGCCAATCACGAAAGCCAGCGTCCGTCAGATCGTATAACATACATAGGTGACTTTTATATTTATACAGTCGGAACTAGAAAAGCTATGTCCGTTGATTATATTTGTAGAAATAATCTGCAATATGTAATGTGTCTAAATTGTTACTATTTCCTGAAATATCTATGCTATTCTTGCGTATGTGAGTGCATTTGGCTAAGCGTGATGATTAAAAAATTAATTTAAAAAATATAAAAATTGTTAAGGTCAATCGCGGCGCAGGGGCACAAGCATGTGACTGTAAGCGCGACAGGTTGTTCGATCATTTCCCACTGGAAGAAATGAAATATTTAATATCTTCACTGCTTCGCTCTTGTGTCGAGGCAAAGCGCGGCGTTGAGTTCCGCTACTCAACGCGCAATACTTCCAGAATTCGGCAGATTGTGGAGAGCGAGCACCTTCTACCTATCCTGCTACATGCGGAATAAAGTGTTAAGCTGCAAAAAAATCTATAAGCATACATTTTTTTTACTAAATTATTATATTACCTAACAATAAAACTACAAATACTTTACAAAGTAAGTATAAAGCACTGATTTTATCTGCACGATTGCATAATATTTATAGTGCACTCCATTAGGGACACGTTTTAAGGTGTCAGCTCTTATTCTACAAATGTTTGTAGAATAAAATACAGAAACACTTAGGTTATTAGTTTTTCAATGGATGACGACTTTTGAATACTTTTTTTTATTGTGTGTCTATGCGCACATAGGTAAATTTACCTTTTTAAAGCTAACCGCTATATACCGAACACAGCATAATGTTAAAACGCCATATTCTGGCGGCATTGCGTGTTGAATGACGGACTTTAACTCTGCGCCGCGACTGGCCTCTAAATTTGCTTGTGAATACGTAAACAAGATACATACTGAGTATGCTTATAAAATTGTTAATATAGTTTTTACAAGACAAAATGACAATGTCCACTGGTATTCAAAATCAACTAGAGTCATTTACTTTGTATAAGCAATTAAATACTTTACTCTTGATAAAAGTGTAAGCTCTGTAGCTATCTGAAAATTTTAATTTAATTTTTTTTACGTTATATCCGGTATCCTGCACATGTCTGGGCTGAGGAATCCTCGGAACGCAGTGTTAAGACCTCCGTTCCCCATTTTTTCACCGAATTCTCGAGATATTGCTTTTTGAGTGGCGGAACCTAACACCGCGCTTTGCCTAGTTATCAGAGCGAAGACATGAAAATATTAAACATTTCTTTTCTTTCCCTCTAATGGAAATTCAACCCACAGCTATCATGTTTGCGGTCGCACCTTTGTACCCTTACGGCACAGCGATCTCAAATCATTTAATACTATCTAATATTTTTTTTTATCAATTTTATTCTATCCTCAATAAAAATTTAATACAGTGACTGATTACTCCGTTCTTCCCTGTAGAAATATCAGCGACAACTTTCAAGTTTAAAAACATGTACAGAAAATAGTGCCAATTAAGCCGATTTCCTCGTAGACGACGACGTCTAAAATATTTGCATGTTGAATAATATTTTAGGATTAATTAGTTAAATTATTGCAATATTAATGGGCTCACACATAACTTGCTAGTGAGGATAACTAAACAGAAATTCGTGTAAATTTATAGAAGTCAAATGTATATTAAACTTAGCTGCATCTAAATAATTTCTAACGCTTGGAGCAAGTTCAAGAGTCACTTTAAGGAAACATGCATGAGCTAACAACTTCTTGAGGAGTTATACTTGGTTATACTTGATGGTGTTAATTGATAATCATTCTTACGAATTATGACGTTACTTATAATTAATATTTTGAAAAATGTTTTTTTTTGTCCTGGTATAGTAGTTATCTCTCAGTATAGATATAAATATATTTACAATTAGTTTCAGCATTATAACTAATATTACTAGTTTTACTTACTAACAAAAAAGACAAAACCTATAATTATAACTTAAAAACAATAAATCACGTGTTATCAGAGAATCATGAAACAACATGCTGGGTACCTATTATTCTTCCGAACATCAAAAAGGCATTAAAGTAAATATTTTTAATAGACATTCAATATGTTGATGGATCACATTATCACGATGTTCGATAATGAATGGTAAATCAGCACGTAGCGTAGGTGAAACAAAATTGGAGATGCCTACGCTTCAGCATTAATGAAAGCTGAAAGTGGAATAAAGCAGGTAACTTGGTCGAATTGTGATTGAAAAAATAAATCGTTTTTTTTTATGCATTAGTTATAAATTGGCATGATTGACATGATATGTTTTACTAAGCTACTCAATTGATGCTTTAAAAAAGTAAAAATAACAATCAATACATACCTCTAGTTTTTTTCACGTTCACACAGCTCCACGTATATAGTTGGGTAGGTAAAGTTTTCGCCAAATTTTTGAGTGGCAGAACTCTACACCGCGTTTTGCCTTGTTACCAGCAAAGAAATTAAAATAGGAATTTTTTTTTTTCCGTAGTAATTATCGAACCCTCAACCGTCGTTGTGCACGCTTGTGCCCCAGCGCTACTACTGGCCTCATTTACTTTACATATAAATGTAACAAAATAATAAATTTAAAACATTTAGGTACTACACCGGATGTTACTTATCTAAAAGGAATCCCATTACTTAATATTTAAATGCGGACGAGAGTAGCAAGCACTTAATCTTATAAGCGAACGTTCCAATTTTCCAGTCTAATGTACAGAAGTAATTTTCTGACTGCAATATTATTAAACAGAAGTGATGAAATCGATTTTCTTTACAAATATATTTTTTTATTCATCTCTACGAAGCGCTCTATCGCGCATATTAAAAACCAAGGTAAGTGAAGAGATCTTAGAGTCATTCCGTTCCATAACTGTCTTTAATTAAAGAAATTTAAAAATAATTAAAGTATTTAGAGAAAAATAAAACCATAAAAATAATCAGTACAATAAAATTTATAGTTAAAGTTATCTGTAAAGCTAAGCTCATTAGTTGTTTATTTAAAATATTAAATTAAATCTCTTTTTGACATCCAATAAAAATATATTTACAAAGCGAACGAGCATATGGGAAAAGGACGACATCTAAATTATTTTGTAAGCTTATCCTCCCTCAACAACCTCGATTTTATTGCGTTGGAAGGAGCCAATTTAGCAGGTTTCAGTTTCAAACATTCGATTTGAGTGTCGTGTTCGAGATGAAACGATACAGGCTAACGAGGTGGTCCTGTTTTTACTTATGTGATAAATATTACTCTAGAGGCGGTGAGATGATCTGAACGCAACTTGAATAAGTAATTAAGCTGGTTGTAGCTGTAACCATTGCAGATTCTTTATTGGAAATTAAATGTAAGAATAAGAAATTATAATATAAAAATTGTATTTTTTGTATAAAAAGTTATGACATAATAGCTTTTGCAACAAAAAATTAAGTCATACTTTCATGACATTCCTATTAATACAATCCAGATTACAGTAAGTAGCTAAAGAAAACTAATAATAACAAAACTGATTCTTAACAAAACTTTCACTGGAAGATGTAGGTAATAGTAAAGAAAAGACAAAAGTCTGAAATTTAATCGGTTGCTCGTGTCCGACACGACATTCTTACCAATCGCTTTGTGCGCGGAAATCAAATCTTACCTCAAAAGGGTAGTGTCGGATATGGAGCATACTTTTGCGTATAATAATACATTGTCCTATGTGAATTTCTGATGCTGTAGATAGTAATGTTTCATAACAGCGCTGCTTGAACCAATTAAAATAAATAAATAACATTTGCATAGATCACTGTAAGTAATCAACGCGAAAAGCTGTAGGTACTTAATAAATGCTCAAGTGCCTCGCAACGCAGAAATTATGAAATAGAAATTATAATAAAGATAGATAATAAATTTTATAATAAAATCAATTTTAAATATAATAAGCTTAGCATATTGACATTCAAACATAAAAATATGCTAGTTGTACGTGAACAAATGAAAAGTACAGTAGTAGTATATTATATAATTAACAACAGTTTGAAACATTGTGAAATGATGATTTATTCATCTACTCCATTCACTTTGACATTTTAGGTATGACCAACGAATATGAAGATATTTCGGAACGCCATAAACAAAGAACCATACCAAGATGAAGATAACAAAAATAATGATGGTAAAATAAACCTTTTGAAAATGCGTGTCTTAACTTATATAACAACTAAGCTTATTAACCTAATTAGCTAACAGTTATAAAAGTTATATACGGAGCAAAAAATAAAGTAGTTGGAACTAGAAACTATTATAACTCGAGAGAGAATACTGCTTGAAATGGAACGGTTTCCGCGTTCGTCCGCTGTCAATTGAGTTGACGGCAACTTCCGAACTTATTGTTTTACCACGTTTTACCCTAAGATACTTACTATCTGATAACTCAGCTTTGCAAAGTATTTTACCATGTAAGGGATTATTTTCATTTGTTTTTTCAGCTTCTCGGCATATTCCTCAAATGTGTTCATTACATGTTCCCCATTTTCCGCCTAAATTTTGAAGCATTTTGCGTTGAGTGGCAGAACTCAACGCCAAACTTTCTTTAATTGTTATTTTACTTTAATTCATTATAATTTTAATTATAAACAACTAAAGGCAACTGGTTTTTATTTTTGGTCCATTAAATGATTTAACACATTAGTTGAAATATCAGCTTTATCAGTTACATAAGGAAACAAAAATATAATACAAACACTCACTGAAGTAAAAACCTATTATGAATACCTGGACAATAATAATAATTGGAATATTTATATTTGTCTTATTAAATCGAATCAAATTACATTATAGTTGTTCTACTAGGTATAATAGATTAAAGTATAAACTTTGCATATTAGACTAGGAAGAACTGGCTGTTCCTATTATTATTCGTTCATCGCATTAAATATGCTGAAAATGCAGATCAGCAGACGCGACGTAGGTGTTTTTATTTTTGTTATGCCGCAGTTAAACGCGGCGTTGGGTTCCGCCACTCAATATACAATGCTTGTCTTGATACTAGCTATTCTTTGCCTGCCTAGCTATAAACGGGATAAAGAGATCAAAACAGCACATATTTTTGCCAATATTGACTCGAAACGAAAACTGTAGTCCCAATGACATTTTTTATTAAAAACCACGTGACCCACATCAAGCAACACATTTCAATTAGCCTTATTGGAAATTCGCTATTAGGTATATATTATCATGACCTTTTTATCAACTCTCATATTTGTATTACATAACACATATATTGTATACGTATATTTTTATAAAATAATATAATTATATGATTTTACAGCTTACATTCTTTTAGCGATAAGAGTCCAATTTCGCTGTGCAAAGATATAAACCTATGTGTACTATTTGTTAGCAGAATAATTCCTAGATCTTACAAAGTAAGCATATTTGGTTCGTGGAAACTTATTTTTATAGTAATTTAAATTATAAAAGCCTTTTTATATTTTTATTATATAAACACATGCTTTAATTACATACAGAAAAATATATTTAAAATACAGTTAAAAAAACCAAAAACCGGTTAAGTGTGAGTCGGACTCGGCTTCCGCACCAATTTCTTCAAAATTGTATCTCAATGCAACACAACTTATAAAAATAGATAAATTTAAGTTTATGTTTGCAAATGTCCATGCACTTGTTTCGTATGAATTGAACTACAAATATATTGGAATGTTTTTTTATAAAATACCTATTAATGTGATGTTTCAGTTTTTTTCCTTTAAATGTAATGTAAAATGGTCTTTGGCGCATAAATGGTCGTATATTTTTATTGCGTAAGTGCACTTAGAAGCTTAATTTTTTCTATGCTTCAATTGATCAGTGACCTGAATATTTGTCACTAGTTTTAGTTTGATACATTCGTAAAGAAAGTAATCCTATAAGGGTTCTGTTTTTACCTTTTGAGGTATGGAACCCTAAAAATAATAGTTCCTTCAAAAAATAAATAATAAAAAGAACACTATAAACTTATATATATATACACTATAAACTATATAACTTAAACCCAGTATTCGACAGGCAGGCTCTAATTTAGTTGGTTAGTGGAAAACGATGTGACTTGTCACTACAAGCCTTCTATATTCGGAATAGAGCGTAAAGCTGAAAAAGATGTCACAAAAAATGTACTTTCTTTAATATATTGCTATATTTTTGAACATTATTGGTATGTAACATGTAAGTTTAGTTTTCTATACGTAAGTTTTAAAAGTAGATTTTGAAAATAAGCTACCACTTGACTGTTTGTAAGTAACTTTGTAGAGGCAATAACGGAGTTGTACTGCGGCTGCCACACTCTTTTTGAAGGGCTCAATTGATATTTATATAAGTATTTGTTGTATTATGCACTTATTCATACATCATTATGTTCGATATCCAAAACAGTATATATTTACTACTGAATACTCTTAATAACTCCTCAATTACAACTTTTTTTATTTTAACTCTGTATCTATCCAGCATATCCAGCAGGGTAGACAGAAAAAACATGTGCTAAAATACTCCGTTTCCCACTTTAGCGAAGTGAAGGGTTTTCGTGGCATTGCGTGTTGGCGAAACTCAACGAAGCGCATTGTTGACTTACCAGAGCGAGAAAAATAAAAATATTAAATAATTAATTTCGGTGAGAAGGAATCGAACCCACAATCGTCACGTTTACAGTCACACGCTGCGTCCCTGCGCCACGAGCCACGTCGTCCCCTCTCAATAATAATTAATAACAGCCCGCATACAGCAGACAAGGCAATGAGAACCTAGAATTAAGCATACTTTGTACTCGGAAGTGGCGAAACTCAATCATGCCGGTTGAGTTTGTTGCCAGAGCAAAGGAATAAAAATAAATAACTCTCGCGAGCGGAGATCGAACCCACAACCACTGTTCTTACAGTCAGATACTGCCCCACTGTGTAACGACGGCGCAAAATAATGTCAACTGTAATTATAGTACAGAAGTTTAATTATTATTTTAACTAAACACATAGCGGCATAGTAAGTATTTATCTGATGCACGCTATGTTTGCGTTAAGCCCCACTGGAATGATAATGCATTATTTAAAGTATGTACAGGTAGACGCTTCAGTTGTATGGTTGGACCTAGTTTTCGTACACGCAGTATACGGTTTATAAGTTAAAATAAAAATAGATAAGAAGGGAATCATTAGTGACAGACAGACCGTCCATTGCGCGACGGTAAACTCGAATTAATATACGGTATACCGTATACATAAAAAAATCTAAATTTTATTATAAACTTATATATAATTATTTGTGGCCGTAGGGCAGGGGCCATAAGCGTGCGACTGTTAACGCGATAGGTTGCGAGTTCTATTCCCACTCGAGGAAATTGAAATATTTAATATCTTATAAAGGCTCGGCGTTGTGTTCAACATGCAATGCCTCCAGAGTTTAGCGGAAAGTAGAGAACTGAGTGTCTTAAAACTAGGTTCCCTCTGTTTACCCTGCTATTTGCGAGAAAGCGTTAAGCTAGAAAAAAAAGAAGTATTTTATTCTTACTAATGAACCAAGCTTAGCTGGCGTGCATCCTTTATGACCGCATGACAAACTGAACGCTTAAATAAAAGAGATTTTTCTACCTGAGTCGCTAAAAAACTTGGGTCATGTGACTTTTGACACTTGTGAGCACAAAAAACATCAAAGTATTTTTTTTATAATTCGAATTTATCTCTTAAATTATTTTCACAAGGCAAAATATTTCTACCTGTTATATAAATATATTCACAAAACTCGCTAAAACACTTAGTAAATTATAAAAAATAAAGTTATTTATAAAGATTTAAAAGTTATATTATAACGTGTATTTGAAAAATAAACGAGCCAAAAATTGATTAGAAACATTAATTAGTTTTATTAGTATATTATCATAATTTATTTTCAAAATCAATATATAGAAAATAGTGAAACATACACACAACTATTAAAACTGATACACGAAACAACAATGAACAGTAATTGAATTCCGAAGCAATCTTAGTCGGTCCGTAAAACCGGATTACTATGCCTATCTCCGTGTTGTGCGGAACCCTCCTCTCCTCTCCTCTACGCTCGGTGCATCACGCACGTGTTGCCGGATTAATTGAATGCTTGAACCCGCCGCCACCGCCCGCATCTCTACATGAGCTTATACAAATTACTTATACAGTCCTCTAATTCATAAATTCTATGAAGTTAATATATTTATTATAGTTTAGTGGTTTTTTTTTGTAAAATATTTCTTTAAAAGTATTTTTCACGGCACGTCTGGGCGCGGGTCGCAGGGCGCGGGCGGGATCAGAGACGGGTGCGGGGCGGGGCGGGTCGTGCGGCCTCTCGCGCTTAGTACAGCGCTCAGCAGGAGTGTCGGACGCTCGGCTTTACAGTCGCCGACTTTAATATTCTTCGTTTATTTTCTTTTCTATTCGTTTCATTTATCCCACAAAAGTTATCGGGAAGTTTCGCAGGTCCAGTGAGTTGTTCGTGTCACCCCCCATAGTGAGACTTATGTTATTTTGACAGTGTCACGTGGAATTGAATTGTTGCCGGTTCCGGAGTTAACAAGTGTTTATAACCACATACGACCTTCGTCCGCCACAGGTAGAGCCGGCGTGTCGTCCCAAAAGTGCGCTAACTTTGTTAGAATTAACAAATAATATTGAATTCACCTTCGAAGTCGAGTTAAGTGATCAACAGGCGATAAAAGTGAACGCAGACGCATAAAAAGTTTGCACGAATAGGCTCTTATAGGAATCCGCTCGGAACTTTGGAAGTACGTGTGGTGTTTTGTGTTTGTAACTTGCAACATAACCTTGTTCAAAATACGCGCGTGTTTTGTGGGCATGCGCAGTAGGGTCCGTTAAAGTTATTAATAAGTGGCTCCTAATATTAAGTATAAACAAACGTGTGTCCTGTGATTCAGTGCCGGCTCTTCGTGAGTTCGAATGCGCAGTGCTCCAGTGTACTCCCAGTTTCTTTAGCTGTCATTCTCCAGTACGCTTTCTGGATATTTTGGATTTCGTTTGAAAGTAACGTTCTCCAGTGGATTTTCGGTGTTTACCTGCGCGCGCAACTTTCTTCTTACAAGGTAAGATAATAATAACAACTTATGATTTTAGCATGAAGATATTATTTTAATTATAAATAATATAGAGTTTATACTTTTTGTTTAAATTATTTAGAGTTATTATTACACTTTTTTGTTAGTAACGAGTCTCTTAGACTTTGTATCTGACTATTGCATGACGTCATTATAACGTTTAACATTCCACGATTTAGCTTCTTCCTCGCACACTTTGAAATTATTCAAAAATTATTTTTATTTCAATGCTCTAAGGTATATGTAATTTAAAGCTTCATACATGTACACCTAATATTTTAAATTTCAACAACTACATTTAGTATTCTGCGTGGTTTTATAAATCGTAAATGAAGGACTATTTTTGTCTATCGCTCCTTTTAATTAAGAGTTTTAATAACTGTAGGCTCAACGTAGGTACTTCGCCGAGGTAAAGGACCTAGTTTCTATTGTTTCATTCATTCTGCGTTCAACCACAATACCTATATAGTTATATACATATATATGAGCAACCTACTATTTAACAACATACGCGGTTTTGCGTGATGAGATTTTAATTTTTGTCAAATATTTATGTACATACATTACTGTATATTAAAAATGAAATACGCTACTATTTTTTAGAGAAACTTTGAATAAATGGTAAATTCAATAAGTGCTAAATAACATTAACCTTGAACCGATAAGAATCAAACTCACATACGAAGTAAATCCGGTGCTGTCTACTAATTTTATTATTCTGGTCAACGAAGCGGCGAAGGTACGGTCACTCACATCGTGCCTAACTAATTCAATTGTTTGCATTTTTGTACCTTAATAGTGGTTAATAGAGTTCAATTCCGTGTGATTTTGAATAGTAATTGTTTCTTGGGCATGGGCTAACATGTCTACATGCACTATTGAAGTAATGATAAAATATGGTGTGTTAATTGCTCAATATAGGGTCTGGATATTTGTTCAATTTACCATAGAGCTTGTTCGAGAGTAAGATAAGAGAGTAAGAGCCAACAAAAATAAGAAAAAAATTTTGAATAACATAATTATTCTTTTAGATCCGGATACATATATTTTTTCATCCATTCATTTTCACTATATTTTGCGGGGTAAAAAATATCCACAGTTATTCTATTTATATATAGATTTATAAATGAAAACGGCATCTCAAGATCGATCTCAGAGTTGAGAGCGATTTATAGATAAGGGCCTTAGAAGGAGGTCCTCCTCCTGTGTGAAGTAAGGATACAATGGTATATAATTTTTTTAAGGTCTGTCTTTTAAATTTGATCCATACTAAAGACACTTTGCAAGATTCAATGATAATCGTGAATCGGAACTCGACACCTGTAAATATATGTATAAATAAATAGAGATAATAATTAGATATATGATATAATGTATTTAAATCTTGTATACACATACAATATTTACAATAACTATTGCATTACATTACACGAACAACACAATACTCGTAGTATATTTAAAGATAAAATAATTATGACATGTGTTAAACCGATTTCGACAATGTTATTGTTTTAAAACCTCACACCATTATTATGGAGCTGATTAATTAATTTAAGCTCACGCTTACCATTAAAACCTATTAGCGCTCCCAAGCTTTTATTGGTCCGTAAATAGTTTTTAAAATGGAAGAGTATTTTTAAAAGGGTTCTTTTTACTGTCAGTTTAATTAGATCCAGCTTAAATAAACTATGCGAAGCTTTTTTATGAAAGGTGCTTAATACTTATAGGTATATTCAATGTTGTATTATATCGTAGTTTTATGATATTCTGTACGAGTATATCTGGTATAATATTTTTTATTAAAATCATTGAAAGTTTTAATTGTTCTTGAAATGTAGCTTCATTCAATTAAAACACAGTAATGTGGTTCATGTGATATAAAAGCGTATTTTATATTAATGAATTCTTCAGCTTATCATTTACAAGCATTTACTTACAGCTTCGCTTTCCTTACTTAATAAATGGGCCATACAATATAAAAATAACAGTTTTATTTGAACTAGTACTTCCTGAGATGAGAGAGATCGACTGAACACACTCGTCAGCTTTATAATATTTCTATTTTTATATAAATGAGGCGGAACCTACGCATTCTTTATTAAATTTTATTTTATAAAATTTAATAATATTTAATGATATGAAAAAAATATAACGATTTCCTTAGGTGTTTTATTCACAAAATATATATTACACTGTTATTATTACATAAGAGTCTCAAACTCTTACGATTCTTAATATCATTGAACAAGCAAGCAAAAGATGACAAACACGTTTCAACGAAACTTGTATAAGTACATTATTTTACCCAATTATAATAAATATTTATAGAATTTAAAATATTGTGAAATATACTAGGCTAATTAAAACTTAGTTTAAAGTTTTAGTTTCATATTTGAAATTGAAGTTTTTGTATAAGATTTCCTTGTTTCTCAAATTTGATAGAGAATGAAATAAAAAAAACATGACCTTAATATTGCAATGCTGCCTTGATTTAAAATATTTCCTAATAGTTATTTATGAATATTTTTATTAGTTAACATAAAAAAATACTTAGTTTGCGTACTTTTTAAATGAGTTATAAATAAAGACAAAGTTACTTTAATTTTCTCCACACATCGTATTCTATATTAAATAATTTACACCCACGAGGTACACTCAACGCATGGAAGGATAGAGAACAACAGGGCCGACTGTGCCGCTATTAAATTTCAAGTGACCCAGCCTCGCGCGCATATGCAATGAATGGCTACGTCAAAAACAGGAAGTTATTTTTCAGAGCTTTGAAGCTCGTCACTTAATCGAAAACGTAAATTTCTTCGGGCTATTTCGCTGAAAATGAAGTTTGAACCACTCTTACCCTTTAGTTAAATGCATGTCTCGCTCTAAAAACGGGCTAGGTAGAGTAAACCTAGTATTTAACTAACGCACCGTTCTCAAGTTTAAGTCGTCGCCGTCGTGCTGTAATGGGGCAGTGGGTTAGATTCTGACTTTTCACCGCACCGTGTTAGACAACACGTGGCGTTGAGTTCCGCCTCCAAATTTGGCGCTGCGTAGGGAACCCTGTTATACAAGATGAAAAGGAAGCTGTTAGTAAAGGGTGGCAAAACTCATTTCCGCATTGAGCAAATAAATATAAATTATAAAATAACTGATAAATAAAAACGACTCTATGCAAAATCATCAGGTTTCACTGAATATGTTTACTCATTTAGAAATAAGAACGGCGCAGTATTAAAAGTTATTATGTTTGCATTGCAGGCTTTTATATTTTTATTTATAAAGAGACAAAAGTAAAGTTAATATTTAAACGGTTAATAGACAGACATACAATGACATTACTCACCTTTTATTGTTGATTTTTCCATAATGGATATTTAATTGATATTATAAACATGTTCAAAGCGTGATGAATGTAATTCATTTATTTATTTTAATTGCAAATATTTTATATATTAATTTATTATATACATACACGTAACGTTAATAATCATTATAAATAATTTTTCATCGAGAAATTAAATCTTGAATACAGTTGTAGGTTCAATTCCCACTAGGGGGAATGAATTTTTTTTTTCACTTTAGTAACAGAACAAAGTAATAAGACGCGGTGTTGAGTTGCGCCACTCGCGTCGCGGAATTTGGGAAACAGTGTTTAAGCACTAGGTTCTGCTTTATGTTAGGGACAACGTAAAGCTAAAAAATATTATTTTCATAGACAATTCCACTACCGACATGAATGACTAAACATATTTGCGATGAAAAATATACGTTCACCGGCGAGGTCGAATGTCATGGTTTATGTAAGTCTCAGCCATTTAACATTACCCATCGCTAAATAGGCGTATTTGATCATTCATTTAAGCAAGCGATTATTGCGCGTATGAAACTGAGGAAGTTCTAGAAGAAATATTAAAAAATAATATATTAATTTAATTACATTTTATGTGTACTATAATAAAAGCAATATTTACTTATAGTGAACGTCATATAGTCTTGTGAGATCATCCACCGGTTTTAACTTCAAACACGCATTAAAAATAAACCTAAAATTTATAACAGCAACATAAAGAGCAGTAAAAATAGTATTTTTGATTGGATATAGCAACCGGATCTCGGCTCGCAGACAGACAGACAGATTATATATAGGTACCTGTTTCTTATGCCATCGATTAATTTGCATTTCGGTACTCAATATTTGAATTGAACCGTGATCTACGAACATGGTTTCATCCAACAAACATCTGTTAGATAGCAGAAGGTCATAGAATTTATTGCTTATCTGTAAATGGATGGTATTATTATTTTGTATGTTTAAGTATTCACATATACACATTTTTATTATGCATTCTTCCTCTTATGGCTTATTGCATGTTATTTTATATTTCAAAGAGTTTTTATATTGTGCTAGAGTAGCAGGAGAAAATATGGAACCTAGTGTCAAGATACCTCGTTCTCCGCTTTCCACGGGAATTCAAAACATTGCGTGAGTGATAAAATTCAATGCCAAATTAATCTTACCCAAGCAAGGTAATAAAACAATTGATTCGTGATCGAATATACAACCATCGCGTAAACAGTCACATGTTGTGCCACTGTTTTGCAAAATACTTTAAAATATACGGAAAAAAAAATGTCTATATTCTATTTTAGAAATAGTTGCTAAGCGAAAATAAAATAATTATAAATTGACTTGTGTTAACTAACCGGCAAAATAAATATTTATATTATTGAAATTCTTGAATAATCACCGTGGAATTGAAAATCTGAATATACAGGAAGTAACAGTGTAACTACTACATAAATTTTGAATAATACCGTCAAGGTTAGCGGCCTTGGTAATAGAACAGTGTATAAATGCACCTTAAACTATAAATGTAAAAAATAATGCGTTTGAATTAATAATATTAGAAAAACCCCTCCCCTCTTTTAATGATGCGGGCGTTGCAGCGCTGGCTCTGGCAGACCGTTCGTATCCGTAGTTGACAGTCACGGGCCACGGCAAATATCAAAATTGTAAGAGGGAAGCGATCCATGCCTAGTTAACTTCAATCGTGCAGCGGCGGGGAGGCCGAACAGTAATTAATTACCGCTGTCACAGACAAGCGGCTAGGTAAGTCTAAGCAAAAGTAGATTTATATAGGTCGTCCCCGACAATTTGTCCAAACTTCGCCAAAGAACCGATTGGTTCGGAAAAGTGTTCAAGACAAACACTTGTAGATACTTAAGCGAGATCAGATAACTTTTCTCTCCCTGGAAATTTTTTGTGACTCGTTTTATCCTTAGATACACCTATATTTATGTATGTATGTACGTTTAATTTGCATAAAACATTTTAGTATAAAGTTTTCAGGCATAGTATTGTCAGCCGATAATGGTGTACGATACAGTACAATAGAACAGAACTGCACGAGGATGAAGTTGCAAAAGTGTGCAACTGAATTCTGCAAACTAGAGTAGATACGAGTACGTCTCCAGCGAGTCGTACGTAATGCGCTCGATAATATATTCAGATCGCATTTATTCGCAGAGCCGTAGCCGACGAAACAAGGTTTTGTTAGTACAGCCGTGAGACAATCCCCGCAGGCTACACTTTGACACGGCTTTAAGCAAAGAATACGGCCAACCTTGAAGGACACACTGAGAAAACACTCCGCAACCATTAAGAAGAGACATTAAGGCTCGACTCGTCTACGTTATTTGCCTAAGTGAATGCTCAATAATTAATACCGATAGTTATTCATAAAATTGTCACCATATTATTTAAATACTTGTCACGGCTGCAGAGTTTTTGACGGTGTAAGTTTTGAAGTAGCACTTGTCCCGTTTAAACTAAGTAATTCAGAAGAAGTCGTAAAGTTTTATTGAAAATTTAAAATTCTAAGCGCTTCGCTGGTTCCGCAGACAGAAGAACGTGAAGAAATGAAATTTTTCCTCGTATTGTATCTGATCTAATAATGCCCGATATGTTATAGATTGCCTATCATGCCAACATTTTTATTATACTGAAGTGGAAGTTATTTGTCTTGCGTTTCGAGCCTTATACCTGGTCTTAAATTTATTGTTAGAATTGTCGAGGTATATTTTCAGTTTATTAAGCGCACGTATGGGTCTCAAGTTTCGGATTGTTTAAATAGGATCGGCGTTGTTAAGGAGGTTAACTCCGTAATTAGTGCGCTGTAGAATATAATCCTTGCCTGTTTGTTGTAATAAGATCAACACTGGTTTGTACTCTGATAAGAGGATATTCCTCGTTATACACATATCACAACAATGCCCATCACATGTGTGGATTGATACGCGGTTAAAATTATTGTACACCTATTCTAGAAAAAAATGTTAGATATTAGGTATAATAATATGCATGTGCATTATTTTTTATATACAATAATTTCTCAGAGTTCTTTAACGATTATATTCTACACTAATATTTTAAAGGCAACGAGTTTGTTTGCTTGATGTACTAATCTCAGGAAAGTCCAATAAAGTTCGAATTGAAAAAATCTTTTGCATATCGATATAATCCATTGTACCTCTCACAGTTACCTCATATAACAAATATACAAGTCTATTTTAAAACGCTAAATAGTGAAATAATTAAATTCACACATCCCATATTTACCTTAAATTATGTTACGGAATAAACTGAAAACTATCTCAATATGCCAGTGACATGGTTCCTAAGCTTCTATATAATTCAAAGTTATAATTGGGAGAATGAGTGCCGATTGCGGGTTCGCGCCTCACCCGCGTCCGTGGTGGAGGCTGGCGTAAATTAGTTATCAACTACATAAGTGATACTTCCATCACTATCGGATCAATCTACTAACGTGCTTATTGTGTTTGTCTAAAATTAGTTAGAGTTAGTAGACTAAATCACCATTTTATAATTATTTGTGTAAATCGTCATTGAAACTTGGATGTTTCGTTTTTGTCGTCCATAATATATACTTGTAATTTATACTTATATTTCCTTGAATACGATTACCAATTATACCAATAGTACCAATTTCTTGTATAATATTATTTTCCATCATGACTTAAGAGTATTTTTTTCTTTTCATAATAAATTTAAAAAGACAAGATATAAATTGACGTAATAGACAAAACTGACCGATATAAACAGACGAGATTACTGGATTTACTGACGAGTGTCCCTGTACTCTATGCACTAAGACAAAATAAAAACGATATTTTTTATTAATAGTCCAGATAAGCGATGATGCGGGCGTCGACTAGTATAATACAAAAAAAAGATAGTTTAAATAACAAAAACGTACTAAAAGTGTCATCGACTAAAGACGACTTCTTTACTCATACACTAAAATTAGAATTAATTTCGTTCCGGATCAAATTGCCGTCTCTGATAGTGGACAGCCGCAAGAATATTGTCTAAAGTATTGGATTCTTTCCAACAATCGATTATTTTCACCACAGGATGTTGTAATGAATTTTATGTTGTTGACATTAATGTTATTTAAATTTTTATATGTCCGGCTAAGTTAACATGTGCCATTTAGAAGAACTAGATATTTGATTAATATTATTTATACTAGCTAGATATATATTTTGTACGGTACATAATATAGTGATAATAGGTATTTTATCGTAGGTTGTATGGATAGGTTATCTGGTACTATATTTTTTCAAACTGTTGCGTATGCGCATTGCTTTATTTTTTCGTTTCTTTATTTTTTTAATGTCTAATGCGTTTGTTAATAACATAAAATAATATTATAAGCTCCAATAGACTTTTTTTATTTTGTCCATGTGGTAGTTTCTTCTTAAAATTATAAAATTGGAAATGCGAAAAGATAAATATATATTATACACATGAATTCCTTCACCCTCAAATTTAAATTACTAAGACTGCATATGGCTTAGTTTTTATTTTCTTGCTAAATTTAAATTCTTCTTCTTATCAAGCGGCATTCATATATCACTTATGTGGCACCTGTCAACGTATCAAAGATAAGTCTTGACAACTGTATCTAATACGTTTCGACAAGTTTGTCCTGCTTGACAATTGAACATCGGTTATCAGACCTTTGATTGTGAATTCTCTGAGAACTTTAAAAATTGGCCTAAATTATTTGCACATTTAAAGAAACTCAACGTTATGACCACTTTGTAAAATTAGTTACGAGGTAAAATGTAGGGAATGATACGAACGTCTCATTTATCACCGAATCTCTAGAAAATTATTATAAACTGCTTAGAATTATCATGTATGAACCTTTATTTAGTTAAAAAAGTCAGTTTGTCTTGATAGTCTCTTTTGTTTAGAAAAATATCAAAATCACCTTACGTCAACTTACTTTGACCTACCTACTAACAAGTTATAACATTTTGGTTTTCTTAGAGAAATTGAAATTATTTTTTATTCTTTTTAATATGAAATGTTTATTTTCCTTCTGCGTGAACGCCTAATATCGGAAAATGCCGGAGGAAAACTGCCGATAAAATAAACTCTTAGTCTAACAGTCTACTCATATATATGTATATGTATAGGTACATTTGACCCAATACTATGATAAAAATATATCACGAGTCTATTCAGAAGTGACCTTTAACATTTATTGTTGGTTTCTAGCAAATTGATCTGGAGTACTCGTATTCCAGTATTTTTTATTGGTTAAGGTCGAATTGGCTCTTTCAACATCTTTGATTATTGTTAATACAATATATTGTTAATACAAATAATACTGTTACCTGTATTTAATGTGTTATTTAGGAGAGTAAAAGTTTTAAATTTAGTCCAAAACATGTTATGCTGATATCTTGAAATGATTTTGGCCGTCGTTTAGCAGAAATTTACTATACTTACTTATTTTAAAAGCAAATAATTAATTAGATATCTTTATGTGAGATTTGAACTTGCTATTTCGACATATACATAGAATTAAAAAATCTTAATTTAATTAACAATAATATTAAATTTTACACTCACTACTTATATAAAAATATTCAGTATGTATTTTAAATATTAAAACATGTATATTATAATATTTTATAGATACGTTTATAAAAATAAACGTGTATTATGAGTTATGATATCGTTATGATCAGCCTTGTTAATGAACGGTGCCATGACTGCGGACGAGGTCACGTCACACGATTCATTGCTCTGTGATTCCTTCATTCGGCTTATTTTATATATTATCAAGGGAGGCCTTTAATTATACCTTCTGATACTTAATCGTTAAAACGAAGATTTGTCTTACGTATTATGGCATGAAAGGTCGATAGATACACAATGAGAGAGAGAGAGAGACAGAGAAAGAGAGGAGAGTGAAATTATAGAATACCTTACTCTTTTTTGGTTATTTTGTTTTACGTCGCCATGAAATGTGTATCACTGTGCTTTTAACGAAAGTTACCACATAAATTCCAGATATCCCGTAGAAATTTCTGAAAATCCTATCTTAGAACCTAAAATCTACTTGTCAAATTTTGGTTTGTACAATAAAGGTATAAAAATTCGAGATCGACATTTTCTATATTCTTCCCATCTTGTGTTGTTAGTATCCAAGGCCTAGAGAGCCAACAATCCAATCCACGTACAACTTGTTATTATTAGTATAATTTATTTTATATTCAATACATTGTCTACTCGTAAATAAAATTTTCCACTTTTTTTATTATGAGTATGCTTAAGTAACTGATAGAAGCAATTATTGGTTGCGTGCAAATAATTCGCAGTGCGGGTTAGGTAAGCGATTAAAATGACTTCCGTGTCTTGATGATGCGACTGTTTGTTGAGGTGATGTCATTGTTGTATTATTCGGGAACCAGGTTGCAACGAGTTATGAGAATATAATAATACAACCTATGATGATTCATAACCGGCAAAGCAGTTTCTATAAACATTTTATTATTCGTATATTTATTGATTGTCAATAAATTATACAAAGTTAACAAAGTTTTCCTTCTCCGTTCTTATCAAATTTAAATATCTTATTAGGGTTGATAAAATTCAACTACCCAAGTTTGTGAATGAATTGAAATTTTAAGCACAGTTCATAATAAAATTACTTATTATCTCCTATCAAAATTCGGCCGTGACTTAAGCAGTTTTATGGGAATTGCTATCCCATTTACTCGGAGCGAGAAAGTTTGGTGGGGTATTTGTACGGAATGTTCCAAAACAGGGAACCGACATCATACTCCTGGGAACTAAGACATTAAATCCTTGTTACGAGCACCTACTGAGCTTTTACTCACTTTCTAAATAGATACAAATTGCCGAATGAATTCCTGTTCGGAATTAGCGCTCTTTCAATGTCAATGTTAGAATTTTACTTATTTTTTGGTATTAACACACATTGAGAAAATTGAGAAAATTGGACTTCTTCACTAACATTGGATATGTCAATTGTATTTGGCTTTTTTTGGAATTATTTGAAATTTAATTTCGACTGTCTCAGGACATGAGTGAAAATAGCTTGCAACCATGATGTACTTATAATATACGCAGAATTGTATTTTAAACGTCCTTTATCTTTTCCCTTAATATATTTTTCCAGCTTTGCGTAGTATCCCGCAGATAGCAGTGCGGGCAGAGGGAACCTGTTGTTAGAACACTTCGTGAGAATCGAATCCATAATCTGTCGCGCTAACAATCACACGTTTGTGTCTCTGCGCCACGCCTCATTGGCCTGGCAGGCTGGCTGTTTTTGTATGAATAAATAAAAATAATTACTTTTAGTAACAATATACCTACAGCTAAAGCTATATAAAATGACAATATTCCATTAGATGAGCTAATAAGATTAGTGCGCTACGTTCCGAACGTACTATTTTACATTTTGAAATGTGTTAAAAATCTTCATTGAAATGTCTTTTTTAAAGATACTTTTTGTTGCCTTGATTCACGTAGCATCAGAACAATTAGCCTAAATAAATTATAATAAGCTTTGTTCACCAAGATTATTTGTAATAAAGCAACTGTTTTAAATCCCAGAAATTATTATGCTATTTGCTTCTACTGTATTTTGGAGTGGAGTCTAAATCTTAAAATAGTTTAAACTAAAGCCACCAATGCCTTCTTCATCTATTTTTTTGTCTTCTTCAAAACCACACAATGAGTCCCGGCATCTTGCGGTTAGAATGTGCAGCTTATTCAAAAGTCGGCCGAACCGACTACAGTTTTTTATTTTATAACATTCATAAAATAGGGGTTACTATAACGTACCATTTATTTTCAAAATGACTATAAAACCCGTATTAGTGGTTTCCCCGCATGCAGAAAGGCCCAACACATCCATCTGCAAGGTACCCGCAAGACATCTGCCTTGCCTTGCTTGGACCAAATAAATTTATTGCTCAACGTCATTGGACTTAGCACATCCTACCAGAAGCTTTGTTAGATGAAACCACCGATTTAAAATTACCCTTTATAAATGAACTGGGTTGACAGTAACAGGTAATGTGAAAGAAAACTTTGTATATAATAGGAATTTAAATAGAAGTGAACTCTTTTACAATTGTTTACAAGTCATTAATTTAAACTTAGCAAAGGTGTTTTTTATTTATGTAAAACTAAATCTTTGTACTGATTCCTTATATATTATTAAAAAAATACAGAGGTAACTTAGTGAGCCACGATAGGCCGTTCCCTACTTTTCAATACATTTCGTGTTGAGTTGTGGAACTCAACGCCGCGCTCTGGTTTGTTACCATAGCAATTGAGGTTACTTTGCTATAGACATATACGAGATAAAGCATGAACTAAGCAAAGCATATATGTTTTGAACCCACTTTCTCAATTTATTGTATATTTTTAAATAACCGTTGCGATCATAATTCACACACATAGTATATACATTAGAAATGTATAGTCACAGGAGTACAATATCTTTAGAATAGGAATTGAAATGGAACACTACTCCAATACGACCTCTACATGTCCGGTCGCTAATTACTTAGTAATACGTAACTTAGTAATACGATATGTTAAAAGACAATATTAATTTTTAATATAGTATTTTTGCATTTCTTCATAGAAATGATTTTACGAATGCTGACGTTGTTGAAACGCGATATGCTTAGCTTACAAGAATTAGGCCGTACCTATTGGATTATACATATAGTTATATATTTGAACTAAAATTTTATCAACAAATAAGTAAGTCGAAATACGAGGTCATGACGTGTGAAGTTCAAGCAATCGGCTTAAATTTAATCCTCCTAATTAAATTAAACTTTTTCGTGTAATTTCCCTAAAATATGTCCATGTAGAATGTTTTGAGAGTATGGCTACATATACTACTCGATAATAGAATGTAGAGTTTTTCAAATAAAGTTATACATAGTTAGTAGAAGCGTAGTGAAGAGGGTACGAAGATACCAATATTATTTTTAGTGTAAAGTTTAGAAAGGAATAACAATTACATCACTTAGTAAATAAATATTGTAACAGATTTAGAAGTTAATTACTGCTTATATTGTTTGTACCGGAGGATTTTTCAAGAAAAAGTACCTATCAAATAAGACTGTTACTCTCCTTTGCGTTGCACAACTGGGTAAAAATTAGAGATTCAATATTTTCGTTTTAGTTCGAGCGTAGTCATGTATACTTTAAATGTGAAAGTTCATGATCACAATCATAATATGTGGAATTTATCTAGCACTAATTGTTTCATCATGTTCGTTAATTAACCAAACGTACAATGCTTTGAGATAGGGCTACCAAGCATAATAAAAATATCATTACATATTTTAATACATTCAATTTATATAAGGGCTAGTGGCCGCCCTTGTCTATAACTAACTTCAAGGATGGTCAATAATAATCGTTTGTAATTCGACAAGACAAAAATTTAAAAATACATTCGTCGGTGTTTTTTCATTTCTCTACATAGTTTCGCATCGCAAATATTCAATATAATACAGACACATTTTGTAATACCTAGATTTTAGATCATGTAAAATTTTCTTGTATCGACTATCATTAAACCGTAATGTATATTTTAGATCGTTGCCAGCCCTATAGTAGTTATTCGATATTTTTTTTAGTTTTCAAAGTCAAAATATTTGATTAGATTTTTTAATAGACGACCATTGCGGCGATCTTTTATATAATGTAAGACTATGTAAGTCCCCACAAAAAGCTAGATAATTTTGAGTAAAGATAAACAAAGAAAAGTACCGAAAAAAAAATTACATCCTATATTTTTCAGGGGCCAATTAAAAAATATTTTTGTTGTTATGCTACATTACAGCAACGACAGCCCTGTTAATTAGCTATAGCGTATACCTTGTACTGGAGCGCCCTTGTGACGGAAAGATAACGCAAGGACGACATAATCAGTTACCCCAGACATCCTCGTTTCATAGGTNGTTTTATTATTATTATTTATTATTATTAACACTCGCGTTCACGGACTTAATTAATGCTCAAACTATTGGTTTTGCTCAAATTTTGAACAAATGTGAAACTAATTTTGCATTTTTTATAACATTATTACTATGGATATTTAGATTTTATTAACTTTCTAAGAAATACAAAGCAAAGTAAAGCCATAACTAAGTTTTACTTAAATATGTGCTATATATTATTGCGCTATATTGTAAGTTTTTTGTAATAAAAGAATTCATATAAAACAAAAATATTAATCATGTTGTTATTCAATTTAAAAATATATGTCTTATTAATGTGAATGCTACAAAATACAACCAGTAAACATTTCTTTTTCTTTTTCTCAAAAATATTTATGCTAAGTAACTACTATTATTCCAAGTTCTATTTGTAAATATTACATCATTACACAGATTATTCGTATAGAGAAAGGAAGTGTCTTAATAGGGACGAAGTGTCTTAACATTAGGTTCTAAAGATCCCTCTTTTTACCATGATATGTACAGAGGTACAGTGGAAAATTTAAAAAGATAAATATATAATAATTATTAATATAATACGTGTTTTACAAATAAGCATTGTAAATGTCATCTGGCACTCGAATCAGACGGCGTATGACACGGGAATTGTAGATGCTTGCCTCTGGGGTGCAGCCGCATGATCGATATCGATGTCCGGAACCGTACCGCTGTTCCACCCTATATGTGGTTTAGAATTATGCAATAAGTATTACCTAAAATACACTTTTACAACATAACTAAGCTATACTTTATTACTGTTTTTGATAGAGTCGTTTTAAATAGAAAGTTTTTATTTAATTTCATCAAAAATATGTACTTATTTTTTTTCCTTATATCAATTTAACAAAATATATAATAGCAGATATATTGCATCCATTGACGCGTTAGATATCTAATTTATCTTATAACACGTCATATCATCTGCAGTCAGCTTTTATTCATTTAAATATTTATCATTTAAATGTGAAGGATCATTCAAATCTTATTATTATCATACATCTTGAAATTTATATGTATGTAAAAGAAAATATATAAAATTTATTAGAATATCTAAAATATATAAATAAAAACATTATAAAATTCAAGTTATATTAAAATTTTAGATAGGTATAACAAAATCTGGCTAACGCGTACCGTATTCGCTATAGCTTGGCAAGAGTCCATACGTGAAGGTTGGCGCGTCACAGCCTGCGTGTCATTCTACTGAGATAGGGCGATATGTAGTACAAGTGCGATGCCTCATAGACTAACAAGCGACCAGAAAACTATGTGAACATTAAGTATTCATACAGTGTTTCGTATTTACTGACTTTGACCGTCATGTCTTTTGTTATATCACCATGTCATCCTACTTTTGCATTTTATATATGATTTTTTAACGTAACGATGTATCTCGCACGCAGGAGGGTTGGCAGAGGGATCCTAGTGTTAAAACACTCTGTTCTTCATTTTCGGCCGAATTCTGGAGGCATTGTATGTTCATCGGCGGAGCCCAACGCCGCGGTTTGCCTCGATACCAGAGCGAAGAAAATGAAAATATTAAATATTTCATATCCTCGAGTGGGAATCGAACACACAACCTGTGGCGTTTACAGTCACACTTTGTGTCCTTGCAAAACGACTGGCCTTTATGATATTTTATTATGTAACTAAATGTTATCCTGGTTTTTATAATAGGACTCACAAAGTAAATGAATAAAAAAACTGCACCTCACATTTCTTTAAAATGATAGTGAAAAGTTTTAATCAACTGTTCAGGTTTAAATAAAAGATCTTTTATATATGACAAAAGAGCTGCTTGCCTCAACGAAATCGATAGATATTTGGGTCACATTCTAAAACGCTTGGTCTCATTACATTTTAATAGCATACACAAGCGATAACAATGATTGGATTCGGAGGAGCAGAAACCATAAAATTGAAATCAATTTTGCTGTAATGGTTATAGGTTCTACATAAAACACGTTGGTGACCAAAAGAGTTTCTTTATCTTTATTGCTAAGAATTTTTTATGCGTTTAGCTATTAATTTAGATTTCCTAGTTCAGTTTTACGTTTAAGCCTTGTAACTACGTCTTACATATTTTGCATATAAAACTCATTTAAGTATGTATACAATTTTTATTGAATAATTTTAAATGTTAACGTAAGCTGTGCAACATAAAAATATTAAAAATATGTTTTTTATTTTTTAATTATTTCTATAAATATTTAAATAAATGAAAATAAAACTATTACAGTTTATCACAATTGCATTTTTGCGTAATAAAAAAATTTATGCAACGATAATCACCTCAAAACAATATCCAAGGCTCTGCGTTAGAAAAAACAATTTTGTGCCGCATATATACCACTATACGATCCAGAATGGTGTGAATAAATGGTCGAATTTTCCCTTTTATTTTGCCAAAAGAGTCTGTCGGGTGACTCTAGTCCGTAAGTAGTGGGTGTAAGGTTGGTTATTTCCTAACATTGTATATAATATATTCAGTACACAAAATGAATTGAGAGTGTAAGTAACTCGCAGTGAGCTCGCGAACATATTCGTAGGGATCTGTTGCTCGACTCCTCTACTATATTGGAGACATGCCTCGAAGACAATCCTCAATTGTTTTCTCATATTATTTAAACTTTTATTTGCTTGTCAATTGTAAATCCTGAGATTTGTGTGATTTATTTTTGTGTGTGTGTTAATGCATCTATGAGAATTTTTATTATAAAAATTAAGAATATATGAAATGGTGCGAAAGTGCTTATATAGCGAAATGCTTATAATTGTTACATCACATTAATCGTATCGGTGTAACTGTCTGTACATGTCGCCTTAGAATATATTTTTATTAATAAAAACCCCATCTTGGGTACAAGCATCTGATTGTAAATGCGACAGTCATTACTTCGACTCCCACTCCCGAAGGGGATGAAATATTGACACACTCAACACACTCCCACAGGGGATGTAATATTCATTATTTTAAAGGAAATAAAATGTCTCGCTCTAGTATCGATGCAACGCGCGGCATTGAATTCTGCCACTCAACATGCAATGCTTCTAGAATTCGGCGGAAAATTGCTTAACGCTAGGCAGTCCGTTCCCACTAAAATAAATATTATTATACGAAAGTCATTTCTGTAGACTTCACCTAAGTAGGCAGTTAGAGGCCTGCACTAGTCTGATGCAATCCAAAGCTGTAATTCTTGCTTATTTACATTAACGAATCATCCTTGGCATCGTTACTTAAATACCTCTTCTCGTTGCTAGTTAATTTCCTAACCCGTCAGTGAAGGTTCAACAAATATTCACATGAAGTTCGTACAGGTGATGGTATTATTGAATTTATATTTGCGTGAAATATGCTTTACGCTTAGTTTCACTAGAATCAATCAAATTATTAATTAATCTTACATATCTGCTTACTCACTATATTTAGTTGTGTAGTAATATTGAGGATGGAGGTCGTCGTGCCGACGTGGCTTTAACGTATCGGTTGGGGGTTCGATTTCCAATCGTGGGCAGGATTATACTCATTTATTTTAATTTCTCCGCTCTGATTCGGTCTGATAGGTCGGTCTGATATGTCGAGGCGCGGCGTCTCCGTTAACTAAGCACGCAATACCTCAAAAATTTGGCAGAAAATGGGGAGTGTCTTATCACTAGGTTCCCGCTGACTACTCTGCTGGGCCGGAAATATCAAGTTGATTTTTAATTTATATAATGTAGTAATATTATCCCCAAAATTACTTTTTGTATTCATGTGAAACTTTGATAAATATTATACTTTTATTGTTCAGTAGAAAATTGGATAATTTTGTATGTCACCGCATTTATAATTCACAGTAACGTCCTTTTCGTAATAATTCGTGTCGTCAAAACCACCAGAATATTTTCCTTCGCAACGATCTTTCATAATTTACAATTGTATATTTCGTAACGAGCTTAAGGGTCATCTTTTCAACAGTTTCATAAAATATTACATTTTTGTGTCATTAAGAAAAACGTTTCGCAAAGCTAAGAGCTTAATATATTAATACATTATGTTTTTTCTGGTATTTCATTATATTTTTCCTGGTATCTTGTTTATTTTAAAATGAATAGATGCCTCGAGGATTGTTCTATATTAACTTTATATACATTTATACATTTTATTAAGCACAACCATAGAAGTAAAAAAAAAATTCAAGTAGCAGAGAAGGTCCTATAAAAGAATTGACATGAATTCTAGCATCTAAATTCGTACGTTATTGGAACGTAGAGCGTGTGGAAAATTTAATCACCGTGCTAGGCAGTAGACATTCATCATTGTTATTCGACTTGCGTTTGTCTGGCCATCGGTGACGTTATGTCGATGCAGACCGATGACCTCAGTACTGTTTGTCTAGTCTCAATACTGCCTATGCTGTATTGTAAGATTATTTATTATTTTACTTTTTATATGAATATTGATTGAAAATGCTCTTTAAAAGCAAATTTTAGAAATATTTTTTAAGTAGCTACAGATTATAAAGTCAAAGAGTTTAGTTAAACGCGCTAATCTCAGGAACTACTGGTTCAAATTAAACATCACGTGTGTCATCTTATCATAATGGTCAATACAAACATATCATACACATTATTTCGATTGGACCACGCAGGCGAAGCCGCAGTTAAGAGGTAGTTATTTGTAAACTTTAAACTTAAAATTTATATTGAATATTTCATCACAAAACAAGTATATAAATAAATGTCATGGTAATTCTATTGGCATAAATTATTGTTCTTTTAAACTTTACTAATGTTATTTTAACTAAATCAGAATTTTCACAATTAGTGCTCTAAGGTCGGTAATGAAACGTCACAAGCTTCTTTTTACGCAGATTTACGACAACGAAATTATGTAAAAATTTGTTAACTGTGTCCGGCAATATGGTTTTCTTTTAACAATTATTTGACTGTACCGTAGAAATCTCAGTTAGAAACATGCAGATGTCAGCCATTTGTTATTCAAATTCGTACAGACGTCGCGTCTCAAACGCACCTCAATGAATATGTAAAAACGATTATGGAAAACTTTTGAATAATATTAAGAGACTACTTTACGTTTATATTTTATTTGTAATTCGAGTACTCAGACTTATCTTATTACAATGTTTCAAATTTAATTATATAATAAGGTAAAACTGTCGTGACGCAGGGGCACACGCGTGTGCCCTTAAAACGCGGCGGTTGTGGATTCGATTCCCACTCGGGGGAATGAAACATAATTTATTAATATTTCAACCAGAGCTAAGAAGAAGCGGCTTGGAGTTCCACAGCTTAACACGCAATTCCTCAAAAATTAGGCGGAAAGCTGGGAGTGGAATGTCTTTAACACTAGGTTCCCTCTGCCTAACTCTGCTATATTCGGGATGCAGCGTGAAGCCGAAAAAAATATATAATAAAGTTTTGAATTCTCTTGAAACTGGATAGTTAATTTATTTTTTAACATAATTAACATGAAATTTTGTCACTTATTCCATGGTCAATTGACTCTACAAAAATAATTTTGAACAAAATCTATCTTGATTATGTTCTTTTGGAGATTTTTTTAATTAAAACGAGACTGGGGCTTAAACAGCTCAGTCTTTTCTGTCCATTGTTGTTGTGCGCGGCCCGTTTTCGAGGTTTCATTTTATTTGAATGGCCTCTGCCCGATAGATGAATTTTGAAGTGATGACTGCCACAGCCTATTTACAATGTTAACGTTCTGAATTGAAAGAATAAATTAATTACTTAGGGATGTCCTAAATATCTACAAGTATAAACGTATACAATATAACTGTAATCTATTTTCCTTTCTCTTTACTCTCTCTACTAATAATATGTAAAAATTGGAGATTATTTTTTTTAGGTTTACGCTATATTCCAACTTTTAATCATTTTGAGCGGTTTTACATAGAAATGTTTCAATTACACCAGAACGGTGTCCAAATATAAATAAAAATATTTTCCGAAGGGCATCGTAATCCGTAGCCATACGTCTATGTTAATGGAAAACAATCGTGTTTTATTGGACTCGTAAGGTTTGATGGGCTCACCTCAAGGAAAGGGTCTCGCATTCACGATTATAGCGGGTTTCTGTACTTAAGATGCCCTTTACGAGCTAGTCGCAAAAAGTCATTTCTTTATTCGTCGAATATTGAGCCTAATCTCGAAATCCCCTCTAAATTTACTTAGGATAGTAAAACACCAAATTTTCAATTTTTATTTACCTAACGATTTTTTTTCCATAAAATATCCCCGGGCTATAACCTATAGGTTGGTGTACTTAATTAAAATTTTAGTATAAAAAATATATCCTTTTTATTTTGTATTTTCAATGGTGAAAATAGAACATTATTTGTTAATGATGAACATTTATTTACTGAATTATAATGTCAATATCCACACACAACAGCCACACCTTTGCTGAACTTACTATAAATATACCTACTTAGCACCGTTTCTCTCTAAACACACAAACAAACGTTTAATTTTAACTTTTATTGATTATGTGTAATATGATGTTGCATAGTTGGGCCGACTTGAAAAGTTAAAACAAATTTACGGCCAGTTTTGTAGTTTGAGAAAGTTGCGGGTCAAGGGCCTGTGATCCTCGTAACATTCCAAGAAAGTTGGGTATCAGCGGGTATCGCTTCAATAGCTAATCGCTCTGAACTCCAGAAACCAGAAAAATTTATTAGTTCAAATGAACAATTTCTTGATTTTAAACCATTTTTATAGACCAAGATTGACTTAAATTATCCTTTTATAGGTTTTTTATTATTTATAAAAGATTCTTTAAGATGACTATAAAATATTTCTCTCTCTTCTTTCTTGCTTTCTTGGATAAATGTAAGAAGTTTCAGGTAAATACGTAGCATTTATTTATCTGTTTAAATTCATTCACCTTTATACTTTAAATATATATTATGGCTTATTCAACATAATAAGGCTAACTTGTAAACAACATAATTTCGACTGGTAATAACATAATCTGGTTTCCTCTGCCTATTCTAAATAGGTATGTATATATATATACATACATACATACATACATACAACACTTCACAAAGTTATATATATATATATATATATATATATATATATATATATCGGTACTTCTCTACTAAATGGAAAGCCAATTTTATGTAATTTTGTGTAAAATGAATTATTTGCAATATATAGCAAATAGTTAATGCTATGCCTTTTTAACTATTCAGGTAATTTTAAATTCATAAACGTTTTGTGATGCTCGTCTTGGCTAAGCTAATTAAGTTTTAATATTTTAATTTGGCTACTACGAATGTAATCAACATTTTCAGGGTTCGTCTACGCAGAAAAATAATATAAAAAACAATTGAATAAATTTAAGAACAAATTACCAACTAGGTACATATTTTTTATTGAGTACGTACATATAAAATTTATCAAAATAAGTATGCAAGTATTAAAATGTTATTATCTGTGAGTGTTATTTATAAAAATTAAAAGAATAGTGGCAGAATTTAATAGCAACGTTTTAAACTACTTATTTCTCTTATAAATTTAGCATTTGATATTCTCTGTCATATTATTTCGATTGAGACAATAGCAAATTTCCAACACTTCACAAAGTTATACAGTAACTTTTAGTATAGGAACGCATCAGGCCCTTCGTGTGAGTCCATTCAAGTTCCCTACGAATGTGTGTTTACGAGATTGCGCGGAGGTTGTATACTTACTTTATATTCTGTTTGGCTAAATCATAACATTTTATTTATTAAGACGTTTAAAATTTCTGTTTATTGGAGTACGTGTCTATTTTATTTATAATATAGAAAAAAAGAGAAAGTTGGCTTAACGAACACTTCATAAAAACTATTATTGTATGAAGTATAGACTATATGTCCTAACTAATTTTCACATATTTGAATAAAATATTAGCAAATATTTTAAAAAAAGCAAACTTAAGTTGTATTTATTAATAACCAATAGGTATTTGATAAAAATAAAACATTTGTTTTAGCTTCACGCTGCGTAAGCAGAGGGAACCTGGGAGCCTAGTGTTAAGACACTCTCGCTACCAGAGCGAAGAAATGAGTTATTAATTAATTTTCTCGAGTGATAATCGAACTCACGACCTTTCGCGTTTATAGTCGCATGCTTGTGCCCCTGCACTACGAATGGCGTCAATCAACGAACGTGATGTATATATATGTAACCTTGATAAATGTACTGTCTAATACAAAAAGTTTTTTTTAATTCGAATCAATAGATTCTGATACTCGTGCATTCAACCAAATAAACTCTGAAGCTCTATAATATTAATATAGAAGCATAGATAGTAATTCTGTAAAGCTGACGTTCTCAATAATACCCACTTAGACGCTTTAAAATATTCAATCTAATCCGACCACTTTCAACGGAATCGATTTTACTCAAAATAAAACACATTGCATTCTGACTATACGGAACTTTTTAAATAAATCTCAGAACGCTGACAGGGGACTAAACCAGTACCGTCCATTTTAAAGCTTCCAAGACCGGCTTAATTGCAATTTTCTATTTATTTATTTTTATACAAACTTGTAACTCCTACTTCAAATTGTATTCCAATGATATGGTAAGAAGATGCATTTTGGTAGCTTCTTACAAAGTTTTGAGAAGGTGATTTTCCTCATTATTATGAAATTCTAAAGTAAAAGTGCATCACTGCTTATTTAGACACACATAACAACAATTCACCTATTTTTCTTCATAATTCTGTGTAAAAGTAAATAAGTAGGTCAAAGTATTATATGAATTTGTGACATACACTTAAATGGGGTGCTTTACTAAGTATATAGTTTATTTAGTATTAGCGTCGTTGCCAACAATCATCCAGAGCGGCTCACCCGCGTTTGGTCGGTGATGAAGGTTGTCACGACGGTCATTACGCCTCGGAAATAGGCACTTTTCCCCTCGTTAGCAACTCGTTCGCTGTTTTACTCCGACTAGTCTATATCCATAGTAGCGTGCTACTACATTTCCCACACTAACGTCCAATTCCTGCAACACGATGTAAGATTGTAGTCCAATTGAAAATCTGTCGGCGCTAATGCCAACCTTTTTTTGAAACCACAATGTGTTCGGAACAAACTAGTCAATTGCTCCAATTGAAATCGGCTTTTGTTCTAACAACATAAGATCGAAATCTTTCAAATCGCCTTCAGACCTTTTAATGTTTATCGTTTTCGTCTTAATTAATGTTCGGAACAGCACAAGCTTGGATTGTATTTTTTGTGCAGTCAGTACTTCACGTTTATTGCAAGAGTTTTAATATCTGTAGTGTTAATTATAGAAGTGTTGAAGGTTATGGATTTTAATTATTAGTACTGTCCATAACAAACAGCAAAGGAAGGTTAAGCAGAGGATTACACGAAAAGACTTTATTATTTTAAGAGCTGTGCGATTTTAAAATTATAAAGCTTACAGTAATTGCGATGTTGAAATAATATATCTTCGTAAAATGTATGTTATTAAGGAAGATGACCTACTTACAAACTTATTATGGCATTTTCATAAGTTCATACACACACTATATACAAAGGATACAAAAGCAAGACAAGAATTACCAACGTTTCGGACCTTTTGTAGATGATAACAATCCGTCATACAGCACACAGCTGTGTGACATCCAAAAGAAATCCAATAAAAGAGACATTCCGATGCTGCTTGCGTCTTATCCCAAACCGGTTGAACCGAAATCCAAGATGGCCGTCGCGCGTCGTGGCGGGAATACAATATTTACATTGACATTTTCACGTTGGTTTGCGTTGCGATGTTTCGGTTAATGCGGGACGCTCGTGACCTTAACCTCGATGCGAGCGCAGGTGGACGCGTAAGAACCGGTCTCTGTTTTACGTTGTAACTTATTAACGAAAATATATATATTTTTGATATTCTTTTTCTGGTTCTTGTAAGTTTTTACTTTTTATTTTATAATATTTAAAATCAGAATAAGAGACCAGACACGGAGCAGGGTAAACGCGACAGGTTGTGGGATCGATTCCCACTCGTAACAGTGAAACAAAAGGGCAAGTAGGAAACGGAAGTGTTTTAACTCTACGTTCGGTACCCTACTGTGTGTATACAACTTGAAGCTAAAGAATATATATTTAAAGCCTTGGACTTGGCCTTTGGACTTGATAACGTACCTACCTAATTAAACATCATATACTGCCTACGGTCAGCTAAGTTGCACCTCATCACACAGTCACAAGTCAAACACAAGCATTTAGTTAAGAAAGCTTTTTAATAATATTTCCTAGCCTAATGTTCAACTACGAAACACCATTAGATGAGATTTTTTAATGCGTGAAATACATATTAGTACTTTCCATATCTTACTTTCACAAAACGCAGAATCGCAAAACAAAACGATGACTTGATTAAACATGACATTGATATATGACGTAGTGTAATTACAGGTACAATATATCCACCGCATAATATTCTCATATCTCATTACTTTCGAATAACATTTTTTCACAGATTCTGAAAAAAAAAATACATTTTTTTATATTCTAATTGACACAATAACCGACATAACGTCACAAATAGTAAAAAAAAGGTTCGTTAGTCACCACGTGTTTCAAAATTAAAACATAAACAAAGCTAACCTAAAAATAAACTGCGGTTTGCTCAAAAACGTTCACAGTTGCAGTAGCGTTGATTGAGTGTAAAACAATGGAACGGACAGTGACGACCGCTATTTAGCTTGTCGTTATCAGTCAGGTTTGATTTTTAATTAACGGTATATACGTAATATACCCGTATATATTTACGTAAAGTAAAAATATGAAAAGATAATAAATGTTAAATTTAAAACGTAAAAGTAATATTCTTTGTCTCCGTTATTGGGGATGTTTCACATAGTCATTCGATAGAATTGGAATAATTTATTTATTTCTAAAAAAAAATATTAAACATTTTTTTTAGATTCAGCAACGAAGTTGTAAGACACTCTGTTCCCATTAAGACACTTCCTTTCCCCATTTTCTGCCGAATTCTGGAGACAAATATTTTTTTATAAATAAACTCTTACAGAATGTATATAAAATTTTGGTTTTATTAAAATTAACGATATATGAAATATACAAATGTATTCTTTCAAATATATAAATAAACATTCAAATAAACAAGTTTAACTAGAACTATATAGAAGCATCAGTTTAAAATTAAAATTTAAAAATTAGGCAATATTTGGAAGAAAAGGAAGGTCTCACACGTGTAAACCAGTTCTCTGATGTTATTGGTTGTAATTATAAAAATAATTTACATTTTATTCAAATATTTTCAACGGACTCTCTTGAGCGAGTAAAATGCTTATTATAAAGTGTTTGGGATACAAAGAGAAATACTTATAATATAATACTTATAAAGAATATATACGTACGAGTATACTTGTCAGCTACATCACAAATTGCCAGATATCCGGTTTTGGAGCTGACAAATGCCGTCGTCGCTATCATTATCCTGTTGGATGGTAACGTAGAGTAAATATAATTTTCATATAAACTTATAAATTACAAAAAGATTCTCAATTCTAAAATTTTAAGCAAAACCTTTGAAAATATTGTAGTAAATTATTTTAAATTATTGTAAAAAATATTAAATGTCGAGTTAAATAAATTAACATATATTTAATATTATATTATACACGCTACAACCATCAATATGTTTATTGATCAAAATAAAAAAGAGCCATCAGTGATCAGGTTTAGGCCTTTGTCTAATTACATGAAGGCACTATTTCAACTTTAAAATACAGCCTAAAAATCCATGTTAACCTTAAAAAAACCTAAAGTTCCAATATTGTTGTTTAGTTTACCCCATCATCAATGTATATTCATTAATAATTGATATGTAAGTTTGCTGTGTAATATTATGTAGCGTAATAAGGTAAAAGCTATATCGAAAGCGTAATTAAAATTGTTAGGTGTACACTGCACACGCTGTCGGAAGTGGGGCACACCACGAAACATTCCAGTAAAAGTCGATGCACGAAGCTAGACCAGCCTTTTTTTATTTAACTAGCGACATATTTTTGTAACTTTTTTTTTTATTTTTTCTGGAACTAGATACGGCAAATAAGGGAAGTTTTATATATAACATACATAAATATTGTCTAATAATCACTTATTTTTGTGTTTTGTGAAGACATTGGTGAGTGCTGAAGCTCTACATGATAATTTGGCTTTAGAAAATCGCCTGTATTTTTAATATTGTTATTGATACTGATAACAATATGAGTAGTGTTTTTTTTATAAAATACCTAATGCTGTTAGCTGTTTAAGCTAAGTGTGAAAAAACATATAAATATAAAAATTTGGAACAATAAATTATTCTTTTCATCGAAAATCGTTCTAAATGTCGAAGTAAAATTTCGGAAAGACATCACATTTTAGCCTCATATCATAGTAGTAGATTCCGTGTACTATACACTTACTCGTTCCACCGCTATCTTACGGTACATCGAAATATAGTTACAGATACTACTAGTACTGTACTCGTATATTCGTAAGTAAGTGCTACCCTCAGCTGCTAGTTATTGAATTTTATATTCTGGGTCGCTGATATTCTATTTTAACAGTCCTAAAGGGGCACCAAAAATAGTCCCACAGGGGCCGAATGTTTTTAGTGTTAGTTAAGAGCCATTTTCGGCGACACGGTACTAGACGGTGAATGTAAATAAGATTTAAATTTTAAAGCAGCGTATAGGTAACACGAGACGCTCGTATAATGTTGGTACACTTTAAACGTGTTACTGGAACTTGGAAATTAAAACCCATTATGTTTGAGCTTCTGTATGAAATATTTTAGGTCATACACTTGTTATCGTTTTGGATAGATACCGTCTCTCTATAATAGAGATCGACATTGTAATATTAATATTTTATATATTGTTAGTACAAGACAGAATCCATTATAGTAAACCTAGTGGTTTAGGTGGTGGTGGTAGGTGGAGAAGACGATGGCGTCACATATCGTCTGGTGGTATTTGACTGTCTGTAAAAATATGTATACTTTTACAAATTTTCGTTTAAGTCCAGTGTGGAGGCCATAGGGCCAACTCACTTTAAAGAATTTACATAATCCCCTACATAATCGAAAGAAAAATAAAAGTGTCTTCTTAAGTATTACTCCTGTTCATTAAAATTTCCATTTCATACTTATACATTGTATCCCTTTATAAACTCGCCGTCTAAGTCTATATGCTTATAGTATTACATACGTAATTTAACTGACTATACTAGCATTTTGAATAGGACAAAGTAATATTTAATAGAGGCAAAGCTATAAAACTCCGCTATAAATGTGTGTTTCTGTTTTTATCATACGTTTTACAAAAAAACATGTTAACTTATTTTTATTATATTTAAAATAACAGTCCGTCAGTAAAACTAGGTTACCTAACCAATAGATTTAATATAAAATCTTTAGGGCAAGTCAGACTTATATACTTGTGTTATTTGTTAATTTTGCCGTATGAGTATAGTTTTTAACTCTCCCGTCCAATGAAAGCCACCAACAATGTAGCGGCGCAGCGCGTCCGCCCGCCGGCGTTTTGAATTTTGATTTGTTGTGCCGTTTACGCTTATCGTCCTCAAAATTTTCAACACTTTATCGCTTCTAATGTTTTTGTTTAATTATCGAGTTTTGTCTCGTGAATTATGATGGAAATATAATTAATATAATCTTTAAAGTTTTCGTGCCATATTTCGAAATGATTTGTACATATATTATATACTAAGGCTTAGTTGTAATTGTATTCGTTACAAATTACAGACTGATGAGATCAATATCTTTTCAGTTAACTGTTAATTTATAATCTGTATGTTTTTCGTTACTTATAACTTGTAGCAACATAAACGCTTGCATGAAAAAGAAGATTATTTCATATTTCATCGAGCCGCTGACATTTTTAATTAGAAATTCCCACGCAAGTCGACGCTAATTGCTGAACCTTAAATTTTTGTACATTTTAAGTGTTTCAGTTCCATAATAAACACATGGCGGCAAGTCTCTAGTGTGCCATCAGGACAGGGTGAATGTAACGATTAAAATTTCAAAGACTGCGTACTAGGTTGAGACCGAAATAGACCCTTCGGTGGATTGATGCCGTACACGCCGTAATTTAGCTCTGCTGTCGTCATGACTTGTGAATTTTTACTTTATGCATGTTATCTCACAGTTGAATTAACTGAATCATATATATATACACATATAAAAGGCGGTTTTTTTATAAGCGTTACGTACGTTACGTATTATGCAGGAAGCGAGGGGAGATATTTTGCTTGGTGTGTGTACCGAGATTTAGATCGCGCATTTAACATTTATTTATTTGTTGTATAACGATTTCTGTGATGATATCATATCTGTGATGTGCTCGTATGAGTAATAATGTCAAGGTTACTTATTTGTTTAAATAGTCTTGTTACAGCAAATATGATTTATGTCTATAATTTTTAGTATTAGGTATTTCAGAAAAGATATTATAAGTTTTTATGTGACGTGTTTTAAAGATAATTCAAATTAAAATATTTTGCAATAATAATGAATATGTATGCTAATATTACTTATAAATGTACTGAACCGATTATGATGAAACTTTGTAGCACATATTCTAAGAGATATTAGAAAGGTCATAGGATTATTACTATAACTTTATATTTTCTTATTAATATGTGAATAAGGTAAATACAGACTTATCATCAACATAACCTTAAAACATTTCCCCCGTAGCAACTACATGTGTTCCAATATTTATCGGCTTGATCTAATTTCTCGTTAAACATTCTTAACCGCCACCTCCGCATGATATTGCTCTAATCTTCCGCCGTTCTGAGGTTAATGGTGTGCGTGAGCTCCACGTCTTGAAACAGAACTTACCTGTGAAAATGTTGGTTATTTTGTTTAGAAAATAAATTTGCAGCATTTATTGTAGTTTCAGCATGTATTCAGAAGGAACACATAATACTAACATTAGATAGTGTTAATACATTCTGTTTTTCACTTTTCATCATCTTTTTGAGACGACGTGTGTGGTAGGTAGATGGCAAAATCCAATGCCGCACTTTGTTATACCCTACGTGCGAATCAAACCTACAACCACTGAGAGAACACTAAGTAAGACATTTTTCAAATACACTGCGATTACATCAAAATCGATATGTTAATCAGATTTTATTTTTAATTTACAACTAGAGACAATAAAATATAATTTTTATATTTGGCTGATGGTATGCGTCACGCCCACCACAAATGTCAGTCATAACTTGCATTACGTTTTTTATTTCATTTATTTCTACACGCTAGTTTTTAATATAAACTTTTATTTTAAGTAAGCCAACAGCAAATATATTATATTGCTGCTTAATTATATTTTTTAAAAAGATAAAATTAAATTTAAAAGTACCAAATAATGACTTTATTCATACTTGGTATTATAAAAGATTCGATTTCCAATGGGAGAGATGAATTATTATCACTTTATTGCTCTGGTAACAAAAAAAGGGGCTATGAGTTCCGCTAGACAATATATGGAAAATTAAACGGAAAATAGGAAACCGGGAGCTTTACGCCTTCCTTACCTATCCTGCTACATATGGTATTCAGCTAAAAAAATATATATTTTCGAATATTTCGTATAACCGAAATAATTTCATCTATACATTTTCTATTTTAGAATCCTAAGTGGTTATAACATTTCTCAATCCTATTCTTAGCAAATGTTCCAATAGAGCGACCTTCACGCTAGTATAGCTCTCGAGTAGACTATTCATGGGACGGACATCCGCTAAGTCACGGTGGACTATAATCAACTGTCCATGCAATATGTATGTATGTGTTTGTCTCACATCATCAAAAGATGTCATTTATCATGCTCTGTCAAGAGAAGCTTACTGGCTTGTTTATTTGGACTTGTTTAATTATAAAATTTTAAGCGTGCAAATCAATTTTTTTTAGTATTGACTTGAAAATTTTACTGTTGATTGAGTATACAATTATAACATTGCTAATTGATATTATGCTTATATTATATTCATTTTGAACATCATAGTACATATATTCTTTTAATTAAATATAGATTTAACAATACTAGACTAGACAATTCCTAAAAAGTCTCTATCAATCGATAAAATATCCAAAATATAAAGTTTATTTTTCCGTAGGTACTTTTCGCCGATTATGAAATTAAAACATCGGTGTTTTAATTTTGCCTAAAATATTAAATATTTCATTCCCCCGGGTGGGAATCGAATCGACAACCGTCGCATTTACAATAGCACGTTTGTGTGCTTGCGCCATTACGGTTTCTTGTCGATTCATTATATAATTATTAATAAAAATATTATTTGAATTGATTTTATTAAATATGTCAACCAAGCTTACACAGCTAGCTCTATTCTCCAGTTAGTATTGTGTACCGGTCTCCGCGTCGCGTCGAGTGTATCATTCAGACGACGGACGTCCGCCACGCCGTCCTCCGTCCCCAGCTGCCGTACCACAATACACCACATTTGTTTCATTAAAAAGAAAATTTTCGTTATATCGCACCCCATTGTCATGGTAAATAATGTCCATCAATTGCTATAGATAAGGCTGCTTGCTATTCAAAGTTGCGCTGCGACCGTTTCGGCCCAAAGCAAATATTCTTTTACTTAAAAATAGAGCTTTTTCGTTTCATTCTGTTCGTTTTTAATGTGAATTTTATTTTCACATTTACTGTCAAAACCACTCTTCTAAGGAATACTTCTTTAGAGGTAAAGTTTTTGTATATCAAAAGTATTCTGAAACTACTTTCGTAGAAAATATTTAGATGTATGTACTATATACACACATACCTATTTTTAAATAATTAAAATATAAAAAAAATATTAATACTCACTTTGGGTGGTTATAGGTACAAATCAATATTAATTAATAAATAGTAAAACACATACAAACACACATATCGCATGGTTGACATTGTGTGACGAACGACTTAGTTTAGTCTACCTCGCAAACTGCACAATATACCTACCTAAAGATAGATAGCTATAATCTCATAACATTATTTAAAATAGAACTATTATAAAATAGCTTTCATTAGCAAAAAAATTTTACAATAATAAAACATGGTCATATGTAGTAGATGCTCACGTATAATGCGTAACATCCGTAAGTTCCGTTGGACCAGGTGGACAAATACAACTTTTTAAAATAAATATCTAAAAATGAATTACTCTTCATTTCTATATAATCTTTTTAAGGTTATACGTATGAACATATCTTTATATTATGCTAAATATTCTGTTATTCAATTAACAAATGAAATATTAACTATGATAATATATTTCAGTTAAGAACTACCTAAATGAACAGAAAACTAGCATAACAAAATAACAAAAAAAAAAAAAACAATAACTTTATTTGAACTTTTGGAAACAAAACTAGCAAGTGAAATTATTAGTTTGAATGAAAATTTACTAAATGTATAATTTTCATTAGAAAATGTAGTTAGGTACTACAGAGCAGCCAGAATTTATAGCTCTCAACGCGCAGTAAGTAGCTGCCTCAACTTACTAACTTGAAAACGGGAAGAAATTCATTTCAATTTGAGCTTTTCGCGCAAAAATAATTATAAAATAGTGCCACTTTTCATACTCGAGACATGGAATACTTTTGTATGTTTATAATTTAGATTTTCTAGCTATTTCACTCGCTTGGTCAAATGGATACAATTAAGAGTTTGAACAAACATGACATATTAAGTGCAGTAGGTAACTCTACCTGTACCGAAGGTACAGCGGGTAACACCGAAACGATTAACATGATATAATAATCTATAATCTGCCTTAACAAATGGACTATCCAACATAATTTTTTTTTTTCAATTTGATCTAATAGTTCGAGAGATTAGTGTGTTTAATCAAATAAACTCTTCATGTTTATTGTATCAGTATAGATAGGTATAGTGTATATAGTCTCGACTTTTACTTTAGATACTTGCACTTTCAAACAATTTTAATTTTCAAAATTACGTTATTAAATGACATGCAGTGATGTATAATTGTAATCTCTGTCATATGTAATAATAAGCTTATTATAATAACAACTGTTTAATTTAGTAAAATTTTAAAATAAAACATATTTTGTATTGTGTTTCATTCTTTTTTGGTACAGAATTTCAATATCTTTAAAATTGTTTAAATGACATTTTAAGAAATATATAACTCAATATATTTCTCAATTTATTTTACGTATTAATCAATCTTTTTGTGTTTCAATTACAATAATTAAACGTAAAACAATAATATTAGGAATGACTTTATTGACGTGAACTGACAAATAATAAAATCGCTTACCTTATGAAATGAATTTTTATTCCATTCAAATGCAGCACTTGTGAGCCCGTACTACTTAAACCTTGTTGAATTTGAAGTCTGAGAGAACTTGTGTGCAAAAATTGAAAAAAAAAAAATGAACCGTTCCAGATATTTTCCCTGGGGGACGAAGAAAAACGGTTCTTATTACCTAGCTAGTCGAAAGTAAGTTGCCATTGTTGAAAGTTACAGTTTTCAATCTTGAACAACTTAGTTCATAATTCAAGCTCCTGGGACGAAACTACGACCACGGTCTGCCACTGGGAATTTGTGAATTCGCGTAAGAACTTATTATACAAACACGAACCGACCGTCTGCTCGTCACGGGCTTTGAACACGCAACTCCCTGGCCGCGGAGGAAGTCGCCACGGCTAACGAGCACGCACTTTAATGTACATTTAAACTTTAATTTATATAGGTAAGTGTATAAAATAATACTGATGATGAATAGATGTTTTATTTTATATATTTCATCTTGTTGTTAAATAAAATCTCAAAACTGCAATGCAATAAACAACAGATTTTCTCGTTTACCATATAAGTAGGTATATTTAGGCTTTATTGAATATGTTCGACACGATAACCTTTTCGAACGGTTTCTATAGAAGTTTCAAAGGGCGCAGTTGCAGAAAAAAAATGATTAGAAAAGCATTCGCTGAGAGCCAAATATGCCTCGTTACTTTAAAAACTAATGTATGTAATACATATAACTAATCTAGATGATATACAAAAATGATATAAAAAAAGACAAATAAATGTAATTGATTTAAAGATTTAATGTTAGAATAAAAGGTCGTTTAGGTTCACTTGCATTTTAAAATAAATACATCCAATTTTGTGGAACTAAAACTTTATGCTACTTACAAAACACCATCAAAAGTAAAATAAATCAAGTTACGTCACTAACAGACTAGACATATGTATACATACGTAGAGAAAGGTCTAGGAAATGTATAATCCTACAATCTTTGCCGGCTTACCTTTCCATTCGAAAATGTTGATATTTTCGGGTAGAAACAAAGTCCCCGTATTGATCTGGCCATTAGATAAACAAACAACGAAGAAAGTTTTATTAATTGCGGTACTTTATAACCTGTCATCTCAAAAACAATTTTATTTTCTGCCTTAATAAATACGTTCCTAACTTCTTAGGAATTAATATTCATTGTGTATTCATCAACAACTGTCAACAGAATTTTCACGTTTTAGTATGATGTATTACATTTTTATTTTTTCAGTTTATATTAAACTCTGTACATAATATATTAAGTTACAATGTACGTTGTTTTATTAATTTATGTAATAATTTATATAAAGATTTATATAAAATATTTAATATTATACAGATAAATCTATTATATATTCATATATAATAGATTTATCTGTATAGTAGGAGCAGCTACATATCGTAGGAACTCTTCTAATGATAACAATTTTTATAATGTGTCGTAATTGTATAGATTTTAATGACAGAACCTGATAGATCGTACGTAGAATGTATAACTGAGTCAACATAATAGGCGCGCATCTCCGTGTTAAATCCGCTTCGACCGGGTGCCGTCGTCTGATAAGCGTCCGATGGGCCTAGCCATCCAAAGCAAACGCGAAAGCGGATAAGCAAAAAACTTCAGTAGTCAGCTACATGAAATATTATACAAGCGAAGCAAATCGAAGTTCTTCAGCTTTAAGTTTTAGTTAGTTGTTCGTAGTCATTTCTCATACTAGGGACCTGTGTCGAAGTATATGATAGAATTTCATATAGTATACATTCTCATATTAAATTGTAATAATTTACAATTATATACACTCAAGTAAGGAATAAAATAAAAATATTCATGCTTAGTGTTAATAATAAAAAAACTATCGAGTAATATTTTAATGCGTATAAACCGCTACCAAAGAACGCGTCAGTCTCTTATTAATGCATAAGTTACTTACTTTTATTTTTCCAGAATTAGATAAAGCGGTGAAAAGCGTATCTGTTTTTAGTTCAACCAGGCAGGAAAATCCATCCATACCTATATTATAAATTCGAAAGTAACTCTGTCTGCCTGTCTGTTTTTTAAGCAATCAGGGCCAAACCGCTAATAATTTAATTGTGATAAAATACTCATATAGAGATACTTGAGGGTCTCGGGATGAACATAGGATACTTTTTTTTCTCATATTTGTAATATTTCCGATATATACCAATATATTAAAATACTTATTAATTTGACATACAATTTATTCCGCCATGTTAATAACAACCGTCATTGCTAAGCAACGATTTGCAAAGTTTGTTGTTAGAAAACGTCACCCAAAATGAGCTTGCTTACGCATCTCTCTTTTGAAAATTGACAATATTTTTCATAAATATATTTAATAATTGGTATAGTTCAAGCAGGCGTACCCGCGTACGGGTTCACTAGTATTTAATATAAATATTAATTATGTCATGCAAAATGAGGCCTTCGTGGCGCAGGGGTACAAGCGTGCGATTGTGGGCCGACTCTCACTTAGAAGAATGAAATATTTAATATTTTTATTTCCTCGTCTACAACGCAAAGCGCGGCGTTAAGTTCTGCCACAACAACACGCCATGCCCAGAGAATTTAGCGGAAAGCGGAGAACGGAGTAAATATTGTACTTAATTTATTATATTTTATTTTGATCAATAGACGCGATATTTTCGGATCGTATCATCCGTATAAAATTTTTCATCGTGTATAAAATTGGTTAAAAATAAATACAAGTAACATAAATAGAAAAATATTATATTTTTTTAATAATGTCGTTTTAACACGATGGTTATTGACTTGATACCAACTGGGGGCACGAGAATTATTTTCATTTCGTTGCTTTGGTAAGATCACTGAGCATTGAGCTCCGTCACTTACCACGCAATGTATACAAATCGTGTGGAAAACTGAGGACGAAGTATCTTAACACTAGATTCTCGCTGCTTGCCCTGCTATATGAGAGGCTAAGAAGTAAGTAAGAAACTAAAGCAAAAAAAAATGTAAATAGGTAGAAAGGGCTCTGTACTTAATAAAATATCGTTAAATAATGAAAATAAGTTTAATTGCTCGAGCAATTAATATTTCCACAATGAACCACCGCATTCTCCCATACAAAACCGACATCCATAATTCATTGTGCCTAATATGAACCTCAATCTATTATCTCTAAACGATTTCGCACTGAATGAATATTCATTTAAAAGTAATACCACCGAAAATGGCATTAGAGAAAAAAATACTCCCCTGGATGGAGGATCGACGGAAGCTGATTTAAATTTTTGATTATGAGGGAAAATGCGGTTACAGCTAAGTGCCTTTATTTTATAAGCAATTATATAAGAGTTGAACTACTTTCTTTTTTTTCTGTTTTCATGTCTATTGTGCATGTATAATGTATTACATTGATTTTGTATAAACATTGGTTTGCTTTTTATAAATAATATACAACAATCAATCTTAAAAAGAAAATATCGTGTTCGAAAACTGAAGTTGATACTGCAAACAATAACATTTTAAAATGTACCAGATGGATAAGAGAAAAACAAAACGTCTGTTCACGACGACGTTTAGAAGATGAATGAGCACGTAGGGCACAAAAAGGTATCTACTTTGTCATTAGCAGTTAATTGCAACTAGTAAAAGTTTGAATGGAACAAACACTGTTAATGGCATTGTACTTGTAGGTAAAGTTATTACAATTACATTATGAAATGGAAAACATACGAGGTCATGGTGGGTAGTGGGGTAATGTCTGAATGCAAAATCCGCCACATGGAAAATGAATTATTTTTATTTCTTCGCTGTGATAGATAAAGCGCAGCGTTGAGTGATTCCACTTGCATTCAGTGTCGAAAATAAAGAATGGAGTGTTTGGATGATATACTCTTTCTTCCCTGAAATAAAAAAATATGGGTTAAACAGCATGGTGCCATCTGTTAACACATAAAGCCGAAGAGTGAAAAAAAATGTATATAAAAAATGGAAAGCAAATATGATGGAAATAAAATGGCTGTAAATAAATATGTTTCATAAACAATTCGGAAACCGGCAAAGTGATCATTCAATTTTCAATAAGGCTTGAAAACCTCGAATTGTTTGGATTGATGCAAGCGAGGTCATGTGGTGTATCAACAAGAACCGGCACTGCCATATGCATATTTTAGTCATTATATGACGTTACCGCTAAGTGCAGTACATATATGTGTTATTTCATCTTGAGTAATTATTTTATTTCACGAACATCTAATAAATATTATTCATTCATTGTATATGTATTATTATATTCATTTATTTGATCTGGGATTAGTTTTTAATTTGTTTAATAGTTCACCAAAATTATATTTAAGCATTTTCATAAGTGTTTATTACTCTATAATTATAATTAATAAATAAACTTCCGATCTCGCAAATTGAAATTGGTAAAATAAGCTAAAGTGCCTATAAGATAGGAATGCTAGAATTAAACTACAATTACTTCAATTTATTTCGAACGATAAATATTTGGGACACGTAATGTTTTAAAACATTGAACGTTGAGCAATTGGGACGGGTCGAGTGCATAACCTTGATTTTATTTTGTATTCAAATTGTTATGTTAAAAGCATTATTGCTCGAGAATTTTAATCTGCTACGATATATTGTGTGTGTTCAAATATTATTGTATGTATGCCTGTACTGATTCCGAGGGGGTGCTGTAAAGAAAAAGAAAATCTAAATGTAGTTTTGCAACAATTCTAGAAGTTGGTTTAAATTGATGATTAAGGAGAATTTTTTATTTGGTTAGGTTGCGGTGTTCGGTTAGTATACTGCAGTTTTGCTGGCTATATAATAATGTCAATAAGTCATTTTTTAGTCATATAGAGTTGAGTCGAGTCGAGAGAAGTATATTTAGATATAGAACAACTTTTTTAATAGATCTAAATTATAATTTTTCAGGTTACAAGTATAAATTATCATACCTATATAATTCTTTTTATACAAACCATTGTTTAAACTCGACCATAATATCTACCATATAACCCTTGCTATATTCTTAAACACATTACGTTTCGGAAATATTCAATAAGGGGGGGAAAATAAAATTGAAAAATGATTGGCAGAAATAACAGGGCATCAACAATGGGAGAAGTCACTTGTCACGCACTTCCTAATCTTTTGAACCGCTTATGATGTATGGACCTTTCCTGTGACCTTCGACGAAGGCACGTCCCCGTCTCGAGAATTATTTTCAAGGGTTCGCCCCCACTTTACGCATCGTTTACTGTTCTTCAATTATGTGATTTTCTTTAAGTGGTCAGTCCCTTTTTTTCCTTCGAAAGTATTTGAGAAGGCGCGACCGTAGTTATTGGGGACGTAAACTGAATAAATGTTGAATTACTTTACTAACATTTCAATGTTTAAATCACTTCTTTTTATATGCTTTTTAGCCTTTTTCTTTAGTTTTTTGAGGTCCAACGTTTTTGTTTATTTTGAATTTATACTTTTACCAAGGAGCGACAGCAATAGACTTCATAAACTCACCTAGAGAAATTACTTGTAACTTTTAAGTCAGAATTATACAAACCGTAACGAAACCCACACCTGTGATGGTGGTAACACTCAGCTAGAATATTAATAATTTACTTTTTGTAAAATAAATGTGCCTACTCTTTTTTACAACGATTTCATTTCCTAATTATTATTATCTAAAATTCTAAATAAAGTATCAAATATATACTTCTAACCAAGTGAACATTAGATTATTTCAATGTTCCATAAAGTATATCTTAGCAATTGGTTCACCCACTTGCAACCACAATGAATCGTATCACCAGCGCAGTCAATTGAGAGCAATGAATTCGACCTCCGTACTCCGCGCGTCAGTTGTGAAGCACGGAACTCGCAGATACTGCTATGATTGTTATTTTTAGATATAATATAAATTATACTAAATATTCATGTATAAAAAAGTTTATAAATCGGGATATCTTTTTGATTTCTGTGTGACGTATTTTAAATTATAAGATTCAGGTCATAACCTAGCGACGTCTAACTACAAACGCAATGGTTGTGGTTTCAATACTCGCTCGGAGGAATTATTTATTTTCGTTTCTCTGCTTTGGTGAGAAGTGTGGCGCTCAGTGACGCCACCTAATACATAATGTCCCGAATTTAACAATGAGCTCTCTCTGCCTACCTTGTTTTATGCGGGGTACAGAGTGATGCTGACAAAAAAAATCTTTGAACCTTTCACATAATATGCTTAAATAAATACATCTACTCTTCAGGACCGTATCATATATAATTACGTTCTCTAGATTAATACTGAAAAATGAGAGAAATGAATATACGATAAAAATATTTCTTTATTTTATAATTTAAATTGTAACGTTGATTGACGTCGTTGATTGCGTATAAATTGTATTTTTATTCAACGTTTCCCTGCGGCATAAAAATTATGGACACTTGCGTATAAAAAGAGACAATTTCAATAATTTTCTGTAAGCCTTTGGCATAAATTAAATCTTAATGGGACAACCAAAACAATGTTATTCATTACAGTAGGATTAAAATTCTATTGGTTTAGCCGAAAACAAAAAAATATATATTCATTTAAATTTGTGTTTTATCATTTTAAATCTTTTTAGATATAGCTGTTTATTTATAGAGTTGGATTTCAGCAGTATTATAACTTATATAGGTAATAGCACAATGTAAATATTGTTATTGTGAAATAATTCTTTCGCTTTTATATAAAATTCGCAACAAAATAACCAAAAGACGTTATAAATATAAAATATTTTATGAAATGATAAAAAGTTACTCCATTAAATCTATTGTGTTATTTTTGAATCAGTCTCTCTTCGTTTAGATGTAGGCTGATAAGAGAAAGGGTCGTAACATTATGAAATTGTAATAACATAAAATAGGGGTCGCGCCTTATGAGGTTGTTAGGGGACTCTTGCAAAATAGAACATATTTATTACATTATATCAATGAATTTATCATCCTGGTGTTTTCTTACAAACAGATTAATATAAAGATTTAAGATTGTTTAATATAAATATTCTAAAAGTTCTCTAACATTTCTTTCGATATCTTCACGTTTTTTTCGTATATAGAGGATAGAGAATCTAATCTTAATCATCTCTCATCCCGCGTTTTTTCTTGCAAATAGGAGGAAGTTTTACGTATAGACTATTCGCTATCCTATTGCGCCACAATGGTGAAAAATAGGATACTTTTTCAGATATTTTCAATTTAGATTACTTATATCAATTCCTTTTTCACGTGGTCATTATTAATAAGTTAAGGCAAATTCAATATTCCATAACAAAACCAACAACTCTATGAACTTAAACAATGTTAGGACTAATGCGGGAAGTTGGTGAAGTTGGATTACGGACGTTTTGTCGATAGTCCACCTCATCGCAACTGCTTTTGACATTGTGATTTGTTCTATTGAATTCTCAGGTTTGTTCTGAGTATTGTCAACATTACTTGGTGAAATTGGCATTCATATTCTTTGTGTATAATCTATGATTCAATTCTCATTTAGAGAAATATTTTCAATTTTCGACTAGATACTGGTTCTTTATACTGTACGTATGGCAGGGTTGGCGGAAATAAAATTATGTCAAAACACTGTCCTTCACTAATAGAAATGTGTAATATTCTTGCAATTCTTGTACAGTATTTCTAAAACCGATGAAAGATGGCAAACAACTAATTATAATAAAATAATATAATAAATGTTAAGGCTTGCAAAAAAAAACTACTAAAGGGATTTAGATTAAAAATAAAAACATATATAAATATGTTGTATCTACCTATAACTTTGCAAATATAAATACTGTTAAGCGGGCAAAGCCGCGTTGGGGTCGCTAGTATTATATTGCTATAGTAGTATATTATATAGTAGTCATAAACAATTGTTGAATTTATAGTTTAATAACGATTTTAGGACTAACCTACAAACCTATTTATAGTTTGATTACGCATCGTTTCGTTGATTGCTGGCCATTTCCCATAACTGTTTATGATACTATGATTTGTTCCGCCTTGTTCATAAGTTTGGCGCAGGATATCATGTATGACGGCTTTATTTATAAAATATAATTTTATTTCTAAATTTTGAATATTTTTACTTTCGTACTTTTTCTGTATATATCACTTTTGTAATTTTATTATAATACACACCTAGCAAAAGTTGAAAATGTAAAAATGTATGAAATGCATACTAGAATCATTGTCATTGCCAAAATGGTGCTTTGTTAGATGCAGTGGAAAAGTATATGACAGTAAACGGGATGAGTTTTGATTCTTAATTTTTCAATTGAGGAAATGATTATATTGAAATTAATTTTATTTCATCGTTCTGGTAAGTATCAATATAAGAAAGTATCATAATATTAGACTCCTACTGCTTATACCTACAATTATAATGTGAAAAATTTATTTACTTAATAATTGATGAGAATAAATAATATTTATTAGATTTTTACATAAATTCATATATTATCTATAGTAGAACCAGCATAGATATACTCGTATAAGAAGCTCCGAATGTAAACCAGCAACGATTAAAAAGCGTTATTCAAATGAATATTATTGTTTTATTTTTAAAATTATATATTTTGTGAGTCGAAAGGAAACCGTTTTACATAACCCGATCTCCGCCGCATCGTAAATAGTTTTAATCAATTTTTTATAAGGCTATCTTCATGATTGCGCCGGGGCCCATATCGGATCATAAATTACACTATAATAAAGAAATATAACTTTATTTCTTAGTAAATTTGCTAACGATTTTATATTTTTTTTAATAATGCCAATCATTAAATCTATTCGTCAAGATTTTTGCGGAGATTGTTTTAGTTAAGAGCCTTAACTGGTGAAATTATTACATAGGATGTAGGTAAGTCACTAAAATAGGAAAAACGATTTATATACCAAAATGGGTAGTAATGTTAACAAGTATATCATGAATAGGTTTACATAATATTTCATAATTTCTCCCCTCTTTCTCTATAGGTAACTTACTATGCAATTAAGAATATCTGTTTTTTATTATGCACAATATACATACATGTCTTTTACATTTTCTGAAGTGTTATTCCATATTTACGGAAGAAAAGTATAATATTAGAAAAAGTATAAAAAAAATAATCTTGCGAGATGTGAATGGTTGGACGGTTTCCAAGAGACGTGAGTTCAAATCGTTCTAAATTTTTATAGGTTTCAATGTACTTATATTTCATTCTATTTTTAGTATTTATTGTTATAATTATTACGGTTTATAAGATTTAACCTGGTGACAGACGGACAGGCCGACACCAGAGACTTAGTAACACGCTCCGGTTTTACCCTTTCAATACGGAATTCTAAAAAGTATATAGTATATATTATGTATGTAAGTACATAATTGTAGGCAAACCAGCGACGGTCTAACGTAGGTACATAACAATATTGACTCAATACAATAAGATCTGTTTGTTTTCAAAAAGGAACAGCTGAAAGCACTCACAAAATTAAACCCTATTAGAAGGACTGCTCGGCTAAATCAATTGGACCATGTGGACCAATAAGTATTAAGCGGGGACCGATTTCTTAAACTATTGTTGCGACCACTCTCGCCGTCATGCGGATGGAATTACAATTAGCTACCCTATATATAAAGAGTTCTCAAGATAATTTAATTAATAAAATCACTTTTTAAGTGTAAAATTTAAAAGTTTTCTAAAGTGAATATTTTACTTTTTATTTATTGCTTGCTGTATGTCGCGGGAAGGGCTGGGGAACCTAGACCTAACACACGCTGTTACTTTTCACCTTTTTTTCAATTTTCGAGGCATTATGTGTTGAGTCACGGACTTAACGCCACGCTTTATCTTGTTACCTAAGTGAAGAAATAAAAAAAATCCCCCAATTGGGAATCGAAGCCAAACGCGCTCCATATTCTATTTCTTTAATAATAACAGATGCCGTCGTGGAACAAATTTTGTCGCAGATTAAGGTTTAATATATTATCTATCCTAGAAGCTAGAATAGACTTCAAAGGTTGTAATAATTTTAGTAAGTCGCTTCTGTAATATTACAGTAGGTAAGCTAGATAGAAGGGCGACAGGCGCGAATGTCTATAAAGGAAAACTTTTTTACATTCTTTTCATAATAGAATCTTCGAGACGAGAATCTACATCACGCTTAAGTTCCCTATTAAATTCGTATATATTTCCATACATTTATCTCCTACGAATAATATTTCATATACAATAACTTAAAATTAATTTAGATTGAAAACTGGTGATATTATCATATTGTTTACGTATAGGTGCGTCATTGTAGAAGAATAAAAAAAATGTTGCGTTGAATACTTCATAAAAGTAAATTGAGGAAGCTTATAATTAAACGAAGATGCTCTGTAATGTCATTGTTTTAATATTTTTGCCACATTTAAAAATAGCATTTATTTTTTAATTGTCACATATTTACCTTGATATTTTGTAGTTATATTAGTCTGTTCTGGTAGTTTGTTGATATCATTCGAAGTACAATCATTGCTAATTGCACAGCTCCAAGACCAGGGCTATCTAACAAGTATATCTAAGAAACCATTGAAATATTAATAGGTCACATATACAGGAATAAATAAGAAGTAGAGCAGTTAGTACCTACTCGTATATTTATTTCTTTTAAGTATCATATTAAAGTTTTATACATAAAATCTATCCGGATATTCAATTTCTACAGGTTACTTCAAATCCTATATGACTGTATCTAATATCTAATGCAGTAAAAGCACCCAATGCACTTCTTAGAAATGTTAGCAAAATTGAACTCACCAACTAGAAGCATACTTTGAAACGACGTCATATTTTAAGGAACATACGTGATTCGATTTAGTAATGCCTTTTTGAACTTCGTTTTGCTTTGTATTTTTTAGTTATGATTAAAATAATATTATAGTAGCAATCGTTGTATTATACCTACCGCTTAGGTATATTGTCCTAATCTACAATAGGTTATTTATTGTGATAAGTATGAATGTTACAAAGTTGTTTAATTTTTTTCGTTATTCTAAAATTTGCCTTTTATTTTAACTGATACTAAAATATAAGTATCACAGTTCTATAATACTTTTTTTTATATTAAAAAATAACACACTAACACAATACACTTTTATACTAAATGCACTTAAAAAATTGAAGCCAGTTGTGCCCACACGCATTCGATTCCCACTCGAGGAAATGAAATATTGGATAATTTCTTTTTCTCGCACCGATACAAAGCGCGATGTTGAGTTCCGCTACTCAATACGCAATGCCTCCAAAACTTGGTGATAAGTGGGGAACGAAAGTGACTAAAAAAACTTTAATTAAAAGATCCAAAAGACTCATTTACATAATAACAGCGGAAACTTGAGAAATTGAATGTAACATGTAATTTATAACCAACCATTTATTATTAATATATGAAATCAAATAGTTATTATAGTCGTTGGGATACCCGCATTCTGTTACAACATGCTTTTTGCTACGAAACCGATATTTATGACTTCCAAGTTATATATCGACTCATAATTCTCACTTGGTTCGATAAGAAATCCGTTTGTATGGAAATGAGTTATATTTTTTTTATTTAACTAAAATTAAATTTTAAGTCAACTTCACGTTATATCCCGCACACAGCAGGGTAGGCAGAAGGAACCTAGGTTCCCTAGGTGCGGGTTGAGTGGCGGAACTCAAAGCCTCTAGCAAAAATTTCAATTTGTAAAAGTAGTCCTGGGATTAGTGTGTTATAGTGTAAGTATACATTTTTAATTATCAAGGGCGGTCAATTGCGTTATTCTTATCGACTGACAGACGTGGGAAAATTATTTATTTCAGTTCGCTATGTTTTAATAGCACTTATTTATTTGAATAATTTTGCGTTGCTTTGGTTACATATTTGTATAGATACGCTATAATCGAACACAACATTAATCTATTTAGTTAATATTTTACTTATAGTTCAGTTTAAAATTAAATTTAACACTTTCAAGAACTTTGTGAAGTGGCGTTTTCACATTGGATTGCATAATTAATTACAAAACACCTTTGATATATGTAAGCAAATCGCTGTGATTCATTAGAAGCAGTCGCGTTAGACGTATCCGTACATCTCAAATGCCATATTTAAATAATTTGAAGTTTCCCTTTCAGCTGTAATATTATTTAGCCTTTAGGTTAATAAATTAAATTTTATTTTAAATCTTATGAGAATAGTTAATGAATTTTATTTGATTATTTTGTAGTTTTAAAAAAATATTTTAAAAAATCCTTCATCTTAAATTTCTTATAATAAACGTACAAAATATAACTAATTTAATCAGTAATTATTATAACAATTGTATAAAGTTAATTTGCATTATTAAAGCAGGACAAGCAGAACCCACATTAGCTAATAAATTAGTTTGATACTTTAGACGTCCGTTGCCCGTATCTGTTAGACAACTGTCCAAGAGACCCTTTGAATATATTAACTACTTAACTCATACAAATTGAGGCAATTTAAAGTAGACAGATGAATAATAAAACAAGACGAGTTGCAGAACTACAATGATTGTTAATGGTTGACGTGGTTCGAGTGGTGGTAGACAACGGGAAATCTTCGAGGGTTCTTAAAAATACTCACTCAGTTATCAGTAAATATTGGAATACTCGAGTTATAAATGTAAATCCTCAGTTTTTTATATTGTTGTGAATTATTAAATATTTAATAAATAAACACTTTTACTACAATTAAACTTTCAGGAAATTGTTTTTGTTGATTTATTGGATATTTAAATATTTGACGAAGATAACCAACGCCACTAAAAAAAGCAAGCGTGACCATTACCATTATACAACTGTCCTTATCATCACGTCAAGTGATTTAGGTGAAAAATATACAAAAACACATAAACCAATTAGACCAAAATGACTAGTATTTCAACGTATCAAATAACACATAATAACTACAAGCCATAGAAAAGAGATTCTGTTTCGTAACAAATAACCGTCAAATACGTTGGCCCATATAATAATAGAATAAATGAAGATCGGCTTAACAAGATATATTACTTGGGTGCGTTCGTTATAGCCAATATAAGGCAATTGTCGCATCCTGCAATAAACATCCACAGTTGATGCCAGTTGTGTCCCCTATGGGACTCAGTAGTGTTGCGTTTAATCAATAACTTTGTGTTCTCGTTGATCATGAATAAGTTATGAATATGACATACTGTCAATATTATTGAATGACTTATACTATCAATTAAACTGGGATAGTGTTTACCTAAAGCCTTTCTATATCATAAATACAATGATAGAGAAAGGCTCGTCAGTCTGTCTTTTTACCCTACTGCACGATGTTAAGGAAGGTAATGTGTTTATCAGTCTATATATGTATAAATTGTATGTTTGTGTCAATCGACTCGTTTTAACCTTGCGAATGTCACTAAAAACATTACAATATTTAAATTTTACCACAGCGAAAACCAGACGTCATATTGCCAAACTACGTCAAATATCACTGAATAGGTACTAAAAACATTGTTCAGTTTCTTTCCTCATTTTTTATTTTAAGTAAAGTTTAAATAACTTAAAGTTATTTAAACAACTATTCTAGCTAAATTACGTCGTATAACAGGCCCGATCATGTCCTTCTTTTAATAGCGTCATATAATGCATTATTTACTCTACTGTCACAACTTAATTGCTATATAGTTTAAACTATACATGATTAATCATGAACTCATCCTTAAATTAAATTGTACCTTCGAACACAAAAAGACACTGCCAATTTCAATTAAAAAAAATTGTTTTTAAATATTTGCAGGTGCATATGTGATCTATGTATGTACAATTGTACATGTTGAAGATAAAACGTGTCACGTCTATTAAATCTCGATATTGATCCCATATGCTACCAGTCATTAACCCTAATCAGAGGGCGATATAACAATATCCATTAATTATTTATATGCCATTCGATTGCTTAGAGACGTTATGCGTAACTTGTAATATAATTATTGATATGACCTATATTATTAAGTATTGTTTAATTGTTTAGTAATTTAGAACAAAACAGCTTCACGCCTTCGAAAATAAGTTAATTAAGCTTTAAAAAACAATGAAAACCGTAAATCAAAGTTAAATATAGAAATGAAATCAAGATTTAATGTTCTTGCACCGACAGCTGAGTAACCAAAATACAAAGTAAACTTTTTAATTGGCCAAAGTTAGAACTTGAAAATTGATTTTATTTGCGAATCGGTTTCGAATAAATTGAAACCTGTGTTATATTTTATTAGATGCAGCGGTTTCCTTTCAAGAAATTATTGTTTCGAGAGTTAAACCCAAAGGGACTTAAATATTTTCACAAAAAATAAAATATTCAGTGAGAAAAAGAAGTCATCATGGCGTAATGGCACAACGCCTGATAAAATTTAAAAAGTGGAAGTAGGGTGTTCGATCCCAACTAGGAATATAAATGTTTATCTGCTTTGGTAAGACAAATCATAAGGTTGAGCTACAACACTCTAACGTCTTAGGTTCGGTCATAAAGCGGAGTGTTCTCTGTATACTGTGTTGTTACGATACAACTTGACATTGCTACGCAGTCGAACAATATATGTGAATATGCGGATATCAAATAATTCAATTTCTATTTGAACCAGTAATTTTTAAATCAATGATCTTGAATAGATGATGCTTGAACTCAGTGTAGGCACTAGAAAATACAATACACCTACTATTCCTACTGTAAAGCAATATTAATGAATAATGATAATTAAAACGACCTTCGTATATAATAGTATATTTGATACCGTCACGAATAACAAATAATTCATAAAAATAATTTATATAGGTCAACATATGAAGCATAAAATGCTTTACAATTAATTATAGGTAGATAAAATACTTATCGAATTATAGCGTACAATTGATATTCATGGACAAATTATTAATTTGATATTTAACAGTAGTAGAATTTTTTTTGTTGTGAAGTTGTTCTTATAATAATTTCGTTATATCGCAGCAAGATGTGAAAACAACATACAGGCCAAAATATATTTTTATTAAAAATTATATATTTATTTGTAGTATAATTTACACATTGCCCCAAAAGTCTGTCAAAATGATTTTTCCGACATCATTTGTTGTGGAACAGCTCAGTCTGCAATGAATACATTGAAGCAGTTTGTCGCTGGTCCATGATTGATAGCAGCTGTAATTAATTTCTCCTCTGATAAGTTGACAGTTGGGACGCGGGCGGCTCTTGATTACGTTTCACACGTAATAAACTACGGCTAGTATATTATTAATGGACAACATTTTAAATTAATTCATGTGTTTCTTACTTAGAACATTTGCTAATAATTTAATTTATGATGTTTTTTATCATGATTCGTGATACACTAGAGAGAAAATTCTCAGTAAATCCATATTATCCATATCAAAAGCCATATTACAATGATTGACCCAATTATGTGGTAACTGTGTCAGTTTTGGTCTCACACTTCTGATGACGTTTGACTCTCCTGACGACGTCAACGTATGGTATTTATATATAAATTAGTTTGGATATGTTTTATACGTTAAAAATATAATCTTATACTGTTATTTTTAATATTCATTTTTTATCTAGATTAATAGACAAACATTCATTTGTGAAAAAAGTTTTTTTTAATAATCGTTCGCGGTAGAATAAAATTTCTGTACCAAGTATCTACCATTAACAATATTTCTTATAGCAATAATAAAATGTAACATCAAGCTGTTCTAAAGCGACGCCAAAACAATGTGATAACACTGAATTCGGTACTTTCAAACATTTACTGCGAGTGTCTGTCGATGTCCAGTCATTGTGACTTTTACGTCTTGGTGGCTTATAAAGTGTTATGTCCCTAATAAAATACAATTAGAAAATTGTAAAAATAATTACATAAAATAGAAACAAAGCTTTTATCTGCAAATTATATACACATACGTATACAACGTAGAATCCAATTGAAAAAATATATAACGTACCTAAATAAAGAAAAAAATATATCAGGAATATAATTTTCCTCATCCTTCACTCTGATTATAATACAATTTAGCACTCATTATCGACGTAAGTAAACATATATAAATATCAACTGCCAAATTAGCTAAGTTGACAAGTGAAACTTTGGCGAATTTTGATGGATAAGCATCGTTATTAGTATTACATATTTTAATTGAACTTAGACCAGCTTAGGAATGAGTTGAAAATAAGCGCGTCACAATCGTGTGACTTTAAACGAAGTTGATTAAATATTTATTATTTTCATTTTCCTCGCTCTAGTACCCACCAAGGCAAAGCACGGCATTGAGTTTTACCACTGAACACGCAATGCCTCCAGGATTCAGCGGAAAGTGATAAACGGAGTGTACTAGGTTCCATTTCACAGTTCAGATATCAGCGGGATACAAGCTAAAAAATGTTTTAATCATTCCAAGAAAGCGATTTCTCATCCAAAATTAAATCCATCCCACGCAGCACCTGATTAATAATACTTATCATTCACGACAAACATCTGCCAGTAAAATTCTGGATACCAATTAAACAGCTTAAAAGCCTCTGTTTACACAGCGTGACGGAATCAATGGTCGTTATAATTAAATTCCTTGACGTTTGTTTCTTCTATTCGCTTTGCCTTAAATCCGCTTAATTAAATATCGATAAGATAAACCAATCTTGGTGTGGCTGATTGTATACCTAATTCAGTTTACGGCCGTTGTCGATAAGCTTAGTTCGCTTATAACAAGCGAAATATACAGAAAATATATTTTGATTAATTAATTTTGTGACCCTGCCAATAGAGTTGTCTTTCTTCATTGAAACATTTATAATAAGCACCTTCGAAGTCGAGACGTTAATTGAATGGATACTCTAAAAGGCATGAATTATTCACACAGCAAAAACAAACGACATTTAACCTTTAATCCATGTGATAGGGTGCAAATTAATGTGAAAGCTAAATCAAATACAGCACTTGTGATGAAAAATAGGTCGTGTGCTGAGGGAATGTGGAACTATATTGACACCGAATTATGATAATTAACGTGTACCCAGGACGATATATAGATACTAGAGATGCGTCGAATGATGGTTTGACCGAATAATCGAATACCGAATACTATTCGGTTTAAACTTTACCGACCCGACTATTCGGCCGAATTATTCGGTTTACGATTTCTTTGTTATTTTGTCGCGTAAAACAGGTTTTTTACATGTATGCCACCTGTCATCGCCGGCTAGATAACGAGCGGGCCGTACCTCACCGCCACCCAAAACCACGAAATTTCAAAAATTATCCAACTGTACTAGAATCTGCCTATCAACATTGTGGGACCCTCTATTTCGAATGAGATTTTCTGCTCCAGAAAATTGCGAGCTGGAACTATGACAAACAGGGACCTCTACCATATATTACATTTTTTAGAGGAATCTCATGTATCGTTTTGGTACTTCCATGTCGATATGACTTGGGTATCTTCAAAAAGGATCCTTTATCTCCACCTTAAAAGCTGGCAACGCACCTGTAGCTCCTCTGGTATCATGGGTCCGGACGAGGTCGTGGGTAGCGGCGGTGGTCATTTACCCGTACGCTTGTTTCTGTGTCTTTTTCCATAAAAAAGTGCTCCTGGTAATAGTGTGTACAAGATTAGTAATGTACATAAAATGAAATGAAGTGAATGAAAAATGCAACAGACTGAAAAGGGACGGAAGCTTGGTATTCAGCACCATAATTTGCCAATAATTAATTATAAATAGTACAATATATACGTTTCTTTATCGTTCCTTTATAGGCGTGGGCGAGGGGCGTTCAATATATTTTTGGTATCAGCACTGAAAAACACACAAATTTTACTCATTTGACTTATAATAATAACTTAAATCTTACATAAGACGTTTCATATTTCATTTCTATTGTATCGTGCAGCCAAGTAAATAGAAATACTCGAATCGAATATATTCGGCGCCATAGCCGAATAATTCGGCCGAATACGAATATTGAAAAAAATGCCGAATACACCGAATACCGAATACCAAACGAATTTTCGGCGCATCTCTAATAGATACATGAATATTTCAATAAAATTCTAAATGTAAAATGGATATCTAAAATATGCATAATTATTTACCTTGTTATTCTTTTATAGGAATGTAATAAGATTTGGTTTTGTATTTTTAAATTTCAAAATCACAGTTAATCACAGCATCAACTTTAGGTGTAAAAATTTTCTGTGCGCTGGAATTTCTCAATGGAGCACAATTAAAATTCTCCACGACTCCTGAGTGCCTTCATGCATGGAGAGTTCTGCGCCCGCCTGCGAAACGCGCAATTTCACTGGCGGCATAAATCGTATCTCACAATGCTTTATATTTTGTTTTATAATGTATGATTATTATAAATGGTTAAGTACATCTATTATTATCTACTACTGTATTTTTGTTGATCGTTTTATGTCATTTTCTTTTTTTTTTAATTTATACTTATAATCTGAACAAATTGTTTGCGATGATCTCGGAAACTACTAGGTCAATTTTTTTTGTATGAGATGGTCCATATAGCAAGAAAGGTTATATATAAAAGAGAGGAGGCAATTAAGATAATCATTGCTCATAAACTAAGTTACCTCGGATATTTAGAAAATGAAATTTGCCATACTTAACTTTTAATAATTTACATTTGACTACGGGTACGGAGCCTCAGGTAGGCTAGTTATTTTTAAAGTACCTGAAATCATTAGACATGTAGACATTACAAAATGTATTTTTTCTAAATATTTTCTTTCAAAAATAATAGGAAGTTTTCGCATTTTCATAATATAACCACGACGAAGCTTCATAACTTTCTAAGGTGTAATTTTCACGCCATGTCAATTTAATATAACAGAACATTTATAAATAAGCTTAATAATATTTTGACGTACAGTTAAGTATTCGTATGAATATTTTTCCTTGAAAAATGTCTGAAGGGTTACTGACGTAAGGACAAGAGCACAATATATAATTTTTGTTATTTCCTCCCAATCTTGTGGAGGAGACTGAAACTTAATGACACCATATTAGTGAGTAATTGTTATCAAAGCGTTGATTTATATATAGTAAAAGTAGAAGTGTAGAACTTACGACTACTTACGTGCCGCCATACCAAACCCATTTTCATTTTATAGTTTTTGTAACGAGACAAAGCGCGGCGTTAAGTTCGGTGGAAAGTGAGGAATGGAAGTTGTCTTAATGGAAACGTTGTGGATTTAATACCAAGTTCCCTCCACCTACCCTGCTGTGTGCGGAATACAGCGTGAAGCTAGAAAAAAAGAGAAAGTTTTCTAAACTGACAAAATTTCAGGCAAAATTAAAACAATGTCGGACAAACTGTACGCAAAATTAATTGCAAATATACGTCCGTTGTTCAGAACAATGGAATGACGCAAGCATTTAAGAAGCGGAACAATCGACGAATAAAATGTTTATAAATCGCGGACCGATATGCAGGTTGCAGCGCTCATATTGCGATTTTAACTTTTGTTTGGCATTCATCGTTTTTCTTTGCTTCATCAACACGTATTGTTTCAGAAAATATGCATAAACTGTGAAATGAGCTAATGATAGGCGTTCGGCGTGTGCTTCTGTAATGATGACGAATGAGTAACGACCCACTTACTTTTGTACAGATTTTGGTGAAAAAAATTACATAGAGATATCACCAAAATACTTATTGTATTTTCCTAAAATTTCATAGTTTTTTAGCCATCACGCTGTATTCCGCATACAGCAGATAGAAGGAACCTATTGTTAAGACACTGCTTTCCGTGGCGAAACTTAACGCCGCGCTTTGCCTAACGCGAAGAAATGAAAAGAACGATAAGATTAAAAATTAAAAATAAATTTCTCCGAGAGAATCAAACTCACAAGCATCGTTTTTATAGTCACTGCGCCATGTTGGCCTCTAAACGTAGTTTGAATTTGTACTCATGACAATAGCTTATTAAATAAATGCTAGTCAGATTTGCTTTCACTATAAATGTTAAACATATTAATATTTAGTTCATAGCTATTTAATTTATTTGCAACTTGCAGTTGACTTAATTAATAAAGTCTACGTACTGAAGAGTATATAGAGAAACTACCGGTACCGACATATACATAATACATACATAATTCAATGCCATATAGCTCGAAGTCGGTAATATTCCCGAGTGACGAAGACAATGGTTCGAATAACTGTAACCAGATGTCAGCCAGGCAATTTCCTCTTATGTGTTGAGGCTCGTTTTATGGTTTGTTATGACTGCACACCATCCGTGACACCACACCGTTACTCGACTCTTGCTAAATGACAGAGAACGTAAGGAATGCGGATGTCAAATATGACGTTTTATTGATTATCCAAAGATGGGAAGGGCTCATTTGGATAAGTATGCTTTGGGTTATGCTTTTTTTTATTTTAGTTACGTTAGGCAGAAAAAAACATCAGTTCAGTTCAGTTCTTAATTTATGGCGTTTCGAGCGTGCCCCGAAAAAACCTCGGCACCTAGTGCTAAAACGTTTTATACCCATTAAGACACTTCCATTCCTCACTTTCCGCCAAATTCTGGAGGCATTGCTAGTTCGCCTCGTTACCGGAGCTAGGAAATGAGAATATTAAATTCCTCGTGCGGGGTCGAACTCCCAACCTATCTTGTTAATAGTTGTACGCTTATACCCTGCGCGACGACTGGAAACACCTGTTCTAGAAATATTCGAATGTTTTTTTAAAGCGTTGGTATTGCAGAATGCTATTTATAATGACACTGTATGCGATGACGAAGCAGGATAGTGAAGACCTCATTTTCCATTTATGTGCAGGTTTATCGATATTCGTTTGATGTGGCATCATGATCGACCCAATAGGCATTCCTATTGAGCGTAATTCAGATGCTAATCTTGCCAAAGCCGTCACATTAAATAAATATAGCACATTTGTAAGGGTTTTGGTCCGTGCGTGCAAAATGCATCTATTTGCATAATAAGTCAATAAGCGTTTTAACTCATTCACCTGTTTTCATGCACAATATAATATACCGAATGCGATGCTATTTAACAACTAGCGTACTCTTAATTATTATCTTTTGTCTGTTAAAATAGCTCACAGGACCGTAACGAGCCCTGTTTTGTTTTGGAAACAGTAGAATATAAAATATTTTAACCCCAATATAACTTTAAAAAACATTTTTATTTTGTATAGGTACTGTGTTACTACTTTTATTAATGATTAAGTTTACGTGAGATGAAGAGCAGACAAATTTATAATATAAAGAAAACAACCTGTCTATTCTTTTATAAGCAGCATATATACTTTTAAGTGTCACCTATAGGTTTTCTAGTAATAGAATTTAATTTAGAATATAACAATAGTCTCCCAGAGTGTTTAAAAACCAATTGTAAATATTTACAAAGAAATGATTTAGAAGCACTTAAATAACAAAGCAAATCCTCGTCATGTTGAGTGAATCTAAAGTTTACCTTAATATATTCTAGTTTAGTATTACAAATTCAATACGGTTCCGTGAGTCAGCAACTTGTGAGCTAAATAGCAAATCTGAACAACGTTATACTAACGTTTAGCCTAAAAGCAAATACAAGCCAACTGTAATAGACATATTAGATTTGCAAAGCTCTTATGTATTAAATATTTGTTTAGAGCAGTTTTGTGAGGTATTTTATTTTATGTGAACATAATCATATGTACCAACACATTTTTAATAGCTTATGTTTATACAAAGCCAAAAAGAAAACGGTTTCAGAATATTAATAATGTAAAAAGTATTAAAACCTTTAAATAAAACACTTCTTAAATGCGTTATTCGTCAATTGAAAAGAACAATCTTTATTTCGCAAACTTTGCTTTTAAACTTTAACACAGAATCTTGGAATAAACAAACGGATCTTAATATATCAGGGAAGTGAAATAAAGAAATTTACATAAAGACGGTCTTTTCTCAAACAATTTCGTTATCGGCGGTTCCGGAGCTCGACGGCGATAACATCGCGTTAACTCGCCTCGGCAAATCGTTTCCTACACATAGAAAGCTGTATTTACAAATACCCAACGCGCTTACCCTCGTATAAAAGACTTGTTTACATTTTACCACTGATAGGTCAATCTCATGATAAGGTTGTCGTGTTAGTACAAACTTGCCTTAACAAAGTATAAAATTCAGATCTTATCGGCTTAACGAATTACCCTACAGTATTAAAATAATATTATTTTATAAAACGCGAAGTGGCGCATTCGAGGCGTCATCGCGGAGTAAATGTTGCATTTCTAATGATTGTGATAGTTTTACGTGCAAATTTTACTTGAATATTTGTAATTATGAAGCAAGTTTTTCTCTGATCTTCTTAGAACTTTCAATAATAAATAGAAAGTAAGAACGAAATTATTGGTCACACAGGTCTCAACTTCAAAATTTAAATAAAAACATAATATTTAGATAGGTCTATAAAAATATATAACTTTCTTTGGAGCTACCTGACAACACTTACGCAACTTTCTGCTTACCGAGTAGTAAATAGTACCAAATAATAGTAGTAAATAGTAGTAAATTTTACCAAAATGATTTCGATTGCAGCTACAAGTCGTAACTAGCTTTGAAATTCCCGGCCCTGATCAAACCTTGCCAAACTTGAAGTCAAGGTAATATTTCAGAGGTTGGCTTAAAGTTGCGAACTAAAGTCTTGACGCCAGTGTTTGCCACTGATCTAGGCAAAGTCAACGAGTAACTTTAGCAATTACATACACTTACGAGTTTCATGCAATCCATATATGTATTTTAATTATTGTATTTTTTAATTCAGTGTAATGTAAATGGAATAGAAGATTTTTGAAGGAAAAGCGGTAAGAGACGTAGGGGGACTTTTCTCGGTTGCCGCAGAGACCGTAGAGCTTAACACTCCATTCACTCTGGCGACCCCGCTAGTAAATAGAATATCTTGTTTGGCTTAGTATGATTTAATAAGTACATCTTTAGTGTGTAAGTATTGTCGATATTAACCTTGTATTTCTCTTAGGATTCTATTATCAGATATATTATGTACAAAGAACATTAATTTAATTTATTCAAATCAATTAATGCCACACGTAATGATGGGACTACTTTAGTATTCAATAACAAGTATATAGTAATTACTATATATTAATAATAAATGATTAACAATATAATAGATGAAATAAATTCTATGTGTTTTTTATAGGTATATTAGGATACCGTACCTCAAAAGGAAAAAATAAAACTCTTACTTTGTTGTCCGTCTGTCAAGACCAATTAGGTATGCCGAGATCGCGTGGATGTATTTTAAATGATTTTGTATGAAATTCGTTGCGTATTCAAAACCTATGGGATACTTTCCATGGACCTACTAAATAAAGGAAAAACATATTAAAATGACATTTGAAATCATTTAAATATATCATTTTATCATATTACAACATCATTTAATATTACAACATTTTAAATATGGCATTTCTATCTAATGGTAGTAAGGTAGGAGCTCTACTGTCATTTATAATTTGTAGGTTTATGCCTTCCTTTTTGCCTTTTTCTTCGGGATATTAAAACAGGGGCAATTCATTACGCTTTTTAAAATGTATATTACGTCGCAAAATGTGTATCCCTAATATCTATAAAAAGTATAAACTTGTAATTACTGTAGGAGTAATGAACGACGTCACTAAATCATTTCTTAATAGCCTTTATGCATTTTCTCATCCGAGACGAAATATGATGTCGGCTTCTTTATACGTGCGTTCACTGGATAACGGATCATAAACAGTGGCATTCGAAGGTAAGCGTTAAGGTTGGTTGTTCCCTTTTTATCACTTCTTTTACGAGCTCTCCGGGCGCCCGACGTCTGCACTCTACATTATTTCTTCTTGAACAGGATTAATTGTTACCACTTCCTATAAGGAGTATATTTATAAATGTAGATTAATTCATTTTACTTTAAAATAGATGAAAAATATAAATACTTTATACTTATTAGAAAATTATTTACTATTACACGGTTAAATTTAATTTTGCCAATTGTTTTTTAAATCAAATATTTCAGATGGAAATGATGACGTAGATTAAAGGCAATCAATCAATCAGCAGACAAATAAATTCTCAAGAAGCGTGTTTAAAGTTGAAAAAACTGGACTGGATTATAACCTTCATATATATTTCAAATGATTGATATATAAAATGGATTTAGCAACACAATAAGATATAGTAGTGGATTATTATTAGCGGGGATTATCATCTTCTTCACATCTCCTGTTTTCTGTGATATGGGCAGAGATCTGCACTCATGACTTTGAATAATATAATTATATTGTATACGTAAACATCAAACGCTACACATGTCTCCCTATTTTCAAAACATGATGAATAACCAAACTGCACTTTGCCTTTAAGTAACAAACGAAAACAAATCATTGTCTCAAGTGGAAATCGAATTCACAACCGTCGCACTGTACTGACAGTTGGCCATTCTACCACGACGACCTCCCCCTGATAAATGAAAAGAAAAAACATAAACATTTCCATCAACAGAATCAACATCCAGAAATCGCATATATAGTTAAAAGCACAATAGAAATAACCTTTATTAAGCGATATCCGTTGTCCAACAAACGCAATATTTGTACTGACTGTGTATCCATCCGTGTATACTATAATTAGCATGCTATTAAACCGCATAGCTGTGATTTGATTAATGACAGCCGGTCGGGTGCCAGCTCCGCGCCAGCTGATGCGTCGTTTTTTACCCATGTGTGGCATGTCACACTAATCGCGTATGATAGCGGAATGAGATGGATTTAAGTACTTTCTCAGATATTTTGTTTTGTAGCTCTTGTAAATTAATTGATTTAGTGAATATATTTTCAAATTTGGCACTTATCCGTAACAATTATTAATTTAAATAATATTAAAGTAATCTATAAAGTACTATCGGGTTTTATATTTTACGAGAAAAACTGTTTTATATAAGAAATGCCATTTTAAGCGAGGTTGAGTTCCGCCACTCAACCGGAACCGGAAAGTGAGAAACCGAGTGTCTTAACATTAGATTAGCTTTGCATAACCTATTCTATGCGGGATACAGCGTGTAGCTGAAAAAGAAATGCTTAAAGAACATCGTAAAATATAGGTACGTAATATAACGTCTCTTAGCTTATTCAATCCCTTAATAGCACTGTTGGTAACACTGTATCGCTCCGTTATGAATAAACTAAGTATAATATTGTAAAAAGATGGAGCGAAAAACAGATCATATCTGTACAAGATTTTGAAAGTACAAGATTTTAGGACAGTACCTCATGTAGTTATCAAAGTAATGTAAAAAATAAATCACTATCGTATTTCTACGGTAAACCTAAATATTTTTATAGAGAAAAGGCAGATAGCACCTAGTGAAACATCACTGTTATCTCACAAAAAAATATTGAAACCATTTTTAAGGTTCCATACCTTAAAAGGTAAAAGCAGAATCCTTATAGGATACTGCGTACATTTACAATACGAAATTAACATATGATTTAAATGATCAAACTGTAATAAAACACCTAGTACTATTAACGTTTCTATTTTAAGGAGTAACGGTAATGACGGCACAAGTCACGCACTGGTCTATTTGTAATCCCAATATTGATACAAGGAGCTGTTTGTGTAAGTTGGCTTTGGTGTACCCTGTTTATATTGATGTGACTATCTGCAAACATTGCACTGACATCTGGAACTTTGGACCTCGTAAATACTCTACAGCTGCACTATTACATTTGTTAATAAAATATATCTATGCTAATATTATATATCTGGAAACTTTTGTTTGGTTGAACGTGTTAATCTCTTTAACTAGTCGTTCAATTTCAAAAAATATTTTAAATTGGATAATCCAAGGAAGGAAGATATAGAGGAAGGCTATAAACTTTATTTCCTGTACCTGTTTGTGTCGTATACAAGTCTAAGCTGTTACTGCTGCAGACACGAGCTGGTTTGGCCATATATTTATTTGTTTATATTCTATTAATTTCAATATATGCGTAACATTTCAGTAATTGAAATAAGTTATGTATATTTACATTATACTTATATTTACTTTATAGAAACTATTCGATAATTCGATAAAAATAAAATATTTTTATTTAAATTACCAATCCATTTCTTCGCTCTGATGTCGAGGCAAAAGTGCAGCGTTGAGTTCCACCACTGAACATGCAATGTCTCTAGAATTTGGCTGAAAATGGGGAACGGAGACACTAGGCTTACAGCATGAAGCTGATATTTTTTTAACTATTCGATGATTCGTTTCTTTTTCTCTACTTTGGCTACATTTAAATTAATTAAGAAGTTGACGTTTGAGCACACTACGATCGGTTTCAATAAAGTTTCAATATGTCAACTGCGCAGAATTAAAATACTCCTTCAGTTTCTTCTTCTCTCATTCTAATGCTTTTTTGATATATAGTAATTAAAATAGGTTATTGATATAAATAATAACAAATTCCATCCCAACTTCGCTCTAAAGATGTAGTAACGAGAGATGTTAACCGCAATTGAAAAATATGCATAGTATCGTTTAAACATGACTTGTTTTCTGGTGTAACATTAATATTATTAAATAATATATTTTAGTTTAAGTTTTTAAAGAAATTGGATATTAAATAGAAAAAGTGTAAGTTTCTAGTTCTAGTGACAAAATTATATTATCTAAATTATAAGAGATGTTTATAATTTTTCTTTATTTTTTTACAGGTAATCAACTGTAGCTAGGCGGACACAAAACTTTTTATTTTCAACATTTTACATGGTAAGCAGTTTGAACTTACTTCTTTTTTTATATAGAAGAGGCAGAGGGAACTTACTGTTAAGACATTCTGTTTCCCCACTACCCGTCCTATTTAGAAAAACATTGCGTTTTTTAGCTTCACACTGTATACCGCACAAAGCAGGGGGAATTAGTGTTATGACACTCCGCTCCACACTTTCTGATGAGCTCAGGAGGCATTGCGTTTTGAGCGGCGTAACTAAACGCCGCGCTATGAGTCGTTACCAGAGCAAAGAACCCGTAGATAATAAATAATTAATTTCCCGGAATGGGAATAGAACCTACAACCATGTTGCGGTTACAGTCGCACTATTGCGTCCCTGCGCCACGACTTGTAACCAGAAAGAACAAATGAGATAAAGCATTCCCCTGTGCGGGAATCGAACCTATAACCGTCGCAGTCAAATTCAGACACTGTGAGGCAGAGGCCCAATGCCTAGATCAGTTATGATACATTTATTAATTCGTTTTCGACATTTAGAAACTTTGATGGAATCCCATACTTATCGCATCCTATTCTATTATATTTCAATATATGTATATACCTACGTCTAATTTAAAAAATAATGGTTTTGTATTAAATCATAAAGTGAAGGTGACATTTTTCAAGACAAATGTTAATTATTTCTTTCAATATATAAATTTGGCTTAATTAATTATTCGTCTCTATTCTCATTTTAATAATTTCATTTTGAATATGTAATAAATTCTATTGTCGTAGGCTTATTATCATTATCTTTGAATAAATTAAAATGAACACGCGTGACTGATTTTATATAAAGCGAAGTTTTTCATGCCTTCCACAAAATAAGAATGATTGATAATTCTAGAAACTTTATAATATTTGTTATTTTATTACCATTTCCCACATCCGGTGATGTGTGTGTGTGTGTATCAGACGAAAATTATATTAAAATTAAAACACTTCAATAAAGCACGAAATAATGGCGAAATGAGGTGATAGTTGGAAGGAGGTTTTACAGTCTATTTATGTTGAAACACTGCAGATAAATTTTATAGCTTTTAAATAGCTATATATTGATGGAATTTAGCTGTAGTTTTTATTTTATAGTTCAATAAAATACGATCTATAAAAAGGAAATTGGGTGCTTTATTATGTATAGGCAAAATATTTATGATGGAGAACAAAGAGCGACCCAAAGGGTACTACGGTGTGCTACGGTAATTAGATTCTTTAAGACGTTCCTGGGTTAAAAGAATTGAATCAATAATGTGAAGCAATTGACAAGTGCTAATATTTCATGCATAATAATTAATTACGTCGCTAACTTTCCCGTTATATAATTCACTTTAGCAACAACATTGATGGGCAAACTTGGCAAAGTCGATTCAGAGGCATCGAAGGTTCGTTATTTTTATTTTACCGGCGACACAAATTGAGGTCTTTTTTATAAGAATATTCCTGTTACTTGGTTTAACAAACTTTCAAAGTGCCTTTATTGAATTTTCTCAAGTTTTGATAGGTTCTCTGTCGATTTCTCCATTGTTGCTTTTTGTTGAAAAGTTAGTTGCCCTAGTAATTTGGTAGCAAACATTGTGTGTTTTTAAAAAAATGTAAAAAAGTTAATACATAATTGCAAATGAAATTTACAACGAATGCCCCTTTGCAACTTTTAGATATACCTAGAAAATATTCAAAAATTATAAAATCTTTGATCTTACATTTAGAGACCGTCGTGGACCAGTGAGTCAAGCTGGGACTGTAAATACGATGGTTGTGGTGGCGTTCCCCATTCGGAGGAATGGCAATATTTAAATTATTTTTATTTCCTCGCTTTGGCAGACTAAATACGACGTTCAGTTCCGCCACTCAACACGTGTAATGAATGTCTCGGAAAGTGGGGAACGGTATGTCTGAACGCTAGGTTCCTACGGGAGAAAGCGTGAAGCTGCTCTACTTATGTATGTGCATTTCATAAAATAAATAAAGCAGCTCCTTTTTTCTAAACAATGTAATTTTAAAAATCCTATTATATTTTATTTGTCGTTAGATTCTCGTTAGGAAAATTGAATGAAATAGCATGTCCTTTACGCGTAAGTAAGAGTCCAGTCCGCTTGTTTTCCTTTATTTTTCTTCTATTATATTGTCGCATCTTATTTCTTATTTCCAAGTAACCCAATAGAGAAAAGGTCGAAGAAAAATCGATTTAACTTATTCAACTTCTTTTGTTGATATAATTATTTAATATTTCTTATTTTGTTGAAATAATAATAAAATAAATAAATAAAAAAAAACCTCAAGGCTCAAGCTTAAAAATATAAAAATAAAATACAGATATTATTTTTATTTGACCAAAAGATGCGTAGATCCCATATAAAAATATGTAAAATTGAAGTTAACTCATCTCATATAAATGAGGTATCCAGGAATCCTCCAAAACTATGTTCACGCATACAGTAACATTTGTGAATGATAAATTGGTTAAAGCTTCGAAGTTTGTCGCCAACGTGTAATTAAATGCTCACGGCTTAACAACCGTTTATTTAAACTTTAGTAGCTACTCCTAACTTGCTTGTCATATATACTTAAGTGACAAGATAAACGACACGCGTCTTAGTATAGTCTTATACAGTTGAATAAGTATAATGTTACTTTTATACAAAAATATTATATATTTAGAAAATTTAATATAAATGCTTAGAAGCATAAATAGATCATTCTTAATTATTGTATAATTCCAACAATATTAGATACATGTATACCTACACATACATTTCATACTAATAAATTCCTTTTTGAAGTCAGTTAATAACAGTTTATACCTGAGAGTTTGCCATGTACTTACATAGTCACTAAGTAAATGTTTCGCAAGTTACTAGTTTGCTTAATAGGATTTAATAAAAGAGCATAATTAATCAAATTTAAAATCTTACTTCCTCTCTTGGACATAAGGAATAGCTAATAACTAAAGTCATATTAAATTTTTAATCAATTTATCACACTACTGCAGCTCTTCAGGCCGTCGTGGCTCAGGAGCACAAACGTGGCGGAACTCAACGCCGCGTTTTGTCTCGAAGTATAAGCTTTAGTATAGTTATACTAACATTGATGAAGTAAGCCATACAGATACCTCAGCTCAAATCTATTTGCAAGCGAAGCACGTACATAGCTTTACAGGAAACTCCTGCCACTAACCAAATGTCTACCGTTTCGGAAATCGGTGAGTAAGGATGACTGTCAATCGGATATACGGAACATGTACGTACTACAGGAGAACAGTAAAAGCATTCCTGCTACTCAGTTCTTCAAATAATTAAGAAAACATGTCTTCCTTTCTTTTTCCAATAATAAGTTGAGTTGAGTTGATTGTAAATTCAGAGTAGTTCCTTTCGTTTTTTAACTATTATTTATTTTAAGTTTTAATTCCCGGAAAATGCTACGAAACCCTCGGTGGGTGAACCCGACTTTTGCACTTGACCGGTTTTTATAAACCTAACGCAAACAAATTAATCTGACGTTTCAAAATTCGGTCAAAATCACGTTCAAAGTTTAAAAAAGCGTATTAGTATGAGCCTGATGCTGTCGGGCGGGGTCCCAATGTACGCACATGCGGTGTTGTGGGTTCGATTCTCAATGAGGACAATTAATTATTTTTATTTCTCCGCTCTGGCAGACAAAGCACTTCGTTGAGTTCTGTCACTCAGTATGCAGCGTTTCAAGTTCGGGATAAATGCGAAGAACGGTATGTCTTAACACTAGCTACATCTATGCGGGACAAAGCGTGGACTCACAAAAAATCTCTTCTTATTCTGTTCTCTACTATTCTACTATTATTATTATTATAAGAGTAGAATAGAGAGGGAGTTATAATAATAAGAGTAGAATAGTATAGAATAGAATAATATATTATATTATATAAGCTTTTGCTCATAATGTGATGTTTCATCTAAGGTTATTCATATATTTGATTTCAATATTTTATTGTTATATTTATTCTGTACATAATGATAATATCCGAAAGAGAATTATAAGAAGATATTTTTCGTAATAAATGTATTAATAATAATGATAAATAAAGGTAATAGCTAAATTAATAATATACGTAGGTATATTGTCGTAAGTCGTTGTGGCGTTGGGGAACAAGCGTGCGTCTGTAAACGCGACGGTTCTAGGTTTGATTTCCACTCGTGAATAAAATATCTAACATATATATTTCCTCGTTCTGGTAATAAGGCAAAGCGCGGCGTAGAGTTCCGCCACCCGTCACATAATACCTCTATCAGGCAAAAAGTGGGGAACGGAAGTTTCTTAATGAGAATGGAATGTTTTAACACGAGGTTCCCTCTGGCTACCCTGCTATGTGCGGGATACAGCATGTATCTAAAAAAAGAAAAAAGTATATTGAAACATAAATAGTTTCTTAAAAATGTTCAGGCAAATAAATAACATTTGAGATGTTTTTCTAGTAAAAGTATTTGGGCAGCTGTTTGCATGGAGTTCAACTCTGTTGGACTCGAATTTTTAATTAAGGGAACAATTTTTAAAAGTCGTGATTGCGCGGGTCCAACATAAACTTTACCCTCTTTTTTCCCGCAGATTAAGGTCGACGTCACATGGTGATATTAGAGAAAACGCGTACTATTTTTGGTTTATTTTAACGTATTTTTCAGTAGTAATACTCGAAGTTTTTCGTTCCCAAATATATATTGCAATTGTTGAAGCCGTATCGTAGCTCAGCGTGAAGCTGTTAACGTGAAGTTTGAGGGTTGCGGCGTTGAGTTCCGTCACGAAAATTGGACTGTATGTAGAGAATGGAAATTTTATCATTCGGTTTTCTCTGCCTGCCCATATGCGCGATAGAGCGAAAGCTAAAATAAAGTAGTTATATTGATATATACAAAAACAATAAAAACAGGTTAATAATGATTTATTAATACAAAATATTAGATTTAAAAAGTAAGTTATAGTTAAGGTATCAAATCAGCTTCATGCTGTATTCCGCACACAGCTGGGTTGGCAGAGGGAACCTAGTATTAAGACACTCTAACAAGTAACAAATATTATATTTCAATTTAAAATAAATATTTCATTTTTAAAGTGAAAAAAGCTCCTACGTTGTCTTCATAAAAGATGCCTTAGGCTTTTATCGCTTGCTAAAGGGAAAATACTTACAACAAATATACTTTAACAACCGTTAGAGGGAGGTACTGTTAAAGTTTTAAGTACACTCTAGCTTATACTATTTTTATATTCGTTTTATATCCTTAGAAATATGTAGATATGTAGAAATATTTTTTCTGGGAGGATTGTATAGTTTGAGTGAAGGTTCAGTTTGAGTGAAAATTAATCCCTGTAAATTAATTTAATAATAAGTTAATTAATTTCATCCCTGGATTAATATTTACTTACCAATAATTTTTGTATTTAGCGAGACTTAATTCCACTCCTTTTTACAATTACGGGATCGATTTCCGCTACGTCCAAAATTTGCAGCGTTCCTAATATTTTTGATTCTCCTAAATTTCTGACCGATAATATTGTAGTATGCATTTGGCTGTCTCTAGGAGAGTAAATGTCATGAAAATCGTTAAATATCGATGTGTGAGTACAGCCGTACATCTATTTTGCTAAACCTCGGACCAGGTGACCTATCGATGAACAAGCTGAGCTATAGCCTGCTGCAATTTTAAATAGAATCTACAGCGTCCAAACAAGAGGTAACTTTTCAGTATTTTGATAAAACATCCAACATTCTTTAAATATTCTGTTTTTTTATTTGAAGTTTTGAACTTTATTTAGTTAGCAGTAATAGTTATTAGTTTATTTAGTTAGTAAACATTTGCTTTACTGAATTTACTATAGGCACATAAAATATGTATATAATGTAACAAAATCTGCTGCGTTCGGTGAGGCTGGGTGGGTAAGGGTAAGTAAGACACCCGGTTAAATGCGAGTCGGACTTGCCCACCGAGGCTTCCGTATAAATTTCACAAAGTGGGGAACGGAATGTCCTAACACTAGGTTCCTTCCAGACACCTTGCTAACGCATACGGGATCCAGCGCCAATATACATTTTTAAATATAGTTGTAGCACACCTGCCTTCAACTGAACCCCTAGTCATAAGATTCACAATTTGAATGGCGAACTTTTCCATTTAACTTTCGGATACCAAACTTTACGACATTCTTTCAGACAGCTTGCATTGTCAGGATTCAATGTTACAAATGAAATTTACATGATAATTTTCCTTCTAAAACGAAAATTTATAAGTGCGCAGGAATTTGTACTTAGAAGGTACTTGAGTACTACTGGTATTTAAGAAGTTATCCTATTATAGGTTAAACATATAGGTATTTGGCCGTGGCCAGTCATGGTGGTATAACCGTACAATTCGCTCTAGTGAGACCAAACGCTGTGTTGAGTTCCGCCATTCAACATGCAATGACCCCAGAGTTTGGCGGAACGTGGATGGGGAGGGTTTTAATGGCAATGGAGTGCCTTAACACTGCGTAAAGTTTAAAAAACATACTTAGCAGATATTATTAAAATATTGCACGTTGATAAGCAATTTACTATTTTACTATTAATAAATTACTAGCGGCCGCACGCAGCTTCGCTTGCTTATTGCTTTGTTCTTAATTCACCTGAATTCTAATAAACCATGAAACACGTGTTCAATGTAATACTTTTAAGAGTTTCAATTTAAAAAGTTCATAAAAATCAGTGGCGATTTAAAGATGTTTTCATATAAACTTTAAACCCCTTATTTACACCCTAAGGGGGTAAATTCTAAAAAAACGTGAAACATGTGTTCAATGAAATATTTTTAAGAGTATGAGTTAAAAATTTTATAAAAATCGGTGTCGATTTAAATTTTTTTCCATACAAACTTTTAACCTCTATTTCACCCCCTTAGGGTTAAAATTTTTCAAAATCCCTTCTTTGTGGATGTCCAGATTACGAAAGTAAACATCTGTCCAAATTTCGCGTCTCTACGCACAGCGGTTACGGCTGTCCGTGCGTCTTACCTCAGTTAGTGAGGACAAGTTCTTTTATATATATATAGATAATACACAAAATGTAAATAAAAAAGTAGACTGCAGTATGATGGTAGAATACGTATGTATTTAACTTTCCTAAACAAACTGGAGCACAACAACTTGATTTGAGTTGCTCGTAGATTTGTTAGCAGAAGACCTGTCTTTGCCAGCCTTGAAACTAATGTATGATTTTAGTGTTGTTTACGATTTTGCTAAACAAAATTGAAACTAGAAATTATTTAAAGTGGGAACAATCTTTCATGTACTAAACAATGCTCTCTACATTTCTTGGTGATTCAAGATTTCGAGAGCGTAGTTTTTTAAATTCACTATGTATCCCGCACGACGCAGTTTAGGCAGACAGAGAGGCTACTTACACTATGAATGATGATTTCTAATTTTAGACGAACTAACCCATAAATAGATGCGATGTGATCAAAATCAATCAATATCTTAGTAGCGTCACTATCACAATGATGATGCTAAGAAATTAATGTTTTAGATTATTTTTTCCCGAATTTCTCACACTCTAGTTATAAAGATAATCCGAAGATTTATAACTAAAAAAAGTGTAATCACATATAAAACTTATGAGTACATCGCAATACCGAGATAATAATCTAGATGTTATTAATAAGACGCGACGTGGGATTTATCACGGCCGCATTGTATGGAACTGGTATGCCCGGATTCATAGCGCTCTTTAAATGACGTTGGTGTATTGCATACAATCCCGCTAAAATACTATTATGCTTAAATGAAAACTCGGCTTGAAGAGGATTGTTTAATGTAGGGCTATTTTAATTAAATGACATAATGTGTGTATAATATTTAATTTAATTGTATGGAAATAAATGATAATTACACAATTAATGATAAATGTTGAAAATGAAATATTGCATATTAGTTTAAATTTAAAATACTACAAAATTATTATTTTTTAATCACTTATTTCTTAAGTTTTAAAATATACATATATGAATAGATTAGCATGAAGGTGACGTTTGAGAATTGTGTAATTTATCAACGAATTAAAATATCTACAAAATTAAATTTACCACAATCAGTATTACCATTAATTAGTATTAACAGTAATTACATTCAAACCTGCACAAGATCAACTTTCGAGCAATTTGCTAAAAAATAAATATTTAATCGAAATTGAAAAAATAAATATTTTTGAAATAGACTAGGAGATTTAAGCTTTTACAAATATAACCACCTACTCTACTCTAGAGTCTAGGCACTAAAACGTACAATATTACTTAAACGTAAGTAATGGCTACTTACGTTTACGTAGTTAAAGTTTTATGTTAAATAAAATAATTAATATATTCTATTAGCGATTCTCAGTATGTCGGTGATTAGTAAATCAGTACGATAATAAGGAAAACAATGAATAGTATTTCCACTTAATTTATACTAAAAAACTTCGTCTGAGTCGTATAAGTTACGGAAATCAACCACACAGCTTTACAACTTAGTAGACTTTAATTTTTTTAACTTCATGCTGTATTCTGCATGTATCAGGGTAGGCAGAGGAATCCTTGGACCGTAGTTTTAAGATACTCCCATTTTCCGTCCAGTTCATGGGGCTAATATTGCAATATTCTAATATTCACTATAAAATTACTATTTCACACAAAGAAAAAAACATATTTTTAAAGCTTACGTCATATTTGAAACCCCCAAACATAATTTTAGAATACACCGGACTTGTTAATAGAATCGTCCAAACGAGTCGCGTCAGTAAGTAACTCGGCTCGCTGTTAAGAGGATTACTTTGGTCTGAACTCGACACAAGATTCTGGAGTCTGCTACCTATTTGCTTCTGTTGCTTGGTAGTTTTACTGTTGAGTTTTTGATTTTTTATCTTAAACTTAATGCATTCTGTTAAATACGTTAATGGATTAACTTAATTAGGAAATATATAATATATATTGTTATTCGACTGTTAGTTGCAGGAACATATTTTATTGTAATAGTAATAGCTTGAACGTTAATTAAAATAACACTCACTGTAACCATTTTGTATAATATTGTATTTTGAATTTTATTTGTATAGTTATAAGGGTGCAATTTAAAAATTTCTCTATATGAAATGTAGCGTTAGACCTTAATGTACGTAGCATGAAAACTTTATAGTGTATATTACCTAACAGAAGCTATAATTTGCGTAATGTAAGATGTTCATGTACAGTGTTTATGACTTGGCAACGGTCTGATCATTACACGCTCGGGCCGCATAAATCCAGTGCACTCAATAAAAAGTTTTAGATCCCTTCCAGTTGTTGTTATAGCTATTTTTATATATTATATTTTATATATTTTTCATAAAAACTTTAGATTTATGTATAATGTTCTAATTTAAATTTTCGTGCCTCAATTGCGCACTGGTGATAGATATCTAACACTAATAACTGCTGCCACTAAAGTGCAATGTTTATGTTTTCAATTCCATACAGGGGAATATTTAAGTGATATAATACACAATATGAGCTAGTTAATAATTTCCCGAAAATCGAGAGACTGGATGGCATATGTCTAATGGGAGCGATACTCGTAGACATTAGTAAAAATTTAACTATAAATACAAATATCTTTTTTGTAGTTAATTTTCAGTAGGTATAACAATTCTACTAATGTTAGTCCAAAGTTTGTTCACGGAACTTTTAGATAACTTTGTAAATTGTTTATTTAAGAATAAAAACATTGTTTAGCAGTTGCTGGTTCAAAAGCGTTTTTTGTTGACGGAAATGTCAATCATAGACCACATAAACCACTTTGGCCTACTGCTACGATCGCAAACGACTAAATGGTGTTTAGACGATAGCTCATCACGTACACCCTTAAGAGAGAAAAAGTTACGAATAAATTAATTTTTAACAAAAAGAAAACCCGACTTCTAACAACGAACTAAAAAGTGAAAAAAAATTTTTACAAAGATTTTATAATTTTGAAGTCGGTGCCAAGTAAAACAAACAGGCTTAGTAATTAGATATTGTAGTAAGGTTGTTGTAGCATTAGTTTGACCAAACTTTCACCATATTATCCTTGAAGTATATTCTTCAAATAGTATATTCTTCAAATAAAAAAAGAATCATCAAAATCGGTTATCGGGATAATGTCGCGTTGAGTTGAGTTATTCGTCTATTTGTCGCGCACATACCTAATGCAAATTTAAGACTTGTGTGATTTTCTCATAGGTACCATTGTCAGACATGGACCAAAAAAAAGGGGCCATTTGGGAAGCTTAACCTATCAAAAAAATATATCAACATAAAAAAAACAGTCGAATTGATAATCTCCTTTTCTTACAGAAGTCGGTTAAAAACACTTCAAATGTTAAAATCAATGTTAATAGTTGCAAATAAATCGATGTTTATTGTTTTTTAAATTGACAATTATAGGAACTAATGAGTAATTTAGGAACGCTTTAATATAAATTGTCCAAATAACAATTAAGATCGATAAAGTTCGTTAATCGCGTCCGAGTTGTGCTCATAGGTATTTTAGGACTGTTTAGGAAATTCTTCGAATGTTTGGCATACGACGCTAGGATTCGTCAGCGGGTAGAAATTTACAGATGGATCACACGTTAAATTGCGTATTTCAAAATTCGTAAATAACTTAGACGCTAATTATAGCTTATAAAATACACTTTGAAATATAATATATCGAAATTTGGGTTCTTTCTTTCTTTAAAAGCTGTTTGTATCTTGTTACACAACGACTCCGCTTTAGTGTTAATAAATTCAAATGATTAAATATGCTTAGAAAGTGTAAAATGTGTTGGAAGCTATTTTTAGTACTGAAGATATTTTTTTTAGTATGAAGTTCTTTTTGTATATTTTTATGTCCATGCTGCATTAAATAAATTAGCTGTACCTTTTGTTTTGTATACCTTCGTGAATATATATATATATNATATATATATATATATATATATATATATATATATATATACATATACATATATATTTATAACATATTCCTAAATCTACACTATAATTTTTGTATAAATAATATTGTAATAATGGCCGCCGACGAAATCCCTAGCACTTTTAAGTTCGTTGGATATAATTAATCCGCACAGCTGTTGCGTGCCGTCGTCGCGATAGTTTCGGTTCTAAAAAACTAATTCCACCATATCCAAGTCAAAACAAATAGCTGTTTTTATTTTTACATATTTTAGGTAATTTCATGTTTATTTAATATGAATTATCAGCTTAGAATTAGGTTCGTAAAATGCAATAATTAAAAAAATACTCTAACATCTGTTCTGAAACATCTGTTCATCTGAAACATTATGTTTCAGATGTTAGAGTATTTTTTAAATTTGATAAAACCAAATGAAATTGCAAAAGCAGTGCCAGTCGACATTTTGGAGTCATTCATAGTTTTAAACAAAAAAGATGTAACGTTTCTTGGACTAGACGTTGTAGGGCGATTCATAAGAATAAAGGTAGAAGGGAAGCAATCTCCTTGTTCAGTGACGCGAACGAAACGTATTCAGCCGTCTAATTGGGCGAAAATTACTTCGCAAGTGCTGGTCTGTTACTGCTTAGGCTGTGCACAATATCCTTTCTTACTTACTGCTTAAATGGTTTTAAAGTCTTTTTACAGGCTTAGATCAACTTAAATTGGTCAATTTTTATAGTTAATTTTATAATTTCATAGCTTGTAGTTTACGCTGGACGCATTTTTTTCTAAATTGTTATATGATATTTCTTTATAGTTAAAATGTACAACAAATGCTAGGCGTTTGAAACATCCATTTCATTGGAATATTTTAAAGATAAATCTGCACCTCTAGTTAAAACGGAATCCATTTACACGAAACTAGATCAACAAATTGCATTTCAGTTAATTTTGCATATTGACGTTAAATATATCGCTTTCGTGGCACAGTTTGGATGTAAATGATAGTTGTGAGTTCATTTTCCCGTCAAGGATATTTACTTAAATATATATTGTAAATAGGCGAATCCTGGAGAACACAGAAATACATAAGTTTTATCTTAATACTTTGCATGCAGGAAATGCTAGAAGATTAAAAAGAAAGACAAATATTATTGATGACTATATAAAGTCTCAGTCACACGGACATTTATTAATGTGACTCGTTACAAATGACCTCACATTTCCTTCAGTTAGATTGAACGTTAATAATGCGATATTTATTACCTATTTATGTTTTCTAAGAAATACAACGCACAGTTGAGGGATTTTGTGTCATCTTATTTCCGTGTTAAACAATAACGGATTTATTACACCGAGGCCAGTCGTGGCTCAGGGCACAAGTGTGCGACTGTAAACGCCACTCCAGGAAATAAACGACTTATTTAATTTTGTTTTTCTTTCCTGGTGTCGGGGTAAAGCGCGGCGTTGAATTCCGCCACTCTCACAAAGTAAATGCTCATTTAAACATATATTTATTAATAGTATATTATTTTTATTTCCCCTCAACTACTGAATAGATCTAAGAGATCATGAATCAAATTGAAGCTTAAAAAAAGACGGAGTCACAGCGGAGGAGTAAACGTCGAGTCTTCCTGATTTTAATGAGATCGCCAATAAGATGAAGGTCGCCCACTTTTTCCTTACGCCCTCACAGAAAGTTGTTTCTTATTTAAGTTTATTTCTCATGAATTTGTTACTTATCTTAAGAACCTACTAATATTATTTAAAACTTTAGGTACTTTTGTATAAAATCGTAGCACACATGAGATATGTATCTAAATGTACATGGGTTGGTTGTAGGTAAGTAGTATGTCTTAAAACACTCTGTTCTCGTCTTTTTGCTAAAATTCGAAATATTGTTACCTAAGTCCCCCACTCAACTCACAATGGGTAAATTTGAAATAGATTGTCAATAATGACTTTATATTACAGTATATTATTAGCAAATTAATTTACAAAACCACGTTTTCGTTCTTATTTGCTATCCAATCCATTATGCAATATAAATTTAATTAATTGGCACTACTGCAACGTCGTAAGTGATCATTTCATATATGTAAACGTTCTTACTGACATCCGAAGTAAATTAGTGAAAGCTATTAGCTGTAACACGAGTCGCGACTATTAATCACTTAAATAATAAGCGGCAGTATGTATAATACGTATGAGGTACGTAACTGACTTAGAACTATCTAAATTAAACATTGTTAGCGAACTATTAGACACGTGCGTGTTAATTCGAGTCGACTAAATTGTGGGGAATATACAAAACTTACTCTCCTTTATTACTCTCTTTTTACCTCTACCATATAATATCAATTTAATATACTCTAAGAAAATCTAAAAGGTGAAACGTATTATATCCTAATTCCTATCATTTATTAGTAGAATTTACGTAATCCATTGTTGGTGCTTCCAATTTAAACAACATAAAGCATTTAGTGCTCTATCATTTTCAGCCTATGTTCGAGCCTATTTGGATACAAGCCGATTAATTAACTTTGCGTAATATCATCTAATGTGCTGAGATAGCTAGTACGAGCGCCAAATAAGCAGGATGCTGAAAGCGGAAACAGGACAGGTATAGTCAGATGTGTGCACTATACTAATATACATAGTTTTCCACATAGCTTTAGTTTGTATTATATGCTCAAAGCAAAATAGACGTTATTGTTTGGTAATAAACAAACAAATTCTGCGAAGCATTTGTATCAGCGAGTAACGGCTGATAACCGCGCTGTTGCATGGACGCGAAATTAAATTGGCCCAAATTGACTTGTATTAAATTAAGGCATTCAGTTTTGTACGGAAGTCTCCGTGTTGTATAGCGGTTGGCTTGTCACTTTAAATCTTTTAATACAAATAGAGCCATGGTTCTATTGGTTTTCGGGTTTATCTTTATTGTATTAAGATTTTAGTCTTTATTAGTTCGTCTGAAGCTAATTTATTAGGTTTTATATTTGTGTATATTTATGGTCAATGAATGTTTAGAATTGCCGTCCCTAAAACAAATCTTAGACAGCCCCGCCTTTTGAGATATAGGATTTATGTCTCTTTTGTTTTTTTATTACTTACACGAAACTTGTAATAGTCATTAAGAAGCTCTTTGCCGAGACTTGTTTGTTCTAAGTGTCCAACTACCTAAAATTTATTAGAGTATGTTCTACTTTTATGTCTTTGGGACGTAATGTTGTATGCCTATTTGATTAAGCACTTTCTTTTATTAAATACGCTCATAGCTCGTGCGAAGCGATGAAATTGTACTGAAAACTGCTTCAGATATTTATATTTTTTTTATTAAGTGGCCTTCTAGATGTATTTTAGTTTATACTGAAAATAAAACATATTTTTAATTTAGCCTAGTGATTTTTTTTAATATAGGTAATATTGTCAAAATATTTATTGCTTAACCTATTTTCAAAAAAAGTAATATTTCAACGGATCTACTCGAAGCAAAAACCCAAAGTAATTATAGTTCGACTACTTCGAGGAATGACTAATAACCTTATACATTCAGAATAACCAAATTAAATTTATTTGGCACGGTTGTCACCTGTCACTGACGCCTCTGTCATTGCTGCCTTTCAGTTTACGGTTTGCCTAATGATTATTTCCATGTTTAACTAATTGACTTCTAATCTAGATAAATATTTTTTTATTAGCTTGTATGAAAATTGTTTCTTACGGAATAATATCGATTAATTAGTCCAATAGGGCAATCGCTTAGTTATAGTTAGGCAATAATATTATTTCGTAGCTTTGTAGTGACCCCACGATCTTCATTATCTAGACTTATATCTTAAGAGTTGGTACATTCATCTATTTTTCAATTCTGCTGAATTAGAACTCATATTATATTACCCTAATAAACTTCTGTCTCACCATTTGTAAAGTAATTTCCTAAACAATACTTTTAGCCATTTATTATGTACGAAGACAACATTCCCATACAAATATTTCCTTGCCCGAACCAACATCTCCTGAGTAAATATAACAGCAAGCAATAAAACTGAAAAGTTTTGATCTAGTTCCGCTCCTCCCGTCGTATGTCGAATTATTTTTCATTGTCGGTAAGGTTGGCTGGCGCCCAATTTTGCTTTTACGATTATCCCCATTTTATAGTTTCCTCAATATAAATGTTTGACGTTACACGTTAAGAAATAAACACGCATTGATCACGACGTCTCGTTCTAAATTAGTTAATGGCGTATTTAAGGGCTTATTGTATTTTGAACCATCGAAGCGAAATGCTTATATCGTTGTTTATTTTTATAATTATTGTGAAACAAAAAAGAATAAAGGTCCAAAATAATTGTATAAAATTAAAAGATGTTTTTAAATTGTACAATTTATTTGATTGCCATAAAAAGTGTAAATAAAACTTTTATTATCAACTTATAACGTCTTTGCACAGTTTATACTCGTATGATTTAAGAGCTTGTCGCAATATCTAAGTACTCATATTTATTTAGTTCCAGACCAAACTATTATTTAATTTCCTTGTTTATCTACCCAAGTAAGTACCTACACAAGACTTGGTACGTTAAAATTTTTATTTTTCTTTCCTTAGTGTGGAATAACACTTTAACAATAATAAAAATAACCTTATTTCCACGTTTAACTATAATGTCACTAATATCTACATAAGTTTCATAGACAATCAATGTAAATTTGTCTTTAGTTGAACTTTAGTGCTGCCCGCACCCATAAAGCGAAGCACCAACTTGTAACGGAGCTGGCTACGATCCAAACCCTGACACCGAAGTGTTGAGGAGACCTACGCCCTATGCTCCGATTACACGATTAAACCGAGCGGGAAAGTGAATCAGCGTACAATTGAAATATTGACGTAATATGTTTAGTTAAATTATTTTTAATTGTTATATTGAATTTTTTTTCACTCTGGTAATGCTATAAATTAATTTTTAACAAAAAGAAAAACCGACTTCTAATAACGAACTAAAAAAAACAGCGAACAAACAGGCTTAGTAATTAGATATTGTAGTAAGGTTGTTGTAGCATTAGTTTGACCAAACTTTCACCATATTATCCTTGAAGTATATTCTTCAAATAGTATATTCTTCAAATAAAAAAAGAATCATCAAAATCGGTTATCGGGATAATGTCGCGTTGAGTTGAGTTATTCGTCTATTTGTCGCGCACATACCTAATGCAAATTTAAGACTTGTGTGATTTTCTCATAGATACCATTGTCAGACATGGACCAAAAAATATGTGACAATTCGGAAAACACTACCTTTCAAATAAAAAAAAAAATCAAAATCGGTTCACCCAGTCAAAAGTTATGAGGTAACAAACATAAAAAAAAATACAGTCGAATTGATAACCTCCTTTTTTTAAAGAAGTCGGTTAAAAAATAATATTGAATGATATTCTATAACTATGCATGTAGGTATTTTTTAAAGAATTTTGCTTTCACACAAACGTATTATTTTATATAGGGAGTTTTACCTTCCTACAACATTTTAAGTAAACGTATAATATTTGACGTTAAAATAAGAGCTAAGTCGGTTTGATTTTTGATGAGTTATAAGAACCTTTATCAGCTTAATTCAGTTCACGATTTTAATGTTGTCAGCAAATTAGTGAAAACGAGGGCATAAAATTTGGACATCGATATTATCGACAGCGTGTGCGTCGATTGATAGAGCTTTAATTCGAGGAGATAATAAAAAGGTACTTTTGCTAATTGACTTAATAAGAGAATAAGTGTCTTAACAGGACCAGAATGTTGACACTAGGTTACTAAGTTCCCTCTACCTACTGTGCTGTGTGCGAGATATAGGCGCTAAAAGCTAAAAATATTAAACATAATATTTATGTATATTACTTATGGCTTAAAAGCCACAACTCATAGGCACAATACACTGAGTAGATCACACGCAGGTTTCATAATAATTATGTTGCAATAAAATTTGTCTTATATTTTCAAACATAGATCGTTTGGAAAATAAATTCTGAATACTATAACTGTCAGGTATCATAAAAACATTGACTTATTCATATATCTTTTTGAACGAAAACCTATATACTACTTCTTTAAAACATAATATCTGCATAATAACAAACAACTATAAAATCTAAAATGATTCATACCACAAATATAAGGTTGTAACGTAATATACATTTTCAATCCCATTATCCACTAGCGATTCATGTTCCAGCCAGTACGCGTGCCATATTTTTTATATTATCTCCAAAAAAGGAGATTTTGCGCTCCATTTACATTCTGCTTTTAACCTCGGGTCGAGTGCCTTCTCGCATCCTCTCATTTCTGCGGAATTCTGCGGAGCACACAACTTACATTTAAAAAAATACGTGGTATATTATAACGTTATTTTATAAAAGTATTCGCAAGAATTCAATATTATATTGTTATAATTACAATATTACTATTATTATAACGTAACAGAATACAAATGAAATGGTTAATATAGTAAGATTTGGGTTGTATTACCGTCGGTTGAGTGTTTTCCGATTGACATATTTTACGCATCGGGTCAACCCTTCGAACAATATTATTGAGCCCTACCAGACCCTTTATATATACAAAAAATTGAAATTCCTTCACTTTCATCGTTGTGGAAATGACAAATGTTTTCTTTCAATATAATTTTGTAGGTTATTATTTATTTTGGGGAAATGCACAAGGTAGCTAACTAAAACTATTTTCAATCATAACATGCCAAAATATATTTTAATATATATATTTTTTTTAAATTACAAGAGAACAATAGTAGTGGGAAATGTTTTAGTTTTGCCTGCATGTTGAAAAGGCTGCACGGTTATCTTATCTGACGGGAGCCTACACTATAAATATAAACATTGATTAATCTACAACTATCAAGTTTATTCAGACATATCCTGGCGCCACGAAGTCGTTTTGGATTGTAAACATATTTTAAATGAAAATGAAAACAATAGCCCCAGGTTTAAGCAATTCTAGCAGTGAGACATCGCTGCTTGGTTAAGACACAGCGCGGCGTTGAATTCCGGAAGAATTAAAAAAAAATTATATCAATCCAAATAATTTTTAAAACGTTATAACTTCTCATTTACTTTAAACAAAAATATTTTACGCAAAAAAAGTTTGTCTGCAATGTTGAATTTAAACTTGTATAGTCGCCTAAGTGGCATTGTAAATACGCTCAAGGTTACAGCTTGAGTGCGTCAAGTTCATTGAACGTGCGAAGGCAGGGCATTCCGAAGGTTTCCTGACACTTCCTAAAGTCACTTTACTTGTCGCTAGCTCGGTGCTTACTAATAACCTAATTTTAGAAGTTAGCCGCGTTAACTATTATATCTAATTTTATTTTTTTATTGATAGTTTATTACATTTTTAATTAATGTTTTTTCAAAACGAATGATATTTCTATATGAAATACAGCAAAACATACAGTAAAAATGTAGGACGGAGTAGTTCACATCGATCTCTTTGTCATGTATGTATGATGGGCATGCGAGCGATGCCTAAAAATATAAATTATACATAATATATAAACACTAGGGAGTGAATTACACTTATAACTTTTTTACTCTAATTGAGACAAAAAAAGATGAAATCTATATAAATAAAGTAATAGTGAATTTACAGCGATATTGGATAACAATATTTTTAAACCGTTGCTTCGCAGCGCAGTCAGCACTAGTTAAAACCTTAATCGGGGAATATTAACTATTTTACAATTAAAGTGTACTGGTACAACCTCCATACCTACAATAATGTTTTTTTTATTATTTTAAAACTCCTTAAAGAATAAGTAAAGCTTAATAAAATCGTCTTGATTGAACAGTGTGAGAGAATTACGTTAATTATTGTGTTAAGAATATTAAATTAACGAATATACTTTAAGAATAGTGATTGTGCGCGATGTATTTTCAAAACATACTTAAATATTTATATATAAAAAATGGGAATAACATAAAATGTAATAGCAAAAATCACGTACAATTTAATGATGCTACCAACGACCTAGAAATATCAAGGCGTTCCTATATTTAAATGGAAATCGATACCAACTTGGTAAATTGTAGGTGCCCATAATTGTCAACGCCTAGTGCCAAAACAGTAAAATGAAGGAATTTACAACGCACTGAATAAAACGAGAAACTAATATTACTTCGAGAGGGGTTTCGTCGCCTCTTACAATTTATAGCGTGACATGTTTGTCTACGTGCACTACCCCGGGGCCTTTATCATCTGTACTATGGTAATTTGTATGTTAACATATTGGCTGAATTGTATATAAAAACTTTATTCATGTAAAAAAAACTAGGCAAGTGGAGCAAGGGCACAAGCAAGTGATTGTAAGCGCGACAGGTTGTAGGTTCTATCCCCACGGCTCCGCACTCAATGACTCGTATTCGGACCGAAACTTGAAAACGGAGAGTGTTGATAAAGTAACCTCTGCACCCGCCATAGATAAGCGGGATACAGCGTGGAACTGAAAAAAAGTTAAAAACACCTATAAAAAGTTTTGTAGATTTTATGATTGCTTTTGGATGTCGACATTTGAAAGGAAATATTTTGCTATCTCTTCTTTTGAAGTTGTTGTTAAAGCGCGGTTAGAGTAATAAAAATAAAATGAGTTAAATACAGGTTAGGTATTGCGAGTTTCTTGAGAATTTGTTTTATACATGTTGATGGTATTGTGGTTTTTATCTCGTTAATGATTGTTGTATTTATGAACGAATTGAATTAATAAATTAGTTTTTAACAAAAAGAAAAACCGACTTCTAACAATGAACTAAAAAGTGAAAAATAATTTTACAAAGGTTTTATAATTTTGAAGTATTTAAAATATTTTTTTTCGTATATCTTTCATATACAGACAACGCTTAATTACAATGTTATTATATGTGTATATATTTATATTTAGACACTTAAACTATTCCTCTTTACTTGATTTTGCTACCTTTTTTATTTAGGCGTAAGTACGCCGACACATTAGTATCAGTATAAAAGTATAATACAATTTTTAAAGAATATATTTAAGTGATGGAAGTACATTACAATAATTAAAATAAAATGCAATGAAAAAATGAATCGGAGCTAAGCTATTCATGATGGTAGATCATTAAATTACCTTACTTTGGAAGAAGTAAACAAATGAACAAATATTTCCCTGTTTCCCTGCGCCACCACTGACCTCCGATTTCTTAAGCATAGTTCGCATAGTTTAGAGCGTAGTTTCTTGAGTTTAAAATGTGTAACGCCACGTGTAGGTATGTACTTGTGAATATTAAATGGCAGATGCTGAAGTAATGAGACTTTAAATAGTTTTAATATATTTCATGCGTTTTTTAATGGTAGTGAAGATACTTTTTATCATCTCAAGTGTGACGACAAGTGGGCAGTAAATCATTTGAAATTGGCTGAGATGACTGTGCATAATATGCTGTGTTATATTAAATGAATATAAATAAATGTAGTGTTTTTTTAGTTTTATAAATTTTTAGCAAATGCTATTCACACGAGCAATGAAATCTTTTATTGCTTACTTACGCTTCATTTTTTTCTTTGCTTTCTGACGTTTCTGTTATTAAAATGCGCGTCGCACTCTTGTGACTGCGACGCAACAGGTTGTGGGGTCCAATTCGGCGGAAAGTGGAAAACAGAACTATCTTACTGGAAACGGAGTGTCTTAACATTTGCTTTCCGAGTGCCCTCTACCTACCCTGCCATATACGGGATACAGAGTAAATCCAAAAATAAAAAGAAATCGATCTCATTGGCATTCTCGTTCTAAAATGAAATATTTGATCGGACTTCATAAAAATGACAAAGCTACATCCATCTACTCCAAAACGCGGTTAACTTTTATAGGCCATATTTCATGTCCATGTTTAAACACCTGCCTATACTTGTTCCACCATGTCCATTAATCACGGAGGTTAACAGAGCGTCAGAAACAAACTAAACGGCGGGTATAACATATAGTTCAAATGCGATCTCGTTTGCAAGCGGGCTCTGTGCCTGACGTCACTGTTAGACTTGCATTATTTATGGGCCGGTTTTGTGGGTATTTAGGACGGGCACGTGATGTACGCGAGGATGTGAACCGAACTTGTAATTTAACTTCAATGTTGTAAATGTATAAATATATCTTATCTTAAATATGCAATACCAGGGCTTTAGGCATTTTAGGCCTTTTTCCGTATGATAGAAGTGTTAATAGGAAGACACTACGTTTTCTCCCTTCCGCTTAATATAGCAACCTAACTGGATGCTGTGCCTTAATTATACTACCTAAGTTTATTTTTGAGTAGTATTCGTTTATAATCTTGTTAGTACATACTGTTGTTACATTTGACTGAATTCTACTCTTTAAGAATCGCTTCGATAGATTAGGTGGAAAGTGGGGAGCGGCCTGTCTTAACACTAATACTCTCTACTTTCCCTGCTCTGTACGGGATACAGCGTGACGATAATTTAATCCTTAATTTTGACAAAATTCCCCCTTCCTTCCTCCTTCCATTCCTTTGACAAAAATCCTAGCGCACATTTTAAATTTTATTTACTGAAAAATATACTAGCATAATAGTATTACATAGTTAAATATTAAATACACAATCTCATTAAAACACACCTAGCGGTTCACATGCGTGAGCTCTTTCAAGTAACGGCGACGTTAACTAACGCATATATTTTAACAACGTTACAGCATAAATCACTGGACGTGTATTACTTTGTATTTTGTAAGAAATTTCTTTTGTAGATTCTTTAATAATATAACACAAAAAAAAATAAAACCTTTTTTTTATAATTTCATCTACTCTTTAGTTACAACTACTTTATTTAGAAATCAAACAATATTATATACTGCATTTGTCTTGGATACTTGTACTATATAAGATTTTTTAGTACGCTAAAAATAGAAATTGTTAAAACACTCCGTCGCGCTTATCAGGCCGAAGAAATTAAACTAGTATGAAATAGAAATCGAACCCACTATCATGTACATTCTTCTTGTAATACACCAATTTTGATGTTCTCTTTCGACTTAAATCGTTCGAAATTAGATTTGGACGCGCCCCACGTCCAATGGGACTGTAATTGTCAATCACACGTATCACGGGCGCATCTGTTTGTGCATTGTCGGTGAGTAGGAGTGACTGCGGGTTCTCAGAAACTGTTTTGAGGTTTGACCTTAATGAGCGTGTTTTTAGCTTTTTACTAAAGCACTCTTGTAACCTAGAGTCCATTTTGTATTGTTAGTGTAAACGCGACGGTCGTGACTTCCGCCACTCAACACACAATGTCTCGGAAATTCGGCGGAAAGTGGAGAAAGGAGTGTCCTAACACTACTTCTCACTATCTACCCTACGTGCAGGTAACAACGTGAAGCAAAAAAAATGTTTGTATCTGAGCTTTTTAATAAAGATAAAAGCTTAAGTCCATTTACGTATATTTTTCTCTAAATTATTTACTTTACTGAGAACTTACTATACAACGATCACTTGAGTTTGAAAAAAAGTAGGTCAAGTTAATCGTATTAATGCATCCCACATCAAAGCTCGAAATAGCATCTTCACGTTAAAATAAAGAAACTTTAAAATAAACATCTACTGTGTTATATTTTCCGTTTAGAATAAAATAACCTATAAATATTATATATATATATATATATATATATATATATTATATTTCTTGTGAAATTATACATAGGTGTATTAATTTAGTATTTAGTAGCACGACTCGCGACACGACGCAAAACTCGAATCTAGGACACAACAGACACTTCAACACAACCAGTATAATATATGTTAAACAGGACATTGTAATTCAGTTCCAATTAAGTACTAAGCTTATGTTGTTACCTTATATTCAATAAGTTAGGGTTTCAAAAATACCTGAAGTCATGTATAAAAAGGTTCAATATGATATTACTTTCTTTTGTGTCAGTATTGTACGTAGGCCCAGACGGGATAAGAATCTTTAATCTATAAATTTAATATCTGTTCGCTGGTAAATTTTTAGAAATATTTACAAATCTATTATATTTTTTTTATTGACAATTTCATTTAAATTGTAGACAATATTTAATATGTTTTTTTTTATTAGCCTCACGTTGTGTTCCGCACATATCAGGAACCTGGTTACGACACTCCGTTCGATCCTCGTTTAGCCACTTCCATTCCTCTCTTTCCGTTAAACTCAAATATGGCAGAGGCAACCTAGTGTTAAGACACTCCGTTCCCCACTTTCCGTCGAATTTTCAACATATTGTGTATTGAGTGTTTTGAATTAACTTAACGCCGTATTTTGCCTCTTTAACAGAGCGAGGAAATGAACATATTATATATTTAAATCCCCGAGAGCTAATCGAACCTACAACCCGTCGCGTTACTGCGCCAGGCCCCGCCTAGAATCCTTTAAATTTATATAAATTTGATTATATAATGAAAATTAACAAAAAAATGTAGTCATGAAATTTAAATACATCTAAACTTCCATCAGCTTTATAAAGCACAGTATATTCATAGCTGAAGCTTCCTCACATGCAACAACGGGGATCCAACCATCCATTCATAATTTAGAAATTAAAATTCACTAACTAACAAGCATCGCGGCGCTTTATACTACAAACGAAGTATGGCGAACGAAAAAATTATAATATAAACGTAGCAGGGAAATAAAAAGTAGGTGTAAATATTTGATGGCGACGGCTGACGCGGCCGGACGTTGTTGACTAGAATATTAATTGCTCGCAGTCACTGAGCTTTTAGTGTACGTTTAAACATGGGGGCGACATGGTGGCTTTTTAATATCGATGTGCCTGTAATGAAACCTTTTTTTGCCGTTTTGAATATGTAAACAAATCTAGTCATAGTAAATTTTGCCTGCGAATGCTATAAAGGATTTTTTATGGGATGGGAACCTAGCGATGGGACACTCGGTTTCCATTAAATCATTTCCGTTCATCCTTTTTTTGCCAAATTCTGGAGGCGTTGAGTAACTGGCAAACACAACCTTCGTTAACAAAGTGAGGAAATAAAAATACTTAATACTTCATTTTCTAGAGTGGGAATCGAACCTGTTGCGTATACGGTCGCGGGTTTGCGTCCTTGGGCCACGACTGACTCCAAAACAGAAAATTATCAAGTTGAAATCTGGTCTAGTATCCAAAAGTCCAATATAAAAAAAATTGGCATAGAAACCAGAGCAGCGACGCAAAAGTATTATCCTTAAAATTATTTCCTTTTATATTCAGTCAATAATAAAATATAAGAAATCTAATAAAAGTTTAAATTAAATAGCGGACATGTCAAACAGAGTAAGTAGGCAGAAATGAGGTAAAAGCATGTTTACCCTAATACAACTTTTGATCTTGGCTGATCGTTGTATTTTACATAGCTGCTTTATCCTGTTTTCATAAGTAAAATTCATTTGATATTATTATTTATTATGAGACTTGTTTATGAAGATATAAATTTGGAGGACTTGCAAACGAAAAAAATATGAATTTTTATTGAGGATAATTTTCCAAAGGCTGTAATTTTTTTGGTAAAAGTTTGAAGCATTTTTCTTAGTAATCAGTAAAATATAATTGTTATTTAAAATATTCAGAACTTCTTTTGTTTATTTCTGTTGAATCTTCTGTTTTTATAATTCCATTAAATTCAGGTAAACTAATTAAATCAAGTTATTCTACATCATTTCTAGAGATCCTAGAAACAATTTACTTTTACTATAAATTTCAATTTGAGATCAATAACGAAAATGTTTTTCCTATTACACGAAATACGCCTTAACGTCTTTTTTATTAGCTTTCCCTTGTTGATAGAGACAGACATTTTCTGACATTTTTAACAATTACCATCACGTCGTTCTTTTAGATGTTTTAAGAATTTGAAATGCTTATTTTTGTATATTTTTTCTAAATATGCTTGTTACAATATTATCTGATATATGACTTTTCTATTGAGATAAATGTATCATTAAATATCATTTAATAATCTTTATATTAATTTCGAATATTCGCTTTTATTGCGAGTATCAGTTTTATCGGTGTTAAGTTCCGTCACTCAACATGCGATGTGTCCGAAATTCGGCGGATATACAGGAGGTGAAGTTGAAAAAAAATGTTTATATATAAGAAACCTTGCTTAACGTTTATCTTGCATAACAGGGTAGACAAAAAGAGCCTAGTGTCAAGGCACTCCGTTCATCGCTTTAAGACTTTGCGTGTTGAGTGGCGGATCCACAAGTCCCCTCCAATGAGTTGCCGATTTTTACGCCTAACATTTTTAATATAGAAAGGTGGTTAAAGAATATTTATATTTTATTATAAGAATAAAATTCAATAATTAAAAATAAATAAAAATCTCTATTTTTTTCCTCAGGTAATTCTATGAAGCTAAAACTATCATCCTTAATATGTAAGTTATTCAAGAGTATTAGAAAGAAAAAATAAAGTTGAAACGTTCATTAGTTTCTGCTTTCATATTGGCGCTGCAATCGTTTTCGAGCTGGGATATAATGGTTGAATTCTAGACACTGGGAAACGCCTACTCGCGGGCTCAAAGTACCATTGAATGTTCATAGATGGCGCTGCTACAGTGATTATTGGGTCAAATAAATATTTATTATCTTGAATTGCATATCACTTTATAGGCTTATAATAATATTTTTGTGATTTTTGTTTATTTTAAAAGGTTTTATTTTTATACAAATGTTTATAATTTTAGTTCTTTATTGTAATTTTAGTTACCATAACTGACAATTATTTACAAATTAGTAAAATTTTCTTAGTGATACGCACATTAAATAATAAAGCAAACACGATTTCAATTATAACTTGAGTACAGTGTACAGTGCGCTCGCATACTCATACCCACGTGTAACCTCATCAAATCTACATACCACAGTCTGTTTGTGTCAAGTTTACCAGAGCTCTGATTAATTAAAGAGTAATCTCGGGTAATACCGCAGATATTAGAGCTAGGTAAATTTCTATCGAGATGTTGCTATTCGATTCAATTTGGGTGGAAGGATCGAAACTTGTCACTGCGGCTTCAACTGTTGCCAGTAGGATAATAATTATTCCTGAACATACATTGGTAAAGGAAATTTTAGATATTGCTATATCAGTGTCTTGATTCCTGCCATATCATATTTAAATATGGATAAACTGATAATTTTGTATTTTATTTGAGTACATAATATATTAGAAGTCTTTATTAAACTTGCCGTGTTAGTGAAATCTTTCAAGCTCCATTTCAGCCGTTTCCTACAGTCCGATTGTGCTGAAATTTAGATTACGGCTTGAGTTCTGATGACAACATTTTGCCAATATTTCGCACCACTTACTTAAAATAACCTAAAAGGGATTAATTTGTAAAATACAATATACTCGTACCATAAAAAATTAAAAAGGTTTTTTTAAATAATATATTTATTTAGGATCGATTAAATGAGGTTGCTGGCGTTATAAATCTTCAAATTCAAAATCTTATTTTTTCAAATAGATTTTTATCAAGAATTTTTTATTGTCGAATTAACATAAACTCAACAGTTACCTTTTTTATTCGTTATTAAATAATAATTAATACATTATATTAGATACATACAACTAGACTGTCATTCCACAGGAGCAGAAGCACCTCCGCCAAAACATGCAATGCCTTGAGAATTCGGCGAAAAGTGGAGAACGGAAATATCTTACAGGGTACGGAGTGTATTAACATTTGGTTCCCAGGTTCCCTATATCTACCCTGATATATATGTGCGGGATACATGAGAAATGTCTCTAAAATAATATATATGTATGCTATGTTACGCATTATCGGCCTATATTGTATAAGGCAAATAATTATGTTAGACATTAAGTTCAGGAACTCTAGCAGACAAAGTTGTCCTACGCCTTTAAACTTAGATAGGTCGGTAGCACATCGTTGTATTTTTTTATTCTATCTTAACTTATATTGCAAATATATAGAATATAGAACACGTGCAATGAATTTCCTTTTTTTTCTGAATTTTCACATATTATATTTAAATTCGATTTATTGATATATAGAATTAAAGTTATTGTATATCTTCTATATATATATTGTGACCCCGGAGGTTGCTGAACATAACTTTTAAGAAAACCGAATGGAACTCAGTTCTTCTATCGTAATAAGTTGTGAAATCCATGTAATAACACGACGGTTGTTAATTTATGTACTATTATGTTTTAAATAAAATACTTCAAACAATAATAAAGACCTGGCTTGGGTTCAAATATATCGTGTTTATACAAGGCCTGCTTGTTAACTAAAATTTCAAGCTTCTAGTATTATCCATAACGAGGGAGTCGAAAATTACCTGAACTACTTCGAGAAAAGATGTTACGACCGTGCCGCTTTCTTGCTCGACTTGGCGCAACCAGAAACGTAAGATCTAACAATATCGATATATCACTCTATACTTCTATTAGTGACCTAAATTCTCAAATAACACCAAAAAAAAATTACAACAATATGAAAAACAAAGAATGAAACCCCCAATTATCGTCGTTTGAGTAAACAATTTCAGTGTGTTTCCTTAACGTAAATACGTCATGATTAAAAAGCTATAAGGATTAATTTGCTTTGCATTCTTACGTCACCTGCAAAAGCAATTTCGAGTCTGATTAATTTCATCTCAAAGGTTAATTAAAGCGCATAATATTATTAATTTCTTCCTTAAAACATACCTTGACTTGGCAAATTAGAGCGTTATGAAATTCTTTGTTGTCGTCCCGCTCTTGTGTAAATTTTTACGAAGCACATCCCTAAAGGCTTTATAAGAATTCTTCAAATATCTCTTAGTATATATTAAGAAGATTACTAGTACGAGTTCAACAGTCTGGGAAGTAATCAATATTTATTAATATTTTCATTTCAATATGCTGTGCCTCACAAATTCAGCGGAATGCGGGGAACTGGGTGTCTTAACACTCAGTTCCATTTGTGTACCAAAAAAAAAACAAGATTACTTAACGCCAAGTAGTTTTTATCGCGTATTTTGTACTTAACAGGCGTGAAATTTTCTAGCACCTACAGTCATTCAACAGAATATGTTTAACCGCGCTAAATATAAAATTATGTTTGAAGTTTATACTTCACTAATAATACGGTTAATGTATCAGCCTATATATAATCATATAACTTCAACAACAAGCCTTAATAAGGAAACAACAAAACACTACTTACCATAATCAGTCCCTTATAAAATCGATAATACAAAAAAAAGTCTATTTTCGGATATCCAAATTTTATTCCCTTTTATAAGGCACAGCACTCGCACGACACATATCAAAAATTCGGATAGGAATCTGAAATCGACTATCAGAACGAAACGACGATATGTAGGATGTATGTATTATTTGCTATAACATCTCGAGTCTTTATATTCTCACATACACCTTATGCATTTCTTATGATATCTATAGAGCGCTTTGTGTAGAATACACAGCTATTTAAATGGAATATTCTGTATTGTAATTTGTAAGTTCTATTGTATAGAATTTTCTATTCACTGTTTAAACAGCATACGTGAATAGATCGTTTTTTTGTATGGCCCTTTTATCTGTCTATATTCACCCAGCACCGAGTAAGGCTGTGGGGTATATTATAACATGAAATATATTATCTTTGTACAGGTATTTCGTATATTATAAAAATAAAAATTAAATGAAATCAGCTTCACGCTGTAACCCGCATACACCAGAGAACCTAGTGTTAAGACACTCCGTTCCCCACTTTCCGCTGAATTCTGGAGTCATTGCGGGTTCAGTGGCGGAACTCAACGCCGCTCTTTGTCTCGACACCAGAGAGAAGAAATGCAAATATAAATTTAAATGAAATTTTATCCCCTTGAATGGGGATCGAACCTACAACTAGTCGATTTTACAGTCACACTCTGCGTCTCTGCGCTACGACTGGCCTCAAAATAAAAAATGGTTTTCTTATCCTTTTGTGAGAAAAAAAATATGGGTTTATATTTGTCCTTACAAAGTAACAAAGTTTGAAAATCTTATCGACCATTGAAGGGGTGAACTTAGTTTTCCATTTACTGTTTGCCTTATTTGCATGAGTGTTTGTGTCAAATGAAAAATATTGAGGTAGTGTTTACATTAGTAATATCTAATTACTATATCTTCAGACATCACCAGCATCTTAAGTTCTCTGTTTACGATTATAAATAGGCTTAATATAGCTTATTTTGTTTTAAAGACATTAATAAAAAAAGATTATAAAAATCAACTATTAGCTTCACGCTTTATTCCTGGTAGCCAAAGAGAGCGCAACGCTAAGAGTCTATCTCTATCACCTGGTCCAGTATTGTGAAGCGTGAAAATATTTTTTTTTTGGTATATAGTTTAAGATAGATCAGACCCTACAAGCCCACCCCAGAGTTTGAACTGAATCCAGTTGCATAGGACATCAACTATCTAATTTTGTTTTCCTTTTCCAGGTATTACCATCTAATATCAAATAATTTTTATTAGAATCTTAAATAATAAATTTAATTTAAATGTGCAGGTAAAAGATTTAGTTTAAAAGGGGTAAAATAAAAAATATATAAGAAAATGCGATCAGCGTTGAAGATTGACTCTGAATGTTTCATTTAAGTCGTCCAATGGCTCGGAAATGGTTAAGAGGGCGGTAAGGAAATCTCCTTGGGGGGCATTAAAATATGTAAGGGGCAAAAATAACGGATGGTCTAGCGTCGACGTAACGAACTGTAATATAGACCCAGCTCGGAAAAGAGGACCCCAGGGCCCTTAGCGATGTTAGTTTAGGAATGTGTAACATATTTGCGTAAAATAATGTTATTTATCTATCATTCTTGTAGCAAATCTGCGGATAATCGGGATAGCAAACAGAAATACGCTCGGAAGAACAAAGGAAAATCTTGTCAAAGTATTTTATATAGAAATAAAAATCGATGAAAAGGGATTCGAGGAAAGATTTCATTTTCAGGTTAAACGTTTTGATTAAATTTATATTGCTTATGTGTTATGTAATTTAAGAGGTTCATATGGAACAGATATGCTTATGTATATTTAAATAGCAACTCTATCAATATAGCCTGTCCCGCGTAGCGTTGGCTGTAGCCAGCGTTGGCGTCAGTGGTTGTAGTTTAAAAAGACGATTTACTGAGACTGCTAAAAATATCGAAACAAAGATAGCGAAAATATAACTTCCTTATGTATATATTGATAAAGGTACCTGGTACCTACAGAAATAAAATATCTGAAAGATTTTAAGATCTTATTTTTGCACATAGCTACGTTCCTTTCTAGGTAATTAAGGTACATAAAGTGCGCCTGCAAAATTATTATAATTCAATACACAATTTTACGGTACACATATGTTAATGAGTTAATGTTATTGAAATTTTATACAGGACTTTCATATGAGAGACTCTTTATACATTCGGAATGAAAATTATTTTATGAATATTATTAATACCAGCCCGAAGCCATATTAGTATCAATATCATTCACAGAACAACCACTGACCACATGTGATATTTAATAATTTTAATTAAACCGTAAACTGTGTATCTGTGATGTAACCAATGACAACAGCGCAGTTAATATTTAAATTGTACAAATAATCAAAATAACTCATATTTTGTTTTACATTTTATTTTCGGTCGGTTAATAAATGAATTGACAATGTGGAAGACAGTTCGCGGGCTGCCGCCGTTCGCCTTTAGAATATAATGTGACATGTTATAGATATTTTATGACATCGATAATCGAAGATTTAATTATAAAAAATCATTAAATCTTTAATTTTGTCTAAGATCTACAATCCCACAGTCAAGCTTTTCATGAATTCTCGTAGAACCTTAATCGAGAAGTCGTAGCCTAATTTAAACAATACCATTTTTTATAAAACGCTTCTACATAATATGAACATTGTACATATACACAGTGGTACTTGGATAATACTACTGTCATCCATTTCCATTACGAGTCCATGAAAATTGAAAACCCAACTAAAAATACTCTTTATAAAATATGAACAAAAAAATATAATACAAGGAAAAAAAAAAATGAAATCCAACGAAATAAAATTAGCGTAAAAATGTCTGACTGAACGTCATTTTATATATAAAGTCAGTAGGGTAGGTACATACGAGTAACTATTGGTGGGATTACACTGCCGCCATTGTAATGGAAGGATGAAGTTAATCTGGGGCTTTTAACGAAATGAATGTGCCTGTAAATCTCTACAAATATGGCTGTTGTCCTCTGTTGATGTATTAGTGTTAAGTTAAAGTTAACATGACTCGGGCAACACTTTGCTAATTAGGTGTCTACTGTTGTTCTCGCTTAATAAAAATAGAGGGAATAGCTAAGTAGCCTTCTTCCTTAACGTTAGACTGCTTGCTTCAAATCAATGCAGATTATATGTTTAGGGTTAGTTATTACAGCTTTGGAAGTCCCGGTTATTATTCTAATATTAAAGATCTGCAATGTTCAGTACTAACCAATGAACTATAATTTACGAAAACATTAAAATTCGTTAGACAAATATTCATCTTCAATAGAATCGAACCTATCACCTCTAGCGTTATGTCTTTAAAATAATAATTACACCTACATGTAGATATAATGACATTATCGTTTGTACACAATTAAATGAGATGTCTTTCGATGTGGTTTCTCCGAATCATTTATTAGCGAGCTGGGACTATCTTACAAGCGTAATACACCTAAATGGATTGTGGTTCATGCTTCGACAATTCACGTCAGGATACATAACATGTAGTGGTTAATGTTTAATTTAATATGTAATAGTTAGCGGGAGGTAATGTTTATTGAATATACTAATGTATATACAATTATGCTGTTGTAAAAATATATCTTTGTAAGCATAATATAGTGGTGTGATCGTTGTAAGTAAGATGAGAGATGCACTTATTTAGAAAAAAATATTTTTGTAGGCGGAGAGCATCAAAACTTACCATATTCCACTTTCTTTCCGAATTGTGAAACGTGATCAGTGAAATTGAACGTCGCGGTTTGTCTATCCAAAAAGGGGAATATAAATAATTCAGTGAGGAGTGGGGATCGAACCCACAATGAGTCTCGTTAAGTGTGATGGCCTTGATATATTTTTGTACTTTTATAATATATGTATTAGGTACGTACTGTACTATTAATAATAAGTTTTTGGTTAACTTATATAGTTCATTGAGTCATACAATCGATTAAAAGTACAACAAATTTCCTATAATTTTTATTTATATTTTAATTACTACAATGTAAGGTAAACTGGTCTAGGAGTACTCACTTAAGGTTTAAAATATTATAAAAGAAACAAAATGGAATAAAAAGAAATAACTAGTCAGTTATTGCGTCTATGATTTAATCATATACCATAAAAAACAGAAAAATATTAAAAAAAACGTTTTAACTCTCAGGATAACAAAAATAATGACAAGTGGGAATTGCGTACTCTTACATATATGATTGTGTAAGAGTACGCTTTTAGGTTGATAAGAGTACGCGGATCATCGATTAACTTATGGTCACTTGTAGAGCCGGCAATTAATCCTAAGCCCTCATACATTGTGCAAGCTTCATGCCACGTACATTTAAGTGCATGATGGGCATCTCCAAACCATTTTAGGCATTTTCTTTGGCACTTTAAAGGCACTTCTGAACTTTTTAGAAAGACTCTTTGAATCCTTTTTTGGTACTTTTGAGGAAGCTTTGAAGCTTTCAGTTTATATGGAGGTCCACTAAAAATATCTGACTTTTGTGCTCTTTTGTGGTGAGATTGTGATAAAAATTCTGCTCGTGGTAGGAATTCAACGTTTTGAATTTGAAGACAAGAAAGTGGTGTATGAGCTGTGTCTCAACTAACGGCTGAAGAAGTGTAAAATTTTGTGAGCAAGAAGGCGGAGAATTTCCTAGAAAATAATTATTATGCTCAACGTTTTGTTGCGACACACTAACCAGTTGGAAAATGTGTTCTTCATTCGATTCTGCTAAAGGTACATCTTGTGCCAAATAGTGTTCAGGGTTCGTCACGTAATTCTGCCAAAGGTATATGTTCTGGTACATCGTACACGTATTGTGCATGTAGGAGTACGCGCGTACTCTTATAAGATGCAGAACTGAGTACTCATACAAATTCAAGCCAAATCGTAAACAAGCGAAGTTTATTGCAATCTCTTGGCGACAACCGCAAGTACTCTAGCCGCATGTTTTAGGCATTGCCTTCGAATACTTCACAGTTTACTTAGATTTTACTAAATAATTCCATTTTTGTCTCAATAACACTTTTAAAATGGTAAAAATATTTAAAGTTTTGAGTAAAAATCTTATAAACTTATGTAATTTCTATGTTTTCCTTCGTATTTGATTTTTTTTCGCCCAGGACTTCCTTACATCGCTGGGATTCCATTACGACTGAGACAAGCCGCGCATCGTAAACAACTTCACGGATATCTGGGTTGCGTACTACTATCGGCTGCGTCCTCATAGACCAGATTACCCTATGTATGTGTGTATTAACTGTACTAAAGCTATTTTTACTTGTTCATTGTCTCGCGAAAATATTTTTTTACTTATTACAATACTTAATATATAGTTCTTGATATATATAAAGATACCTACTAGATACTTATGTGTTTTCTGCATGCTAATAAGGTTTTCACACAAACTCACCTCTTACCCCTTTCTATTTCGAGGTATTCCATATACCAAGACTGGATAAGTATATAGATAGTACTAAAATATACCGTACATTTATATTTATAGACTATATTAAACATATTGAAATATAAAATGTAAATATGGAAAATGCATGAGTTCCGGAAACGAAAGAGGAAAATTGGGAGCTGCAATGCCGTATCAACACATGTACTTCCTTTACTTTTCCGTTGAAAATCTTCAAGTAAAAAAATACACATCTAAACTTAGTGAGAATAGAATGAAAATATATAACTTCTCTGAAATTACGCCGTATACAATAACATTAATCTTCATTTCCCCATTCTAATATCAGGCAAATTATTTAAAATGATGATTTCACATTTAATAAATTACAAAAGAAAGAAACTTAAGGGAGACAAGCGACCCGCGAAAACATTAAGAGGGTCGCCATGACAAATCGCCTCGCCGCCCGCTTATTGAATGATAGATTTATTCACTCTTGATTTTTGGTAGAACCAACAAGTGATTCCACTATTTGATTTACTAACTGTAATGCCTCTAATCTTTATACCTAAGCTTTTCCCTTTTCAAAATGATGTGACGCGGGCACCTGTCTAACGTGTTTGTGGATTTTGTCCGTAGAGACGTTTATACGTTTAGAGGGCTAATAGAGATTTAGGTTGATGATTGATTTCGAAGGCTTTGTTTATACTACGTACATAAATGGACTTTAAAGATAATTTTTAGGTGAGTCTTTTTATGTAATTTGTTATTAAAATTCTTACTTAGCTATAAAACCTTTTTTTTATTACGACTATGAAAAAACTACTAATATATTCTTTATTATGTTTCAAAGATAATCTACACATGTGTAGTATTAGAAATTAACATAACTTATAAATTATTTTTTCTTTTTTTTCACTAAATTTTTAAATTAACTTTTCATCAAATGTTTGCCTGTTAACGAATTTAAAATAATTTAAACATACAATTTAACCATAACCACAAACCACTACAAAGTATTCGACATGTCGAAATAAAAATATACATAACGTATATAAATCGTGATAAAGCCGTAAAAAGTACGTATATATATATATATACCTCTATGTACGTTTATTGTAATATGAATGCCCTAAATAAAAAAATTGTGTGAAAAACGACACAATATAAAGTATTCTGTCTTAAAAAAGTTTATGGGTCCTAAGGAGCCGACAAGTAATTATTACTCATTAAATTTTATTTAAGAAATATTTAATAATATATTTTAGGAGAAGTTGAAGACACGGGCTTGAACTTTTTAAATTAAATGTATTAATTTATAAATGGCTGGAAGAGATCACGTATTTAGAGATAAAGTCATTAGTAATTTTAATTTATTTATTGGGCTGATTACACGAGTAGATGTGTGATCATATTTGTGGATTTGTGATCACGTGTATGGATGTGTGATCACATCTCATAAAAGGACACACACAAACATACGAGCCGATGTGTGGATAACTGATTACATGTGTAGATACACAGTATCATGCTCATGATACTCGTATATTATATCATGTGTCGATATGTGATCACAAGTGTGGATGTGTTATCACACGTGTAGATGTTAAATCGTATATGTGGATGTGTAATTACATGCGTGAATATGTATTCAAATATACGACCAGACGTGTTATGTGTAGTTAAGTAGTTACATATATGGATGTGTAATTACGTGTGTGGATGTGTAATCACGGGAATGTTTGTATGTTCATATATCAAGATATATTCCCAATTAAATGCAGAAAAAAAGCAAAAAATATATATGTATAACGCTTATACTGATATATTAGAGCTTCTTTCTTTTTTTAGAGCTTCTTTCTTTTTTTAAGGAATATCTATTCTATTAGCATTATTACCATCAATAATCTCATCAATAATAAGACTTTCTGTGTATTCACAAAATAATTACCTATGAATATAATATCATAAACTACATCTTACAGGGAATGTTAACAGTAATAGGCAATTAAATATTATCCGCAAAAAGGTCTCTTTAATCGTTTTGTTATGCATAGGCTTTATGATGAAAACAAGCGAATAATTATGTTTAATAAACATGATATAATCGGAAGGTTAAATTCTTGCCCAACTAATAAAACTTTAGATATACAGCAGACATATATAAGATTTGGTTAGACACAATTATTTTATTGTTATGTCATGTAAAGTGGGAATAATGTTCCCACTTTACATGACATAGAGTTTCTTGTGGGCAGGTAGGCAGGGAGAACGTAGTATTAAGACACTCCGTCTCCCCTTTTCCGTCAAATTCTGGAGGCATTGCATATTGTATGGCAGAATTCAACGCCGCGTTTTGCCTCGACACCAGAGCGTAGAAAATTAAATATTAAATATTTAGTTTCCCTTAGTGGAGATCGACCCGTCGCGGTTACAGTTACATACTTGTGCTTTATGCCACGACTGGACTCAATAGAGTTCTAGTGTATAATAGGTAAGTCCTTTTCGCACGTCCACCTTATCTCTTTCAATAGAAAAAATATAATTATTGATGAACCAATTTTAATAAATTTATTCATATAAATAATTATTTCCTGATAAAAACATATTACAATAAGACCATAAATTAAAGGTATTCGATTCGATTTATTTATATTTGCCTCTCAGTTAAAGATAGCCCGACGTTATATTTACCGAAAATTATGAAATAAAACTTATTTATAGTGTAAGTAATATTAATGCGTTGCAGCTCTCTCCGGACGGGCGTAAGAAGCTTTCTCTGAAAAGATTGTTAGTCATAAACTATGATTTTTCTCTATGAATATTATGGCGGTTAAGTGCTTGAGACAGACGTCCGACTACGCCGCTCTCATAAATCTTGTTTATTAAACCGAATGTAGGTCTGTGGCTGTTTCAGAGGTATGTACAATTATACATACATATATACATATCGTGACGATACAGGTGTAGACTAGACAATTATACAAGGATAGTAGTTAGTAGAGTGGTAGGTATGATCTATTTCCACGGCATATTTTTAAGATGAGATATTTAGACACCGGAGTGTATATCTACACTTGATATTCTATCTATTCTGTATTGTTTCAAAGTGTTAAAGTTAAAATATAAGTACATGTTATTATCAAATTTTAAGTTTTCATATAAAATGGACAATTACCATAATATTGAAAACAATCAATATAAAATATATAAATTTTGGCAAAAAATGATCCACTGAAAATTTCTATTTATTTCATTCACTGAGAGGGCTAGGTCAAGGCGATACGTAACACAATCTCGTAATCTTTATTAACCGGCAGCGTGATATGCACACTAAATATTTACTAAGCCGTGGGCTTTCTGTTTGTGTTCAATAAGAGCGTTAGGAGACGCTAGTTGAATTCTTCTTAGGACGTCCCCACGCGAGTGAGGGGACAGGGGACATCTGCATAAATAAAGCGGTCACGTTCGAACGCGCGTTTTACTTGGATGTTTAACTCGATCTGCGAGTGTTCTGACGGGCAAGTATAGTAGAGCAAGTAGTGAATGTATATTTTTTGAAATATTATTTGTATCAAATTATAATTTTTGATATGATTGTGGTCAAACTAGTAGCAATTAATTTGAAATTATGCATTTAATTCTCACTTAAGGGTACTCCGAATAAAATGTATATGTCGCCGCAACCCTTATTGTGGGTATATAATTATATTGTCGATATATTTATTTCAATTCCTTATACAAACAATGATTTCATTGTTATGTAGTTCCTTTGAATTCTACTATTTTATGTCATTATTATAAGTTCATTTAAATTAAGAAATATTTAATTATGTTAAATTTAGAGTGAATAAAATACTATGAATATTACATTGTAAATTAATAGTTTTGTATTTGTCACCTACCGATCACGCCACTTTAGGCGCGTCATCGCTTGTCATAGACTGACTTATAGTCAACCTTATATAAAGGGCCGCACGGGCATTGTACGCTCACCCCCTGATTCCGACTCCTGAGCAGCCACCTCGGTCGCTGGTCGCCTAGCTGGGCCTCCCATGGGGCATCCAAGGGTCTCACCCGGCTGGGCTGACCGCCCAGGTGGCATACGCTCGTTCTCCCCTCTATCTCTCTACGCCTCCTCTGCACCGTGCCTGCCCCGGCAGACACAATTCCACCGGGCCTAGTGCCCACCCCAATGTGGTTAAGACCTATTTATGATTATCTACTTGGAGTTGAGGCTCTGATGTGGACAGATGCACTACTCGTGCTCTGCCACATAATCTCGACCATTCGGATAATTGATTATGTAGTTAATCAATTATTATTGTAATTATAAATGTAGTTAAGACTTATTTATAATTATCTACTTGGAGTCTGGGCTCTGGTGTGGTCAGATGCGCTAATCGTTCTTTGCCACATAACCTCGACTATTCGGATAATTGATTATGTAGTTAATCAATTATTATTGTAGTTACGAATATGGTTAAGACCTATTTGTAGCTATACTGGGCTGGAGCAGTGAAAGGCTACCGTTAGTTACTGTAAAGGGGCCCCTGAGGTCTAAAATTGTGGTCAAAAGTCCACGGCACTGCTCCAAGTTTCACATCATTTAAAAGGTAAGATAACATAACATTATTAATTTACAAACCTACATTATTATTTATTACACTTACAATTATAACACATCATAATTGGTTTACTTTTGAAATCGTTCGGCTATGATTTCAGTTATTATTTGGTTAATTTATTTATTTAAGATTTATTTATTTATTCAATTCACTATTTACGTTAAAATTACCTTGCTAAAAATATGTGTGCATGTGTTATGTGTTCACACACGAGTAGAACCAAAGGCCAGGACAGTTATTATCTCATCTGTAAAATATAAATAACTCATATTAAATCTATTATAGTATTGTTGATGAAAAAAATTTTTGTTAATTACAGCTTAAAATGATTTTCATAATGATATTTAATAGCTTTTGTTACTGTTATAATTTTGAATACAATCAACTAGATGAATTACTCTTCTTTCTTAGTAAAAAAACATAATTTTTAACATACGAGTATGTATGTACCTAATGGTATTATTCTTAATGGTAGTTACATATCTAATAGAATTTGTAAGACATAATAAAAACAAAAAGAAAATAACAATAGTGTACTTATATTAATTTAAATGAAATCTCTTATAGGTACAATTACACTTGCTAGCTATTTATGTCAATCAGAACAATAAATCAGCATTTTGAATGTTTGCAGTGGGCGGCGCGTCAATAGGCGGCGATCGTTTATCGCTGTAACGCCCACAACCATAACGTCATTAGTTCCCCAAAATAATTATATTTTATTTTCACCGTTCCGGTAACATTTTTGTACTTATCGATCGTTTTTATTTGGTTTTTATTTTATTTGGGCGTGTTTTAATTTTTTTATGTTTATGTATGAAAATAATATTTGTAAACTTCCGTCATACGTTTGGTAAATTACTAAATGATATGTTGACTTTCATTTGACTGTGACTTCCACCTAAATAATCATATTTTAATAAATATTTAAATACTTACATACTCTTAAAAGATGCAAAAGTTCCAAAAATTCTAAGGTAACACATATTTTAACTCGCCCATGTAAAGAAAGCACAACCGCTCATGTCACACGGCCTTTATTTTCTATTTCCAGGGCGGCCAGAGAAACACCACGGCTAATCGTCCGCCCGTTACCCGCCCGCCTTGTAGGGAAGTGACTTGCTACATCGATAACATGGAATTCTTGAAATGAAATGCCAAAGTTTTAAACATGTAGGTTTATTTTAAAATAACACATTTATTGTTAACATTTTTAGTTTGTTGCTTTTTCTAAAATTTTTACGTAGCGGCATTCATAATAAAAGTTGTAATAATCGTATAAGAATAGACATAGCTTCATGAGAGCGAATGGCTTAGTGGTTAGAAGGCTTGGATATTTCCAAAAGGCGTGGGATCAAATCCCGCTACGTTAAAATTTTCACACGTTTTCTAAAAAATATTAAGAATTTATGTTATATACATTTTTGCAGCCTTTCGCATGTCTCGTATTCAAATGATTAGACAAAGAGATGAAATGCTAATGATGAACGCATTGAATATTATTTGCACTAGCGTTTTTCAAAAAGTGTTGATTTTCTTTATCTTGTGTTTTTGTCATAATCTGTTTTTGAATTGTTTGTCAATTAGTAGACATTTTATTAAACCGTAAAATTATTATTAAAAAAATTCTCACTTACAAATTTTTAAGTTACTGATTAGACTGTAAGCTTCTTGAAGTATGACAGTCAAGTAAAGTTTAATTTATATTGGAATTCCAAATTGACCAAACTTATCGTCGATAGCTCTACCACAGCACTAAACGTCTTGATGTGTCCGGAAAATAACGTGTTCTTTTAGTGGTTTGTCCTACGCTTTGCTACCTGCTGGCTCGAGATCAGTTTACTTAGGTAGGTTTTATACGTACATACTCATATGTTTACGCTTTTAGACACGAACATAAGTTTTAGATTAGACAATCACAGCTTTTGTGTTAGAAACACTTTCTTAGAGTAAATAAGTTCGAATTATAAGATATAAAAATTGTTAATATAGTAAACATATAACTTAATTTGACAAGAAAGTACTTGTTTTCTTTCTTATTTAATCTGTGTGTATCGTTTTCAAATTAATATATTAGTGTAATTTACATCTTACTACTCTTACTACTATAGAGATACATTTTAGAATTCTACTACTCAAAGATTAGCCTTTGAAACAATTTACGTATAGATAACAAAAGTTGCTTTGTTAATTAACTTACGACGCACACTTAAGTAAATAATCTCGTCCTCCTTCTTGAAATAGCGATATATGTACATATGTTTTGTATCCTTTGCTTTGTACGTCTTGATTCATATCTCTAAGCGACCACGACTTGCAAAGACACCTGCTCCCGCTAAATAATCATTTGTCAGACTGTACGTAAGTTAAAAAGAATGGTTAATATCTGGAGTGGCTTTGAGTTATGTTTCGTTCATATATTTGTTCTGAATGAAGTTCTCTCATGTTTATAGCTGGTGACGTCGCGTTGGAATTCTTTATACTGTTGAAGAGTTACAATGACTTTATTCTAGTTTATTATATGTATAATGTGTCCATCAAGTATTTCTTTTATAAAAAAAAAAAACATTTATACTTAATACTATATTCACTGATAAAAAGAATTATCTTTTTCATTGGTAAGAATAATTAAAAAATATATTTTTTTTAATAATAAAGTTATTTTGGATAAGAGTAAAATTGCTGTAAATATATGAACCGCTAATACAAAGGAGCCTTAATACGAGATTTACTCGTAATTGATTAAGTTTTCTAATTCAGATAAAATAAAATGTACTCAATGTACATATCGAAGGATAAAAGCTACTACTTCTATATTATATGTACGATTTCATGTTAAACCGATTACATCCGTGCTTAAATTACTTGCATTTATGGCTTGAAAATGTACGAGCAGACACTTAATAAATATTGTAAGTGATAATATATCACATAGAGGTCAGTTGTTGCGCTGGGGCACAAGCGTGCGATTGTAAACGCGATAGGTTCGATTCCCACTCGAAGATATAAAATATTTACTTATGGACGGGAAACGAGGTTGATTTCCGCCATCGGCTCCAGAATTCGGCAAAAAGTGGGGAATGAAAGTATTTTAATAAGAACAGAGTTTTAACAGTAGGTTTCTGTTTACCCTGCTATGCGCGGAATACAACGGGAAGCTAAAAAAAATAGATACTTTTGAAGTCGCCAATGCACATATAAATTTCTTATTGCCCACCAACTAGTCCATTACGTCATAGAGTATAACAATAAAATAATAATTCCTATATTTGCTACAATGTTCGTTCGCACGTCGTAAATGATCACAGGTGTTTCACATTGAATTGCTCTAGATGTGAATGTGAGTAAAATGGGAACAGGTTACTTAGTAGCCTGGTTCACATTACGAGATCTTGGTTGAAAAGATTTCCACGGTATCTGCTTAATTGGATTGTACGAGATTGTACATTAAATGAGATGAATGAAAAAGTAGATGTGGTGGCTTTGGAAGCTTTAACGTTATAATATTCTAAAGTTAGATTTGAAGCCAGTCGTGGCGCAGGGGTATATGTGTGTGATTGTAATAGATGATATGATATGATGATGATAGATTGTGGGTTCGATTCCTAATCGAGGAAATGTAATGTTTAATATTTTCATTTCTTCGCTCCGGTGTTGAGGAAAAACGCGACCTTGAGTTCCACCACATAACGCTCAGTGCTTCCAGAATTCGGTGGAAAGTCTAACACTACGCAACGAATTGTCTAACACTACATTATGGTATCTTTTAGAAGATTTTCATGCCTATGCACTACCTGTGTATAATTCATACGAAATACGAAAGATATAAATTCATCATGTATCACGCTAGGTATCAGTTGGTCAAGTGTAATGCTATTAAATATTCACGTGTTCATTGCCACAGTATGCTAAGCCGTCGCAGCCGGATGTCACCGCTAACATCTAATTGTGTAATATTAGTTTCCTAATTTAGTAATTGTGTACTTAATTAAATTTAATTTGTTTCTTATACCTAATGGTAATGGTGTTTAATATTTTTATTTCCTCGCTCTAGTAACGGGGAAAGCGCGGCGTAAAGTTACGGCACTCCGTTCCTGTCAAGTGACTTAACAGGAACGGAGTGTCTTATCGCCGTCAGTCTGTTTCCAGTCTGACGGTGTCCTTCTGCGCCACGGAGGTCTAAATTTTCAAACATTTTTATTTGACAAATAAATATTTCCCGATTTAAATTTTTTTATTTTTTTTAATACTAGGCTGCGTCCTATACGTAGCAGGGTAGCAAGGGGGACCCTGGCTACCCTGCGGGATGGTTGTGATTTTCATTTAAATTTCTCACGTTTTTCCGCTCCAGTTAAACATAACGCGGCGTTAACTCCCGCAACTCTCATTGCAAAAAAAGCATTATCTGAATAACTCTTAGCTCTACATTTTCTCTCTACATTATATTCTTTTTAGCTAGAAGTAGTATGAAAATGGTCACAAAATAAGAAAAATATAAACTGCAGTATTATTTATCCACATTGTACATTTTATAGAAGCATTGTAAGAAAATCAAATCTGTCGTGATCGATATGCCGTAAAGGTATTATTCGATGTTTTCGATAGCTCTTGGTCTCTTTCATGTCAAAAAGGTTCTTCAATGCCGGACAAGTCTTTGTTTCACCTTGTGCCTTTGTTAATGACAGGTATAATAGATGAGGAAGTCTTGTAATGTTCGGAATAAAGTTTTATATCTTTTAAAATTAAGTACTTACTGTTCTGAGGGAGGTTATCTACTTATGCATATATTTATTGGTATAAAATATTTGTTTATTATATTTATGTGGGTTAAAAAGTGCTAAAATATGTTTTTTTATTTCTTTTTTTTCGCCTTCATAACATAAACAGGTTCACTCAGAGTGTTTAAAAATGTGATAGGTAGTGTATAAAAAAATTTAATGAAAAAATGCTACACAGATTGTTAGTTAATTATTAATATCATTAGTGTGCCAAATTTTTATAACCTACAAATAATATTAATAGATAAATATTTTACAAAATTAACTAGATAAGCCTCTTTTCCTTCACAAAAAATCACGCCTCTCACGGACTAACACGAAAACATACTTCTGAAGTGGTAAAGTAAACAAAAGAACAATTTCCTTGGTCTCCACTAAATCGCGAGATGAGACCTCGGCACACGTTCCACCCGCAACAGGTCGCCGATTTATCCCGAGGGTGCCAACTAATGGAAAAAATGTCATGCCACGATTTTTTAAGATATTGAATAGATGAGTTATGAAGTTGATGGAAGATGATCGTTAGTTAAAGCGGAAATTTGTCACCTCATTGATTCTGTATTAGACACTTAGCGGATTGTACAACGATTTCTTCTGTTTTTTTTTGAAATGGTAAGAAATGCGTTAATGTTCATGAATGTCATGTACATTGATGGAGTTTCTTTAAGAAATATTTTTATATTTATAATGTTGTTTTAAATATAGGTTAAATAAATCCTATTTCCAATATAAAAAGAGATATTTGATGTTAATATCGTAGCAGATTTATATATCCTTTGAGTTTGGTCCTAACTCTTCACAACAAGTTAGTGAATTTCGTGCTTCAAGAAAAATAAGGGCAATTTAGTCTTCCCCGCCATACATTTCGTACTCAACTTAGATTTTAGTAGTATATTTTGAGGCAAATCTCATTTTGCTTTGGGCATTCATTATAATAATGAAGCGACCGAAATTATCAATCCTTTATTTATTTTAATTGGATCCACTTAGCAAATATCAATTGGTAATAAGCCACTGTAAAATTTATTATTTATAAACGTTATTGGGAAAACAATTTAGAATAATTTCATACTAATTCAAAACAGAATTGAAGCCTAATAAGATATACAAAGCAATTAATATTTTAGGTTTAAAACAAACTACCAATACTTTACAAATAACATTAATGGACATAGTAATTATTGCAATCAATTAGCGTTACAGGTATGCACCGACCAGAATAACCAATGATGAAATTAAATTCAAAAATGGTAAATTTGCGTGAGGGGATGGAGCTAATAACAGTATAGACCATTAAACACAATAAGCAATATTAATCGGCTTAAAGCTATGTATTAAATTACATAATAGCCTCATATAGTACATACATACGAATATGGTTACTTGTCGTACATGCGCCGTTAGTACATACCGGTTGAATGGGGATTGTAATCAATCGGACGGACAATAGGAATTGCAGGTGAATAGTATACAATGTGGAGAGACAATGACGTCACGAATGTTGCGTTTCTCTAATATGGAATCAAGGAACGCGCTCACATAAGACGTATAAATGTTAATGGTGCCAACGGAACGGAATGGTGTAAACGGAATTGCATAATCTGTGCTTCCTTTGCGTATTGCGGTAACAAAAAAGGGACATATAGCATAGATAAAAAAACCTGTATAATTAGGATGATATATAATATCATATAGTTTTTCATATTAATATTGTGTATATACTTTTATTTAGTTCGTAAATAAAAGAAAACTATAGTAAAATGAATACTTCCAACCACGGAATGACAAGTTTGATGTTATTGCAATTTTTAAACAGAATTTTAATCTGTAAATTTATTTATTACTTTCATATAACAATACTATAAAACGATCCATATCATAATTTTATACTTAAATCTTGGTCCATAATGATAATTAATTAATTGAGATTGATACTTACGCAATGTACACTCGCCCAGGCATGTAAATAATAGCCATGCGAAACGAATGGAAAATATCAAACAAAATACGAGGTATCGTAGAGAATAATACATTATAAAGTAAATATTATATCGTTCAGGGCAGCATCAAAGTAATTTGTTATAAAAGAAATAATAAAGTATACGTTTATTTTTTTCCATCAATATTATAATAATACTAGCGGACGCGCGCAGCTTCGCTTGCTTTTTTAGTGGTGAACTCTACCATGAACCATGAATTATGTGTTCAAAGAAATATTTTTAAGAGTCTAAATTTAAAATTTTATAAAAATCGGTGTCGATTTATAGATTTTTCCAGACAAACTTTCAACCCCTTATTTGCATTGTTAGGGGGTGAATTCTAGAAAACCATGAAACACATGTTCAATTAAATATTTTTAAGAGTGAAAATTTAAAATTTTATAAAAATCGGTGGCGATTTAAGAATTTTCCATACAAACTTTCAACCCCTTATTTGTACCCTTAGGGGAAGAATTCTAGAAAACCATGAAACTTGTATTCAATTGAATACTTTTAAGAGTCTGAATTTCAAATTTTATAAGTATCGGTGCCGATTTAATTTTTTTCCATACAAACTTTCAACCCCTATTTCACCCCTTTAGGATAAAAATTTTTCAAAATTTCTTTTTAGTGGATGTCCAGATTACGTAAGTAAATATCTGTCCAAATTCCACGTTTCTACCATCAGTGGTTACGGCTGTGCGTGCGTCTTACCTCAGTCAGTGAGGACAAGTCCTTTTATATATATAGATTAAACTAATTTAGTAATTTTAACATGAGAAATGGACGTAATACGTACGATTGTCCTGCCTTTGCTGAATAAGAATACATAAGTAACAAGTTTTTTGGTTTTATTAACATTGTGGCCTTCGTAGCGCAACGACATACCATCTTACTGTAGGCGTGACGGTTGTAGGTTCGATTCCCACTCAGAGATAATTGAGTTCCACCACTCAACACGTAGTGTCTCAAAAAATTATCGGAAAGTGTGGAACGGCGTGCCCTAACATACGAATCCTTCTGTCTACCTTGGCATATGCCGGACACAGCGATGAAGACGTGAACTAATATTATCACGTATAATAATTTGTGAACAAATATTACAATGGTTTCATAATAAAAAGTTAAATATTTTTATATGGAATTAATGCCATCCTCGTTCAATACCTTGATGGATTTGTTTATTTTGAGTTGCTTTGATCTAATCCACCAGTGATTAGCATACAAGGTAATTGCCTAACCTTGGTAATAGCTTATTGTGGTTTCATTTCTGTTGGCTGTCTGTATCTAGTTTCAATTACCTTATCGCATAATTAAGTGCGTTGATTACCTTTGTAAGCCTCGGTCGAACGTCGCCGTAATTGTATACAAATGTATCTTACTATATTTTTATTTCGTCATTTTAAGTAATTTTTAGATATATTTGAAATATATTTTTGGTATGTACTGTCATACTAAAATTAAATCGACAGTACTACATTATCGCTCTCTTTTCACGGAATTTTGTCTAAACACACCCAGGAATTACTTCAAATATTAAACGCCCCCGATAAAATATATTTTGCTAAAATGATTAATCTAGTATTATTAAGAGGCATATTTAATAAAATAGTTATGTGGCCCAAAAGCTGTGTCCAATTTTAAGGGCAAATTCTTATAATATAAAATGACAAACAATAAAATTTTACAAAACACCTCATGTAGTAACTGTAATCATATGTACATATTTTATGAATAATACATGTATATATATCTAAGCTTATATATGAATATAAAGCTGTTAAAAAAATATATCTCGAACTTTTTTAACGTTTTTAAAGTCTTATTCTACTTGAAAATATTAGACGATTTTCAAGAGACGAGGGTCCAAATCCCGCTGCGTTAAATTTTTAACGTTTTCTAAATAAGTATGTATTTTGTAGTTGTTCTGTACCTAACTGAATAGCTGAAAATGTTTTAGGATTATTAGATAATAGAAATGTATATGCACACACGGTTTCTCGGACAGACTAAATACAAAGTACAAAGCAAACGTTATAATCAAAAGTAAAATAATGAGCTCATCGTATTGCAAATTTACTTTATTATAACAAGTGTATTATTACTTTTGTACTTCATAAAGTAATTACGAATATACAGAATAGAAATATTTCTTTAAGTTTTTAAAATCAATAACTTCATTGTTTGCACCAAATGAGTGATATACTGAAAGAGTTTAGTTATTAAATTTAACCATGTAGTCTTTTTAATAAGTAATAACTAAAAATAATAAAAAAAAATTGTTTACCGGGTTCCTGCAACGTGGGGACTCTAGTGGTGTATACAGAGAATGGGATGATTGATCTGACGTATTGAGTCTGGGGAAACGAAACGTAATAAAAACACGTAAGGTGGGTATTGCACAAGCATTACCACGACCAATAGAAGGTGTAATAACAGTAAACTCACGATATTATTTTTAAAAACTATTAAGAATTTAGAAAAAAATTCACAAAAGCTCTAATTTTATATAGTTATATTTGAAGGTATTTGTATAAGCTAACTTATTTCAAATTTCTTTAATACCTATAAGGTGTATGGCGTATATGGTGTATGTAGTATGGTGGATAAATGACGTCTCCCGTAAATACCGACAAAAACTATAACAGAGATGAGCAAGTGTTGTGTTCCCATAAAATAAAATTCGTGGTCCTCTACCTGGGGCGCGCCTACAAACAATGTTAGCGAAATTCAATCTCGCAAAATAGAAAATATTTTTACGGTCAATGAATATGAAAATGTGGATATGGCGAGGTATTACAATGGAGTTACGTTATCTTAACACTAAACTTTAGTATTCCCTCTCGTTACTCCACATGTGCTATAGGTGCTGTGAAAATAGTCGTGGCTTATTTTTCATAGAACATTGTTGTAGTTTAATATAATTTAACGACTTTTGTAGCCTATTGTATAATTTGAGCCCTATTACATTTTTTTTGTAGAGTCTCGCTACATCCCGCACATTGCAAGTAGATTAGAGGCTATTAGTAGTAACTCAACATCGCGCTTTTCCAGCTCGACACCAGAACGAAAATAAATGGAAATATTAAATATTTCATTTCCTCGAATGGGAATCGAATCCAGAACCTGCCGTGCTTACAGTCACAATTTGTGCTCCTGCGCCAAGACTGGCCCTAAACTCTGGCTACAAATTCTTACGTTACGTTATAGAATAAAGGATATTTTCCCTTTTAAGACATAACGATATGGACTTCATTTATTTTTTAGCGAATACCTTTCACAAAAAAGTATTTATTATTAATTTGTACGAAATAAAAATAGAAGTGTTTTTAGAAGCTTGAAATATTTTAATGAATTTGTAATCAGGCACCGCTATTTCTTGAATATTGTAAAACTTTTCTCGTCAATACTTAACTTATTATATTTACTTTGGAAAATGAAAAGCGAGACTTCGAAATAAATATCGTTAGAATCTTATTTGATCTCTACGTAAGAGGCTCAACAGTTAATTATAGCAGATACCACATGTTCCGTCGTTCGATCCAGCCATTGGACTATTGTTGCGTAGTTCTCAGAGGTTCTTGGAAGAAAATTTAAAATCAATTCCTGCGCTTTCTTGAGAAAGCAATCCTCTCACACAATGCTCCCTCTACAATGGCACCGGTAATAGCAATGACGGGTATCACTACACCGCGTTTATAGCTCTTATGAAAGGGATTACGATATTTACGTAGGAAATTTACGTGACAATTGTTCGCTGTAGAATACGTGATATTTCAATATATAATATTCAACTTAGGTATGTGTTTTATATAGTATTGCAAATTTTACAGCAACATCTGGTACTCAAATTGTATAAGAATTTCAAATAAAATTTAAGTATCCGAAAAAAAAAAAAAATTAAAGTAGGTATTCTAAAATAAGCGTGGGAAAAAGAAAAACTGACAAGTTCATAATTATAAGTAAGCAACATTGACAAAAAAAAACAAATAAAAATGTAAATTAGTTAAGTTTTTTGTGCTTTTCGCAACTTTGGCTTACTATTTATTTATAAATGTAATAATTATAAAGAATTAAAACAAAGCTTTCTATAGAAATAATTTAATAGAGATATAAAATAATAATAACATAAGCTCTTACCCTTATATCTTCCTTTACATTTTTAGACACTAACTTTCTTTGTGACGTAATGGAAACCTTTGATTTAACGTAGAACAGACCGCGCTTGCACTAATTGCGTAATGGGACTTCTCTCATAAAATGTTTCAAACATATTCATAATTCAGTTTGAAAATAAAATTTTAAAACAAAGTGTGATTTGAAATTAAATTAGCAAACGAACATAATGGTACAGGAGCATTATCATGTACATATTTAAGTATAGTGAACACAGCAACTTGAGTACAAAACAGCAAAAGTACTAATTACTTTGCTGTATTTGTTTAAGCCAACACGTCACGCTTGTCTGTCTCTTAAAGGATTTAACGAGGGTAAATATTTTAAATTGATACCGCCGCTGAGTTTTCGTCACGGATCATTTCAGTCCCCGACCGGCATTGTACTTTAATGATATTAAAACCCAAACCTATGGAATGGATAAGCGCAATATTATACAGTATTACTTATCCTTTAAAGGAGGACAGAGTTTTTTTTTCAGAAAAAAACGCTTTGTCCAACTCTTTTCTTGGTATTGAATTAGAGAAGTCTTAATTCTTTAATAAAACTCAGCCACGCTTCGTCTCCTTAATTTTCTTAGTCAATGTTAGGAAGTAAAAACGTTTTTTGTGTTTTCTTCATTTTTCCGATTACAATTTATACTCATTTGGATTGGGGTGCTTTGTGCTGTTTGAGCTGTTCCTCATTCCCCTCCTCGTAATTCAGGAGTAAAATAGAAAAACACAATTTTATAAATTAAATAATGTCTCCGACTGTCATCGTAGAATAAGTAGTACTTATATGTGATTACTCATATCCAGTGGCTGTTAGTTCATATTGCCCAGTTCAAAGTTTCTATTAAAGATATATATATTTTTAGATTATAAATTCCACCACTCAACATGCAGTGTTTGGATGGAGAACGGAACGGACGGATCTTCCGGAAGACAGCATAATGATAAAAAAAAAACATCTGCTTATCTAGTCGGATACTTATAAGGGCTATGGCAACGCGACGATACTATAGCTCTCATTGGTAACCCCGACGGGATTTGAACTTGCAACCTGCGGATGTGGAGTCCGATAATATTGCCTACACTTACATTTAAAAGCATAATATAAATCAACCATAGGCTTACTAGGCACTAGCATGTGTCATAGTCATATTAGGTAAGCCCTCTAGCTAGAGATCAACATTTTGTGTCAAAGTCATAAACATGCATGTGCCTGGCATATATACGTATACACTAGGCTGCTATCCACTACTACGAAGAATATTGTGGTTGACTTGCAAGACTTTCTTCAAAAATAAAATAATCTGCAGCGTAAGATAAAATCGGTATCATCTTTCCCGTTGATTTACGGAGGTAAATTAAATATAATATTAATAGACTCGCAATGTTACTAAAACCTACTAGTATTAAATTGCAATAGCATTTCGTAATCGACGAACTCTTTAAACATTCCCAAATATCTACATAGCTAAGGGGTTCAAACGAAGCGAAGCGTAGACTCCGGGCTGCGGGAGCGTGAAGCCGTAACGGAATTACGGATCTATGGCATATTGAAGAGACTTATTAAAAAAGTTTTTTTTTTAATTTGAACTCATTTTGTTGTATATAAAAAATATGAAAAATATTAATTTAGAGCTAGTGTGTACACAAAGTATCTATGTTAATATTCATTTCAGTTCATCCATTCCATCCACTAAAAAAAAACTAATTAAATTATTATTCATAATTTTTATCATTACGCAGTCTAGCTATACGTTGAACTCTTTAATTAGCTGCTAATATTTGTAAAGTAAGTCTAAATAGTAAATAAGTATAACAAATAACAGTGTAGACAAAGGGAACCTAGGAACTTAGTGTTAAAAACTTAACTTGCACTCCGTTACACTTTAAGACACACTGTTCCACCAAAGACAATATAACAGTAATACACATTTGAGAAACTACGGCTACTTTCATATTACAGTTTGTTACAAAAAATTGACTCATCCAGCAAAACGTAAGTTCACCAAAGATTTGTTACAAATCAAACCTTAAAAAGTTTCCGAAGATTCCCGATAAAACGACCGACTGGAATAACTTTCAGCCTCTACTTATTTGTATTTTGTTTCAGTAACAACGGCGGTTCTCTTTGAATACGTTTCTATTCCTGATAAATATTTTAGCATATGTTTTAAGTATTCTATATATTTAGAATACTATTTCATAAGAATATTAGAATAATCTATCATTATTGACATGAAAATCATTATCATATATAAAGGTTTTTATGTTAATAGTAATTTAGATATTTGTGAACACATTTAAAAAAATAGTTATATTTAACTATAAAGAAAAAAATTGTGCATTCCACCTTAAACTCTTGCTTGGAGGGGGAAAGTAATAAAATTTGTAACTGTGAAACGATACGCTCGCTTAACCACCAAGACTGGCACTCGGTACGTAATATAATGAAAAGATTTTCTTTAAGACATTTTAAAGGGGTTATTATAATATGCTGTACTCTGAACTTTGATTATAGATTTTTGTATATACACACATTCTATAACAAAACTATATAACTTTAACGTAATATTTTAGTCTTTCATTCAATTAATTTTTATACAAGTGTTGATAGAATTAAAAAAAATATATATCTGTTTTTATTTTGATCGCTATAAGCATTATACTGCATTTAGTAATCAATTCAACTATATACACATGAAATATTTCTTTTTAATAATAAATATATTGTGGCCATCTGCATCATCTCTTTTTATCTATAGAAATAAAATATATATTTCTTAATAAATGATTGAGAAATAATAATTCATTCCCTCGAGTGGCGATCGAACTCACAACTGTCTCCTTACAGTCAAACCCCTGTGGCCCCTGCGCCACGACGCCTCAGTAGTCTTTGCGGGTAAATGGAATAAACATCCATCCTTACAAACTTTTACTTTTATACATTTAGTAGGATATGACTATTTTAGTGTATATCTTATACACTAAATGATATTTTATTAGGTACCCGCTAAAGGAAAAGCAAGCAATATTATAAATATAACATTATCTAATAAATGTACAATTTGTTATATGTAAGCACATCATCTATAGGATTTGGAATGTTTGTTATCAGTATTCGATTTCTTTTCAACTAACCAAGCAAAATGACATTTAACAGCATAGATAAAAGCAAACTGAAAAGTAACAGGTTAACAGCGCCACGTAGGCCGTAGCGTGTAAGAACTTGGCCGCTCGCCAGCAAATGTTGTTAACGTCTCGGTACTCGCAGCCTGTTGCATGCACTTGGAAAACTTTACCTTTGTCTCATACAATTGATATTTTTATATGAAACTTTAACTTAAAACTTATATTACTTTCATAAATCCAACAGTTATCATGCAAAAGTTGTGATAAAACTCGAACGTGATAGCGGGGCTTCGTAGGCCGTTGCGTGTAAGCACTTGGCGGCGCGCCATAAAGATTGTCAACGTAATGTTTTGGCGCTGGCTAACCAACTGTTGCATGTTGTAAAAAGATACGCTTTTTTGTTATTTATATTAGAAACGTTCACTTGAACACTGAATCTCGTTATAATTTATTTATAAACATATAATATATGAAGATGTCATTAAAACGAAACCTTTTTAACTGTTTTAGAAAACTTATAAAAAATTGATTTGAAATAGTTAGATTTGAGCTCGTGCCTCTTGGAAACCGTCCAAGCGACTTTTTTGTGTTGTTAGCAACTCTGCAGGGTGATATAATAACAAGTATCTAGAAAACTTTAACAAATATATGTTAAAAAATCTGTTGTTAATATTACGCTGTACACTACATATTGGAGGTGGATTATCTGAAAATGGACGGATTATTGTGCTTTGAGCATTCGCCGTATGATTTATCAGTTCTAATTAATTTAGTCAGCTAGACTAATTTTGTACGACTGGTATCTATTTTCGTTTAGCATTATAATTATTAATCATAATATATTTATGAAGTTTTAATTACGTTTGTTCAGAATGACAGATACAGCATGCTCGTAACAGCGAATACGTTAAGCATAAATTACACCATTTACCTGATAAAAGATATAAAATGGAATTGCTTGCAATTATAAACTTTTACAATAAATATATATTTCAATCATATTTACCTACAAGAAAGATAATATGGCTGTTCATATTGAAAATATTTATTTTGCATGCTTATTGGAAATTTTATATTATTTAACTTGAAATAACAGCCCCCAGGGAAATGTTATTGAACATTGTTAAAATAAATTTAATATTGATAAATGCAAATCTTACTATTTCTATATAAGGTCATATTCACATGATACAATGTTATAAATACGTGTTACTATAAAAAAAAAACAAACTAATTGAAAAAAAATACATTATTTGGTTACAATTTTATTATAAATCTCGAGTCTCTATTACATTTTTCTGTTTCTCATAACCAGAATTCTTAGTAAAAATACATCTGTATATAAAATATTTAACATTTAAATTGTTCTTGGTATCATAATATGATTTACTGTAGATATCATAACGACAAAATACACATACAACCACATCATTATCAGAATTAACTTCCCCGTAATTATAATGCTATCGAAATACTGTATTTCAATTAGTTTACGTGCCATAATAGAGCTCTATTAAGCATGTTCGGATATCTAGCTTAATGCTTGAAACCTAATATTTAAAACTGTTCGGCTTAGGAAGCCTGGCTTTTAGCCAACGCCACCTGTTGGCTCAAGCAATCATAAGTAAAAACTTCCTTAGAAAATGTTATCTAAAAATAATTTTACATGAATATTTTTTAAAATTAAAACTTAAATGCAAAACTTGTCTGAAATTGCTTATTTTATATTTATTAACTTGTATTTTGCAACGAATTTATCTTATTAAAACAGTAAGATTTAAGCTAAAACGAAAGTTGCGCCCAGCGGTATTCCACTTTGTATAATTCGGAAAATTCTAATTAAGGTGAGCAGCTGTTTCGCTTTTTTAATTTCAACGTCAAACTGCGTCGTCAGATGACGCAAAAGATGTTAGGACCTTTACAACAACAAACTTACGACGTACTTTATCTTGTGCTAATTTTTTTTTTTAATATTCCGTCATAAAAGATGATTTAGGCGTTTAATTTTATATGAACGTGATGATTTACAAAATTTTGTGGAAATAACATTTCTTTTAATATGTCTCCTCTTTTTTCTATTCTTTACATAAATACTAAATTTTTATATATTTTAATAGTTTCTTCCTGTAAAAAGTTTCTAAGGACATGAAAACGTTTATAATAATAGGCACCGCACTGTGAATATATATCCATACATTATCCATACTGATGCAAATGTACGCATTACGGATAGCCACATAACAGAACTGGTGAGATGTTAATAAAATATATTCTTGTTTTAAAACAAGTTGCGTTATTTAAAATCGAAACAGAGATGGATGTTACATGGGATACAGTAAAATAAATATTAACTGGTATTTCCATTTGATATTTAAATTTAAAATATTGACATAGCTCCCATTGCGCGCATTCGATTACCGGTTTTCAATTCGTTTTAACACAGCTAAAGCTCGGCCCGAGGGCTTGCAGGAAAACATACAGTTCATAATTTACGAGGTTCGTGAGCGGAAACAATGTCCCGGACAAAATGGATAATGAAAACAATACAATTTCACATCAGAAATTTAATCGATTAAGTACGAAGTTACAAATGCAATCTCGTTGGGGCGATGAATGACGTTAACTATGCAGAGTGAACTTGCATACAAATTGTTGTTCTGTCCATAATATACAGTTAATTAATGATTACGCTGAGGATATTTTGATGGTGGGGCGACAATGTCCCAAAAAGTAGGTAGGTACCCTTAGAGCTGGTATAAAGAGACCCATATCTTGTTAATTAAATCAGCACAGTAGGGTGCCTCAAGGCGGGTTGTTCGCGTCTTGGCCTATCTTTATAACGCTGCCGAATTACAGACACAAACGAGGTTTAATTTAAACTTCACTGAAAGGGTATATAAAAATGGCGGCGCTTATTTAACCATACAATGTATTTTCAATGACAATAGCTGATGCTTTTAATAAGATCGCCCATTTTGTATTATATTTAATTATGCCTAAGAGTGTTTTTTTTTATTTTGTTTTTACTTATTTTGTTGTTACTTTTGATACAGCTAATCCAGTCCAGTACATAAATTGCTTAACAGCTCTAGTCTCTTGCTCACGACAAATTTCTACTAATAAATTCTTCAATTTATTCACTTAACGTCATTTACTGTAATATTCGTTATAACTTAAATGTAACATATTTTTAAGGAAAAAATGTTTCATTTTTTTTGTTGGTTTTCTTTTAAAGGTTTCATTTTTACATTCTGTGACTTGAATATCTTATAAACACGTAATAAAAGTACCCACAAAGTAAAACAATGGTAAATGGCAGAAATATCATCATTTGGCGGCGTAATTTATTTGAAAAGATAAGCTTTTTGGACTTTCAAATGAAGTGATGAAGAATAATTATGTTCTCATAATTTTTTTATCATGTAATGAGAACCATCTAAACCCTCTACGTATGGTATCCTTAATTAGGATTCGAGGATTCGCAAACACACGTAACGGTCTTTGTGAATATTATGTGAAAAAGAGATAAATTTAAGAATCATATTGTAACAAAATGTACGATAACTGAATTAAAAACCTTTGTCCGTCCAGTTAATGCTAATACGAGTACGTGCCTTTGATGGATCACATGTAAAATGTACTGTAATAGCGAGCTACATCTTTATCTTGAGGATTCCTTCATATTATAAATAGGCTTTTATGGATTTAGACAGTCTATTTGGGTCTTCTTTTTTGTATTGATGGTATGAGTTGATTAGATGTTATGGTAAAAAACTTGTTGTTCTGCCGTATATTATGTTAACGTAAGTATATATATTTTTATAATACTTACAAGGACAAATAACTATGAATTTTCAGAACTCATTCAATAATATAAAATCCAAATATAAGAATATCAAAATATATTTATATGAATTTAGCAGATACCATTTAGAAATTTTCGCAAAATAAGACCTTGCAACTGATCGATGAAATGGTTCATTAACAGAAATTTAATACAGAATGTAATATATACATTTGTTAACTTTTGTAAAAACACTAGTGTTATATAAAGATATACATATACTATGTGCTCAAACAGGGTACGCTTATAAGTAGTTAGTTATATTAATAGTATATGTTAGCTATTAGTTAATACTACTGCTTATAATTCCTTTCTTTTTATGTCATTGAAATTATTTAAAAAAATAATAATATAATTATGTCCGTCGATACAGATGAATTTAATTGAGTTGTACTCGTAATTAATGTAACAAACGAAAATTATTTGAATCTTTTAGGTAATAGTGCGGCGTTAGGTTCCGAAACTTCGTACATAATTGTTTAAATTAGCCTTGCTATGCGGTAAAAATCGTGATTTTATTAATATATTGTTTTGAGATCATGCTTTTACCAATATAAATAAAACCAATGAAAGTGACCAAATCGATTTAGATTTATCGCCCACAGGATCGTCGTCAAGAAGTTACTTTAACTCCGAGTGTGTTATAGTTTGTGAAGTCAACGAGTCCGCCCTCGTCATTCATGCTCTCCAAATATGATGAACGAGATAGTTCCTACTTACTAGAAAACTATAAATGTAAATATTGTTCTAGCTATATATTTTAGTTAAATTTCATGTCGAAGTGTTGTAAATGGAATGGGATTATATGAATATACGAGTTATTATTTATTTTAATATTATGAAGCTGAAAGATTTTCATTTCCCAATTTCCGCCCAATTGTTAAGGTATTTTAAGTAACTCAATGCTGCAATGTTTACTTTGCATAGTTAACAAAGAGATGTAATGAAAATATTAAATATTCCATTCCCCCAAGACGGAATCGAACCCCCAATCTTCGCGTTTATTTCGCATTGTTCACCTGCGCCTCGAAGGTCTTCAATTCTCTTTATATACATTAGATAATATCTTTAATACAATTATAGGGAAGATATGCTTTTTTTTTGTAATAACATATTATTATTTTCGCTTGCATTATGTAGATAGGTATATTATTATTTATAATTGGTAGGGACAAAGGCGTAAAAAGAGCGGGCATGATGTTTACCGACCCGCATGCCGCTGCCACAAGCGCCCTCCACGCCGCGCCGTTTGTTTAAGTTTATAATTTTATTAACACTACATTTTAATTAATATCTCTGATTTGTGCTTGCTGTCCTTAATTTAATTATCACGTCGGTAAACGTTTTATGAGCTGTTAAAAACTTATTACAAAATATAATGATGTTTTTAATAAAGTAAATTATACCGAGTATTAATAGTACAAATTAATGATGTGTTTTACAAGAATTTATAGATTTCTATTTACAAAAATATTTACATTCATAAAAAGTTAATTTAGAGACTAAATGTGATAATCACACTTGTATAAGAAACATGATAGTAAAAATAGAATATGCCGCTACAAAGAGCTACGAATCCTCATTATGTTAACATATCAGCTGATTATATACAAATGTATCATAAATGTATTATCTGAACATGTCTTCGCGAGTTTATTTAAAAGTGAAATTTGTAAAGTGTAAGGAAATTTGCTACACAAACGTCAAAAACATGTGTACGAGCAACAACGACGAGATCAGAACTTGACATTAGCCGTGACACCAGCCACGTCACATTACTGAAATAAGAGCTTTGGAAATAAACAATAGCGGAAAAGGATTATATTTTGTGTAGATGAATTAAATGGACACATTACCGGTAGTACATCGAACTGCCTGCGGCGGAACCGGTACAAAGGTTCAGAGTTTCGTTGTATTATTGGAAAGGGGTGATCAAAGCCGAACGATACGTTTTCATATACAGAACCTTTTCTATTTCTGTTTGTACAGGTGTTTTTTGAGTTCCCATTCTGAGTGCAATGTAAAGTTATTACGTTGCTATATTGCCGTTCACTGTTTCAGTCGCCGTGGAAATGCTTTAATAAATCCCGTTCGGATGTATCGCTGTTTGTTGTGTATTCTTGTTGTTAACTACAATTATTACTCGTGTCTTATATATATTTTTTAAAAATACATGTTTTTTTTTAGAATATAGATAAAGTGTATTGTCACACCTCAATCGGGAATGACGATTAATAAAACAAAAATATTTGGAAAGCGTCATTAATTTCATGAAAATAAAAATATCATTGTTAAAATGATTCTATGCTGAACTAGGCAAATATGATTCTGTCAAAATACTCTATACAATGTTATATGATAGGAAGGAGATTAACAACCCTATGAATGCTCGATTTTCAATGAAACCGAAGCACACCAGTAAATTGTCAGGAATCATATTCTACGATGGACGAACGAAATCGGACTAGGTACAGGCTTTACAGCGTATTTAGATTTGTATTTGTAATATTGCAATATGTTAGTTCATGCTGGCTATTTAAATAATCTTTGAAAGGTACATGTACATTTTTTGATGTAATATTACTTTACAAAAAAAATCTTTGAAATTAGTTGACGTATGCAGAAGAAAAGGGTGCACTTAAACCAGTAGATTTTTATTCTAAAAAATACTGAAGCGAACCGAAGTTTATTGTTTAGATAGTTTTGGAGTATCCTAACTGAATATGAAATAAAGTAGGTACAATCTTAAATAACTAAAGGCTATATTAATTATATAAATTATCTCAGTATACATATATTGGAATAAAATAACAACAAAATAAGAAATATAGGTAGGTATTATCACTTTTAAACAAAATAAATGGACCTTACACTATGAACAGTAAACATCTTTTTATAAAACATTATTTTATAAAGTTAAAGAGTGTTGTGAAACCCGCATCTGATTTCTATACTCTCATATCAGTGAAATGCATAAGAGATACATAAAGGGTATTGGAGAGTAGGCCACTGTCAGTATGAACACAACGCGCCCCCGAGCGCTGATGTGGTTCAAACACACAGGATAAAGCGTTAGTGTAAATTCAATAAAAGAAGTTCAAATACCCGTCTGTATCGAAACACGAGAAATGGAGTAATATTTTTAAAATTTCATTGTTATGTATTCGGGCTAAAAGCTTCGTAACAGATGTGAGAAAATAAAACGTTAATTGCTTTGTCTCACATAATATATAATGTTTATCAGTGAACGGTAATAATCTCTTTCGTAATTAGTTATGAAAATGTTTATTTTATAATATGTTCTCACATATATATCAAAAAAAAAGGAAAGTGAGAATTGCTTCTGCCATTTTTCGTTATAATTGTTTCTAAAATAAAAGACGTCCACAAAGCCATCCATCATATCGGCAGTTTCCAAAAACAATACTAAAGAATATCTATATAAAGCTAAACTCTACAAAGTTACCACTCAATAACGTTAAAAATGAGCTCTCGAATAGCAACAAAATTGTTTTTCCGCTCAACATCGGCCCGATACATCGCCAAAATGAAAAGTTTCCCCATCAGCCACTGACACATCGATTGGCGTTTACATCTTTGTAAAAGAAATTGGTATAGATCATGCAAAGGAACTTGGACCTTAAGCCTTAAGAACGTCTATATTCTGTAAACCGCATTTTTGTTCCCCCGTGAGCCGATGTTTTTGAACTGCCATCCCTCTGTTGGCGAGCGATCCATCATTTATGGAGGTGAGTTTCAAAGATATACGATATGGTCTCGCCGAGCATCGTGCTTGTCTAAGCTGCCAAAGCAAGCTTGTGTATTGCAAGTGTATCAATTTGAATAGATTCTGATGATATTGAGCCGTGAGAGGAGTAATGGCCGAACCGGATGGCTATGTACATACATACAGAATGGGAGTAATTGCTTTCATTGACATGCCGAACCCCCAAGCTGCGCGGAGAATGCTTCAATAATTAATCGGACATAACCGTTGATAGAAATCAGTTTACAGTAGGAGGCAATATCCCCTTACAACTGCTGGAACTACGTGGCGTAAATAAATAAACAAATAGCGAATTAAACATTTTAATATAAATAACAAATATTTATCATTGTCGTCAAAAATAGGGTATGACATTGTATTACTCAAAATATATTCGCATTTTTTTCTTTAAATCTACCGAAATAGATAAATTGTTGCAGTTTACGTTCTGTAAAACACTAAATTTACAAAGTAACGTTTCAAAATGCATCCTGCGAGATTATTTTATGTCCTATTCGAATTTTACAGTCTATAAGTAATAAAAGTACGTTATGAATTACTAAAACTTTGGCCAGCCAAGCCAATAGCCGAGCTATTAATATTATTTCCAATTAAGCGTGGCCATTTTTACTTAAGTTCCTCCCACTAGCTGCTTTTCACTATTTTGAGGCAAAGTATATTATGTAACAATGAAAATATATATCTCTTATTACTAAAACAAATAATAATCTATATATAAACCAGGTTGTAGAAACCTCAAAGTGTTCCTCCTAATTTATGTCCATAAATTTAAAAAATCGCTCACCACACTTAATCAGTTAATATTTATATAAAGGTATAAATATTTATAAAGGTAGGTAGGTATATTTAAACTTTTATCCATACATATTTTTATTATAATTTACTATATCCAAAGCTAGCGTCCATAGTGTTTCGTGTAGACTGGATACTCGTATTTAACTCTCCTTAAGGACCGAGTCTGTTATCCTCTAGAGACTGGGTAACGTTGAGACTGGTTACGTTCTGGTCTCGTCCAACTATAAATGAACTTTGAAGACACCTCGTCGGCTAATATTCGCTAAACGCCTTAAGCCTTTAGAAGAACACATGATTGTACTAGTTAGTGAAATTTCCTTATTAAGAACAGCATTTCATGTTATTCCGCATTTGCATAATGTTTATGTTAAATAAACATTGCGGGATGCATTTTATATTTTTTATTTATTACACTTTATTTGAGGCCTTCGTGGTGCAGTGGCACAAGCATGCGACTGTTGTGAGTTCGATTTCCACTCAGAGGAATGGATTTTTTAATATTTTTATTTTCTCGAACTAGTAAAAAGGCAAAGCGCGGCGTTCGTTCATTCCGCCACATTATATGTCATGTTTTGTAAATTAAGCGGGAAATGGGGCACGGGTCGTTTTAACTCTAGGTTCCCTCTGCTTACTCTAGTATATGGGGGATACAGCGTGAAGTTTAAATATGAATACACCGACACAGTTCACGAATATAAAGCAACACATAAAGGAACTTTAAAATAACTTTTCTCAATATTAAAACTGCATGTGTAATATAAGTGGTTTAATATAGTAAGTATGTGTATAAGTTATTATATTAAGAGTACTCTTAATATAATAACTTATGTACATAATTTTTTAACGTATATTCAATCTTATATCTATATCAAATTAAATATTTAGCTTTATCACGGGGACGAATGCTGTACCTAAACAACTACCACAAAGGTGCGCACTCAACGCACATATCTTCGTTAGTATTCATCTATAAATGCGTAGACATTTTTTATAGAGTATTCTTTATTTTTAATTATTGGTCAGGAAAGCACATAATTGTAGATAAAAATGCGCTTATATATTATGTTGTATATTTACTTTAGCTTATATATAAAATATATGAAATAAATATTTTGAGTTAGAAAAGTTTATTTTTTATGTTTTACTTTTCTATTGTTGACAACCAAATTAAGTCGTCATACAGAGAAATCTTTATAATTTAAGAAGCTTATTCTATTAAAGATCTCTTCGAGGCCGCAATATAACTTTTTAAATTAATCCATGACGAAAACATTCCCAGGACAAACGTAAATTGGGTTATTATTATAAAGAAAAAATACAATACAAGTTGATTCAGTTTTGTATTTTACGGAAAAAGTTACAGGAAATCTTGAGAGTTTTTAGCATAATCCCTTCTAATAGAAATATCCATAGGTATAAACCAATAACTGTTTTATTTCATAATTGGTAGATATTCACCTCAGGTCTATTTTTAAATATTATATACTATTTTTAATATATTTAATATATTTAATATAATACTATTTTTAATAACAAGATATAATAATGAACATCGCATAAATATTAGTTTCTATTGGCAAAAATCGTAAGAAGCAAAAAAAAAACCATTACAAATTTTAGTATATTCTTTTACGTTTTTCGAAATGGCTACGAGCTATAAAAGATTTTAGAAACGCGTGTCGAGGATAACCATTCAATATGCATCGTCCATAACAAAATTTAAGTGAGTGCGAAGCTTCCAGTTATATAATAGAGATTTACACAGTATATTGTGTTTCTGGATATGTTATTGTTTTGTTTGCCCATACATATTTTGTATAATAAATAGATATTTGCAGCAAATGTAAAAAAAATCTTCACGCTCTATCCCGCGTGTTGTAGGCTAGGAAGAGAGAACTTAGTGTTAAGACACTTCGTTCTCCAATAATATATTTAGAATAGTGTTTATATTTTAGCAAACATGTAAGTTACAGAAGTTCAAAGTTGCAAAGGCAGACTTTAAGAGCAAGTCAAACTAATCTGGAGTGCATTCAGTTTTCCTATCACGATAATTAAGTAAACACATATTGCACTTAGTAATTACGGAAAGTTATTACGACAATAAACGGGAGTCGGGCGGGCTTGAGCTGACTTACAATGGGACTTACGGTCCGACTGTTTACACTAAGTTACAACTTACCACGCAACTTGCCATGCAACTGCACTGATTGCAACTTAATCACCAACTTGCTTAGAACAAGTTTGATTCTTAAGAAATTCTGCAAACTAATAGCAGTTCAGATAGAGGAAAATATATCTCTGTTGGAGAAACTCAGCTTCTTAGCTTTAACTTTATCAACTTGGTATAATGAGCAATTTTTCATGTTTGCGTTTAGAATATTTTTGTTGTTAATTAATTATGTTACAAACTTTTAAAGTTCATTTAATTTTATTTTTATGTTTCCCCTAATTTAATATTCTGTATTTAATCTCTATGGTACCTATATATATATTAGCATGATGATACAATACGAGTAAAATCACCTAATTCTAAAAGGCGGATTAATTACGGAGTTAGCTCTCAAAGGAATAAATAAGCGAAATCACTTAATGAAATTCTTTATTCAATATGAAAAAGTCAAATAAATGTTGCGAAGTTGGAATCATTTAATTAAATATATATAGTTAATTAATTAATATCCACTCTATTCGACATTGGGAGCGCAATAAAATAATTGAAACCGTCAAATTGTAGATAGCCAGTCGTTACTTGGTTAATTAATTATATATAAGATGAATAATTTATTAAAAACTGTTTTATTTATTTCCGATAAATTCCATATTTGAAATTCGAAGATAAAACGGATTTTTTTAAATGACTACTACCTTTATAAAGTGAAAAAGTGGATGATTTTTTCCTGAAAATTCGATCAGACTGCATTCATGTATGAATAAATTTTTGTACGTGAATGAAAATTCATTTTACAGAAGTAAGATATGATTTGGTTGGTTCAGTTATCGAATCACAAACAACTTTATACATGACAGGGCGGAGGGATTACAAATATTTTGTTTGCCGTTATTGTTATATGAATCATTTTTAACTGTCGTGTCGTCGGCTTTGTTTTATAAAAATAATATTAAATGGCAATATTTTCTTAATATTTACGCAATTATGCCATTTTATTTAAATAAAATATTCATTCTTTAATATTAATTTTACTTAATCGCATATTATTACATAATAATAAACTAGGCTTAAAGTAGTGATGTTTATAAAATATCATCGGGACATCTTGATGTATTAACATAATTAGGTTGTTTAAACTTATAGTGATTTTCCTATAGAAGCTGACCGCGAGCGTCCCCAGCGAGAACCCTTCCAACTATGTGTGAGCTGAGAAACTAGTATCATTATGTCACTTACTAAACTCTATTAATTAATTAAATGAATTATAATCTATCGTGTCGTTTAACTATTTACCCCCGAACCCGCTGAGGTGTCTTACGAACACTGTTAAATACTTAGAGATGTTAAGCTAAATTTTGTAGGTAAAATACGAGATTACGTATATATTTTTTATTGTTACAAATATCATAACACGACTGGGGTCATTTTGACTCTTGCTGGTACTATATCTACGTATAGACAGTTTACCTGCGACACAAGTGCACCATTTGGGACCTCCGGTTTCAGAGTTCGCCCGGACATATACGAGTCATTTTGACTGACGTTATATGTGTTACGATGAACATTGTATTATATTAACGTTATAAGCAATACTTGTGATTCTATAAAACTAAAAACTGCACAATGAAAATATTATAAATTTTATAGTTTACCCAATATTTGCCGTGGGGAGACGTGAGTGTTTACCTCAGTTGACTAAAGCACATTGTGTCGACATTTTGCTCAAAATAATGCGAAGGCCTTAAATGTTGCCACGTTCCACTTTCCATACATCTTTTCCATTGTTTATGTTTTATTATACGTAAATCTTTTTTTTCTTATTTAATTTCGTAACATTTTGCTATTGCTACTATCCCATAATATTTGTATAGGAGGAAATCACAAACCCAATTTCCCTTAAAATTATATCACTTTAGAGTCAAAGATCTTTTAAATGTATTCGTAAGATTGCAGAATGCAAAGTAATTTTGTAAGAATATGTTCTGGAATCAATTTAGTATCAGTAGGAAAAAGAGTTACGCGGGCGATTAGATTTGTTTGCATCGATAAATAGCACTCACGAGCTCAGTCGGTAGCTTGTTAATTTATTTACTCCATTCCACAAGCAAATCGTTTGCTTTACGTGCTGCCAACTAAAAATTAAACGGGAAATTATTTATTTCGAATCAAATTTTATTGAAACCAAATACTTAGTGAAAAAAAGTAATTGACTATTCAGCCTTTTCTTTGCTAGGCAGCACTGTCCGTTACTAATATATGTTCAATATTAATTTGTATGATTTATAAAAATGTAAGTATGTATTTAACATACACATTATATCACATTTGTTATTATTATAATATTCATTATACTTAAAATAACACCTTATTATCAAATTTGGTTTAATAAAAGTATTTTTTTAAACAATTTTATCAATCGCTTACCTTGTTTACAAACAATTAAAGCCGGCCAGATCGGGAATAAAACATAACAGCGTCAGGCTGTCCGTTCGTTCGACGGTCGTATTTGTCACGGCGCCGGTAGCACCAGCTCTCGCGCTGCATCCCTGCCTGTATATTATTCATAACGTTTTCAACGGGAGCGCCGGCCCATACGGAATATTAGAGCGTATCTACCAAGTTGATCCTCGCATTTTATATTTATCGTTAACTAAATTGTTTTTGACGTTTCAGTCATCTACTATAAGTATTAGAAAATATCTTTGTATAGAAATGATAAAAAAGTGGTAAAGTAACTTGTTAATTTTTTTTTTGTCAAAAGCATATTCAACAAAGCTATATTATGTATCTGCCCTATGCGCTTTGCACATGCATGTAAGTGAATCCAAGATCAGGGTCCTGACCCTAGGCCACTCACTCACTTTGCAAAAGAAACCTTCGCGGAAGTACTATCCATTCCATGGGTGAGCTCCCGCAAAGTTACCCAGAGCCTTAAATATTCAGTGTTTATTAAAGTATGAGTTTAGTACTCTAATTTTCAATGTTTGTTATGTTGTTTAATGGCGGAACTTAACGCAACGCTTTATATCTCCTAGCTCGTGCTATAACAAATCGTATAACAAAAATAAATTAAATATATTTATTTCGCCGAGCCGCTGTCCTACTGCAACACGGCGGCGTCATTGATAATATAATATCTATGTGAATAACTTTAACACAAGTTAAAGTCCACATAGCTTCAAAGCACAAGGCTTTGTAAATATCTCTCATTGACTCTAAATAGCGCTTATTTGCCTCTGCTTATTTAGAATTTAAGTACAAATAGAGTTTCTAAATATTCAAACACAAGACAAATTTGTAAAACAACTGGTTAATATACCTCAGGTAAACACGAATTAGAACTAAACCTAACTAATCAAATACAAATATACGTATTTTCGTATATTGAGATAGGTACATACATTATACTACTTTTATTATTGTACATATTATAGTTTATGTTGAAAACAATTTAAAGGTAAAACTGTTCCTCTTAAATATGTTGCTTGTATAAAATTACAGAAAGTTATTAGGTTCATTATATACGAGTAAAAATCCTCGTCGGCTTAGAGTGTAAACCTACGTAAAGTATAAAATTGGCATTGATCATATTTCATATGGTAGAGCATACAAATCAATTTTCATAATTATAAAAACTTTCTGAAAATCAACTGGGCATACTCATAGTTTTTAAATACGTTTTTTTTCTCCTGAAAATTTGTTTAATAGGCTGTTAGAAGCTTTACACTAAGCCGACGACATGTCATCTTACTAAATTGCCTGTTATACAAGATTAGACAACAATTTCTATTCAGAAATTAAAGGGAAAAATAAAAAGATATAATATTTATAGAATAACATCTAAGAAAACTTATTTATATAGTAGTCAAGGGAGCATCTTATTCAAGAAAAAACTTAATTAAAGTTGGATTTGTTTCAGGTTGGCGCAACTATGATGTCCTGTCCTCTGCCTTTGCCGCTACTGCCGGCCCTTCATCCGCAGCCCGCTTTGGCCTCCGATTTTCCAATCCACATTGGAATTAAGGTGAATATTTTATATATGTATATTTTATATAAATTAAAGCTCATCAAATCATGTCTCTCCATCATACGTACAGTTATCACATATAAGATCCACAATTCCTACCTTTATAAAATTTATCCAATCAAAAATGTTGTTTTTACTGTAATAGAAATCTTCTGTTTATAGCCTAAAGTCCTTTTCGCAGAAATGAGAAAAAAATATAATTTAATCCGGCCGCCTCCTCGACGAGTTTTAGACAACTTAAATTGCGAATGTATCCAAGCTAAATAATTTAAAGTAAGCGAAGAATATAATAACAATTCGCGCAGGTAAACTCTAAAAACAATTCGTCTATATATATATATATATATATATATATATATATATATATATATAAAAGGTGCGTGAATGTTGGTTCTATTATAGTAATAGTAGGTAATAAACCATATTGTTTCGTGTTTTAAAACGTCCTTTTAGGTTATTTACTATCCCATACAGTGAAATATTTATAGTAGTGATGTCGAGGCGCGGCGGGTTCTGGCACTCAACATGCAATGCCTCCAGAATAATAATCGGCAGATAGTGGGGAACGGAGTGTCTTAACACTACGTTTCCTCTGCTTACCCTGCTGTGTGCGGAAAGCGTAAAGCTGATGTTGTTTTACTATTCCATATTTAATATTATAAGTGTGCTGGAGTATAATATTCCTTTATTTACTATTTACTTTATTTATTTACAATGAAAAAGTACAATTGATGGAAATATTCCGCGAGAAGGATGGCATCACGCTATCAATATTTGAGGTAAACTTTTGTCAAATTACCTTTGAGAGCTAAATCGTCTTAATTTATAAGTAGATATCGATTCAACCGAGTTTAATTAGTTTTCAGTTTTGAAACGTTCGCTTCATTTATTTCATTATTTGTGAACAGCTCTCGAAACCTTTGTTTTCAATTCGTAATTATGGAGATACCTGTAATTGTTTAAATTGTTTGAATCTCGATCTGTGTTATTAGCATTTGTTATTTACTAATTTTACACATCTTTTATACATTATAATTTCAATATACGATTAAATGAAAAGGATAATAGGAAAAAATATTTTTTACTATAAGAAAATTTAATTCTGTTCATATTTACATCCTCAAGTCCGGGCGTCGTAAAATATATATTAAATTACAGCTGTGGCAGTCGTTTACAAACGTGGTTTTATTACAAAAACAAGATGAGTGCACGCCAATGCATAAGTTTACTCATTAAAGGCCAATTTCCTCAAACGTCAAGAGAGCAAAATATGAAAAATTTGTTGTTGCAAGTTCGCTCGTTCGAAAGACTAACTTTATGAAGTACTCTCGAATAATGCCTCGAGAGCAGTTCTCGCAAGTTATACTTCTTATTTGAAACCAACGTTTTTACCATTAGACCGTGTGTCAACCTAATTTGCGTGGTTGATTCAATTTTCAGCGGAAGGCCATATTTCAGTAGTCGCGGACGAGATTTCAATTCATACATAATATTTGAATAAATAAATATGCATGAAAGCAATTTATAGAGGCCGCTAGGGTCGGCCGGCTGGGCGGTACAATATCGTAGTCTCATTAGTAGCCTGCTACGGCGCTACGGCGCTACGGCTACGAGGCCGTGTAGCAATCGCGCCTTATACACTTTTATGACAGTTATTTAGAGTTCCCTCTTTTTATAATATACACAGCATACGCAACAGTATAGTCTCATTACTTACGTTACATATATTTTATCTGAAAAAATAATTATATATATCTAACAAATAATCCATTGTCATACGTAAATTTCTTTATATAAAAGAGAAACACTTTTAACAATTAATAGTTTAATAATGCTTGAAATATACGAACTTGAAAAACTATACATAAATATTAATATTTTTTAACAATAAGTGTTACAAGGTGTCTTATAAATAAATTATTAAATTACTACTTGTACTGTAGAACAGCACTTTTAATTTCATACAAATTTCGTATAAAATAATATATGATCCAACATTGTCCAATATAATAAAATTTATTAATAACATAATTGTTATGTCAAAAGTAGCAAGCAGCGTCTACATCAGGCGGATATCGCTAACGAGAAACGGTGTGGCGTAAAAAAGCGGCCAAATATTAGTATAGTAACGTTAAATAACAGGCATTATCTCTTACAATATAAACGTCGCAACCTGCCCGCAATAACCGCCGCTCGCTGGTTAATGACGACCCGTCCGTCATCTTTACGTATTAAGGTTGCGCTATCTGAGTATCGATAAAATTTGTACCTAAAACAAAATATTAAAATAGCTAGATAAGAAGCCACAAACCAAACAATATCTCAAATTGGGCGCAATGTGCGACACGGAGTGTCCTAACACTAGGCTCGATTTGTCCTGCCATACAGGACAACGCGCAAAACTGTAGAAAAAATATCTTTGTGTAAAACTACACATTTTCACTTAAAGTGTAATAAGTGTTATATACATATAACTAAATATATGCGCATTTTATAAGAAATGAATATAAATAAGCAGTACGCGAAAATTTACTAAATATACTATTACAAATACCCGCTTACAATAATTTGACAACCTGTCAGTCACGTTACCCTACCTTTTATTTTATTGGTGTTTCTTCTTTATATTCAAATTATTTGCTCTGTAAGTAAATATAATGAAAATGTAATGAAATAACTCAGTAAGTAGATCATAATATTATTAGTGAAGCTTAATATTATATTAAATACTGATCTTCTTAGTTTCATTACTTTTATTTGTCTAGAAACAAGCCTAATTGGATATCTACATTTATGAACGTAGAAGAAAGTAATTTTGACAGTTTGTTATGTTGTTGTGTTCCTTATGCTTTTGACTATTAGAATTTACCATCCGAATTCTTTCTTACGAAAGATCAATTAACATAATATAGATATTAGCTCCAAAAAATATACAAAAATAAAATAAATAAAACAATATAAATTTTAAAATCAATCAAGGAAATACAATACAGTAACTACGACAGCGCTATGTATAAATGTGAGACTTACAAGAAACCAACATTAATAATTCAATAATAATAATAATAATAAATAACTTTATGGTACAATAAATTAATAAAATATAACAAATTTTGCTTGATGCGACTATTGCTCTGTTGCTAAGTGATGCAAATAAAAATCATTTATGTGTTTGTCACCCCTATGGCGAAGGGACTGCGTCTGAATATAAATGTAATAGTAGTCTGTTCGTTCCCCACTCGGTATATAAATATAATAATATAATATATAAATAGTATCATTTTCATTCTTGGTTGCGATTCAGCTGCACAACACGCATACGCTACCGTATTATATGTGAAAATATGTGAAGCTGTAAAAATGATTTTACATAATATACAGGATGGAATTGTCAGCACCTCTTTAAATGAAACCACAGTTTTAACTACTCTATAAAGACCTAATACAATTCCGAAAAAAAATAATTCCCAAAATTGAAAAACTTATTTTTTCAAACAAAATAAATAATTAAATTATCCTTTTAACATAAAACGCCATTTGTAAAGTATAACATAAGCACGCACACACTTACCTGTCAAAGCGGCAACGTCGCGTACGTATGTGTGCGTCACACGAAATACAGGTATGGTTAAGAATCGTGAAATGAAAAAAAATTGTTACATCCAAACTGTTGAGGTTCCTGGATTAATTTCTTTAGTTCTGGGTTTGAAATATTTTACCCTATATGCAGTTTCAGTAAAAGGAGCGCTGCCTCTTCCACTCTGTATAGTAAGAATATGGAAAGTGAATTTAGACATATTAGTGATAATACCATTGGAACGCTTATTTAGAGCAACTCTTGTGAGTTAAGTTCATCTCGGGTAAGCACTTATTTATAATAAAGATTTCATCCCGGTACGGAATAAAGTACGGCGTTGGATTATGTCCCCTAGTTTTCAAATAGGCGGAAATTGGAGACTGACGTATCATTAAGTTCCCTTACCAAGTTGCGAATATTTAAAATACATCCTTATTTTTATTGTTGGATAACACTTTTATAAAATAAAAATGGACTTGGCCTATTTTCTTTTAGTTATATATAAAACTTTACAAATGAGTTTTTTTTCTCCAAAAAAAATATAATATTGACAAATATCTATCTATATATACCTACCAACATAAATCTATAAATTTTTGCCCTTTCAGAACTATTTCCATATACGACAAAATAATATTAAAAACTTGATCAAAATCATTTGGGAAGAGCACATTAGGGAAGAGCTGAAAATCACCTATAACCCATAGAGAATTCATTCATAATAAAAAAAAAACTAAAAGAAGAAAATTAAAAATATATCACTTTTGGCTTTCTCATTTTCTGTCTACTATTGGGTCGTTATGTTTTATTTGTGCCACGTACAGCAGCTTTATTTTTCCATACTCCTTATATTGTGGATAGAAGTTTTGTAATAAAGGCCATCCCACGGCTAAGTTTTTGTTCTTGCTTATTGCCTACAGGTGACAATTGATGGCGATAGCTCTTTTTAACTGCCTTGCTAAAATAAGTTTTGGTTTTCATCGTCCCTAAAACTCCAATGGATGGCCACTATATGCCATCGAAATAACGCATAAATGTTATTATTAAATTTTAACCCTAAATGGAAACGTTACCTATAACGTATTGGTGCATATCATTATATGAAGAACACTTTCTTGATAAGATTTTTTTTTGTAAAAGAAATTATTAATTCCAAACACTTTCTGTTTGTGATACTGATTATAATTAATGAAAAAAAATTTTGGGCATGAACTGCTTCACTATTTTGTTCAGTTTATAGTTGTTTTGAGTGTACAAACTGTTTTCGTTAGTTTTTATTTTATGACTAGTAACGTCTTTTCCTCATCTTATTTTACATAATTTCCAGCGATAAATAATAATAAAAAAAACTTTATCAATTGGTTAAGTTGTATTTTTTCCAACTCCATTCCAACAGTTGTTAAAAATCGCTAAAGATTAGAATACTCAATAAAAACTATCAGCATCGTTGATTAAATAAGATTTTAATCTGTCTGTCACACAAAAAAATATGATCTAAAACAAGAAAGGAATATAAAAAGAAATCTGACTTATAAAATATTTAAAGAAGGTCTTAGCAATAAGACCAGATGTCCAGTGGAGCCTAGACACTTGTTTCCGGATATAAATAAATCCGCGGCTGATTAAGTACTCTTGCTTGACTTTAGGTGATTGTAAAATGGTCTTACAAGAAAGGGAGTTATTGATGGCAACCTTTTTGTGTTCATACAGTTAGGCCCGTATTTATAAATCACACTCAAGTCTGAGATCGATCTTGAGATGTCGTTTTATGTATATATAATTATTCATTAGTAATCGATGTAAGTGGTGTGAAGGACGCCTACGTTGACGATGATGATGTACAGTGGATGATGGGTGCAATTAAAATAGTAATGTGTAAAATGGCGTATAGGAACTGAATCTGTGTCTGTGTCCGAACTGAATTAGTGATTTTTCACAAATTTAAAGAAAATCAACTTTAGAGTCACAACATTTTTCTACACAACAACAGGGGATTGGACCTTGAACCTTTTAACATTCTTAGAGGTTAACACATAATAGTTGTCAATTTAGTGTAAATGTAATAAATCTATGAGTTTCGCTCAAATTAACGTACATTTTTGGTACAATTTGGCTCGTTTTGTATAAATGTCTCATTAAAATCAACATCCGTAAAACTTTGCTATAATATTTGTGTGCAGAGTTGTAAAGTTTGTCAGCGGAGAGCCGCATCTTGATACCATTTTAATATTATTTCCCTAATCAATAAAATGTGACCAGGACGCTGCGCAGAGTCGGTTGTGGGTCCGATTCCTGCTTGAAAACATAAAATATTTACCATTTTCATTCCTCGCATAGTCGTTCATCGATCATTGATCGATTATGCACCGTATTGAGGCAAACTGCAAAGTTGAGTTCCGCACTTCCGTTCCCCACAATTCGGCGGAAAGTGGGCAACGGAAGTGTCTTAACACTAGGTAGGTGTCCTCCATGCTGCCATGTGCGGGATACAGCGTGAAGCAAAAACAAAATGTGATTATAAATAAAAATCGTCTTAAATTATTGTTACTTTACATGAAACAAGTAACTTTCTAAAAAATGTTATTTTAAGAAATAATTATTCATCGCCTAATCGTATAAAAGCTTTACTTTTCGGCTTCATTGTTTTTAAAGCTTTCCGTCTTCAATATTTACGCTGCCGCCACATCTCCTTTGACTTCAATTTTTAATGTGAGCCCCGCCTGTTTAAACTCTTAGTAATCTGCGCAATATTTCTGTGTGCGTTTTGTTATAATACGTTAAGAATAGATTAATATAGTCTACAAATCTATATAAAACTCTTCCTCTACTCAGTAACTGACAAACATCGTATATATGAAACTACTGGATTTCGTTGAAATTTGGCATATTTATTGGTAGGGTGTAAAGTATAGGGGAGCAGTAACAGAGGTTTCTCGATATTTCTACGGGAATGGGAATGATGGGATGTACCTACTGTTTTTGCCTTGAAGTTCGTGCAAGCAAAGTTGTGGGCGACGAACAGTTAGTGATAAAATAACAATAAAGATTATCACAAAACTCGTTTATCGTACGTCAAATACCTACCGAGTAGTAATTACATTTCAAAAGTAAACTTTAATATTTAGTATTAGTTTTTGTGAATACCTAATATTAAAGTTAAGCTTACATCGGCCCTTTGGTCGATGTAAGTTTCTTATTTTAATTAAAATATATTAACACAGTACTTAAAGCTACCTTCATACTGTTTAAAACTTTTCTTTCAATTTAATATATTTTACGACACAATTTTCACCCAGTTTTATATAAGAAAATATATATATTATATATCTATAATAAAAGAAAGTTGGGCAAGTAATTCTTAAGTTCACAGATGATCTATTACGCGAGGTACAAAAATTTTGCAGGTAGCTATGCTCGTATTGTACGAAAGTTCCGTAATTAGGGCGCCGAAATGGGTATCTCTCCCCTACCTTTCTTTTTGTGACAAATTTTCCTTAATAACAGTTTTTCTTTTTCGTGCTCCTCCCGGCCATTATTCTTTCATTGTTTTTATTTTAATGCTACATTAATTGTTAAAGTGTTAATAAATATTTTAACTTTTAAATTGAATATTTCATTAGATTATGTGATAGCTTTCTAGTAATGTAATGAAATTGCATGTGTTGATCATGAAGATAGCAGTTCAAATTCAAAATTTTCTATAAAAGTAGCTTTAGGCTATTCGTACAATAACAGGGTAGGCATAGATAATACAAACATAGCTTGTTGAGAGGCGGAACTCAACGCCGCGCTCAGAACATCCTATGCTTTCTATATAATATTAAAGCGTTTCAAATAAAGCACAAGCAATGCTATTAAAGAAAGTGCATTTTAGTTTAATGTCCATTAATAATAAATACAAATTTCGTGGTTGTAGTACAATATTTGAATCACCACAACTCAAATATCACAAAAATTGTGAAGTTAAATACAAATTACATTTTCACAAGCCACAGAAGTTTCCTCCAATACTTAAACAACTTAAATATTTTCATCAAACGACTTCCAAATCGATGGAATACTTTCAATCAAAGATCACTAATAAACTCGTTTACCAAAAACTCAGATCTAGCTGTTTGTATAATATCGCACGGATTACTCGCTACCGGAGCGACGTTTAACTTCTTTAAAGGAATATCCGATCAAACGTCGGCATAAACTAATTCCGCGAGGCAACTCGAAGCTTAGTGGAAAAGAAAAAAAACACGCTGATATCCACACCGGAGCCAACTAAATTGGTTACCTGTTACACTGTCGATTTAACTTGACGATGCTAACGTACCAAGTAACTACTAGGCCTATAAACTTTAATTTCACATGTATGTAGTTTTAATCATCGAAAGCGCTCGACGCCAATATTTTGTATAAAGCTGCCACTGTAAAGAGCTCTTTCATTGATTTGACCACGTACAGATGACTCATTGCAATGACTTTGTTTCAATGAACTAAATATCTAAATTTTAGATCAATTTTCACCTACATTCGTATACAATGGTATTCCTATATTTTGCAGAGTTTGACGAGAGAATTTAAAAACTATATACATTAGTACGTCATTTAGGTGTGTAGTCCTGAGATATGTGCCATATTTTGAACGGTAAAATCAAATTGGATTAGTTGTAAAACCTTCTAATAAGATGTGGTGTCCATTAACATAATGACTGGAGTTCCAAGTTAATATTCAAATTAATTTTCAGGGCCCGCTATTATTCTGAAGAACATAAAATCGCGGGAAGACAATAAAATAGACTTTTCAAAGTGGTGTTTTAAAGCATAAGTGACTTAAATATCGCTTGGCGTAAAGTGCGGGTTTGGCATCCGCCAAGTACCTAGTGGCCGACCGTCGCATTACGTGAAATGGTCAAGGTAATCAAAATTCTCTATGAATTATTCACCGCTCTTGAATTACGCCACGCTAACCCTTCCCTGTGTGGGCTTCACTTTGTAAATATATTTTCTAAATCACTCATCTACCACTCGCTAAGTTCGTTTGCGCAATGTACTTCACCTGTTTGAATTTTCGATTAGAATTTTAAATTGAAACTTGGCCGCACTTCTCTTTGGCTGCTTTGCATTAGTTGACTGGATAATTTTTGTACGTCTCGTATTTAGCACTCAGTTAGTTTAGTTTTAAAGGTTTATTTAGTTTAATGAAGTACTATAACACTTATGTTTACATAAATGTTTGTGATATTGAAGTATATTGTTTCTCTGTTTTTTAATATCCATCTTAATAGTTACTAACTTGTGTTTGTTTTAATTTATTTATGAATATATAACTCTTCTGTTTATGGTGATGTGTTAATCCTTACTTATAATTAACTCGGTAAGTTTAGTTTAGTAATTAGCTACTAAAAAGAGTGGTTAAAATGAAAGAAAAACATGATACAGAAGATAGTTTCGTCTTCAATATTTTATATTTTAATAAAGAAATAAATAATTTTGAATATTACTTATACTGGTGGTACTCTCCTTGCAGAAATGTATATATATTCGGATCCGTGTACAAATTCACATCGAAATATTTAATATAAATTAATATACTAAATTACAATTTATTTCAATTTCCCTAATATATAAATATTTCATATTAATAATAATAATGCTATTCGAAATATAATTATAACAGCAAAAAGCACAATGCGGTCGTTATTGTTACATCATTATTATATTTAATGGAACCCTGTAGCGAATGATTTTTCATGAAAATAATTTTCGTGAATATTGACTCTTTGTTTGCGGTAAGCTTAAATTACTGGAAAAATATGTATCTGAACATCCGTAATATTAATATTTAATAAAGTTTTGCAGTAATTGTTAGGTACTTTGTTATACGTCTCGGTCTTTATTAAAATTTTTATTGTTCTCGGAAATGTTAGAGCCTTGGATTGAATCTTCGTAATGGTGTAGCTTTCTAAGTTCTTTTACCGGAATCTTCCCTGACACAATTAAATTAAAATAAGAATTCTTCTAGCTTAAGCCCCAAATTTAAAAAAAACCTAACCTCTAGAAAAACCAACAAACTAACTACTATCCATTAAAAAAGACGTACTACCACTAAACACGAATCTTAATTAAAAAAATAAAATATAGTATGAATGACTTTATTAATATCATATTGCAATATATAAATGGAGAGCAATATTTGTAAAATAATATTGTAGGTACATCTACAGTATTATATACAGTATTACATTCAACATTTTAACACAGATTAAAAAAGATAAAAACCTGAAAAAATATCAAACGCTGATTGAATGACGTGCAAATGTTTGAGTAAGCTACCAAAAATAGTATTGTGTAAACAATAATAGCTTTCTGAATTAAAAGCAAAAATTGAATGTTCTCTTATTGCATTAATAATCTCAATATATTAGTTTGTTATGTTTTAGCCAATATGTTATAAAATATGTTATTGGTTGACTCGCTTCAACACACAGATTATTCCGTTCGCCACCCTTTACCTTTCCTCCGTCTTCTTCCGCGTCGTATCACTTTCCGCGAGCGTTCTTTACCCAATTATCCGAAGATAAATTTCACCTGTGACTGCTGAGGAAATAGCGGCTCTAACCGTTGTTTGTTAAAAATACCTGGAGATTTTCGCAAACTTGGCTACTCTAAATCAATATTTATTCTTTATTCATTGATATCGTTTAAGTTTGTTTTGTATCGTAATGATAGTGGAAGTTTGATTTTTTATTGTTTATAGTAAATATTTCTCTTGTTCTTCTTCTGTTAAATAGTCCACTTCAAGTAGAAGGCTGTATATGTTAAGTGTTTTGATGTTATCCATTGTATATGAAGCCAGACATACCGTGGGTACTTAGGACGTGTCACGTGTCAGGTGTCATACTCAACTCTTATTCCCATTTGACCTTAGGTGAAAGCTAGTATCAAATTAAATATAGGACTTTTAAATAGATGAGTAAATATTTTTGACAACTTACGCTGTTATCCTATACTAAGAGTTTAAAAGTGTTTTAAAAAACAAACATACATTGTCTTAATATACGTAAGTCATATTATGTAAACAGTTTTATACATCTAGTTAGTACAATTAGAAAAAGCTAATGCAATTGTACTTATTAACCTACATTTTCATATAATCAAATATTTTAGTCAATCTATTAACCACACACACCATTCAGCATTGAATAACATTTGCAAATAGGCTTAAAAACATTGCCAGCGCAATTAATGTCAAACAAATTGATCGGAGCGAGCTAACTAGTCGATGTCGTACAAAATATTGCTGATTCGAATAAAAAACTGATTGCTATCTCACTTTGATGTTGTCGGAGGAAATAGGATCTGCTTCCGATCCGCGAGAAAAAGGGAATAATCTTCTTTGCCGTGACTTGGGTTCCGCAGGAGACGTATTCAAATTAAACACATTACAAATTAGTTCAATGGTGAGCCTTTTAAAATAATTACTTCAATAATTTTTTTAGCAAATTCGTAGCTACGTAACGACTTGGGCTATTTGTAAAAAATGTAAGTTAGTTTAATTATTGATTATGTAAAAATATTTAATTATGAGTTCCATTAATGTCTTAATCTTTTAAGTCAACGTTTGCGTGAAATAAAATATTTTATATTACAACTCTGAGACTTTTTTATACTTATTTCTGAATATATTTACTTACAGAACCCGTGTTTCACTAAGGCTAATATCTTGACAGCATTTTAAATTTCCCCGTGATTGCTAAGAGGGTGATGTCTGCTGAAGGGCCCGGTGCCGACTTCTGACCGCTTGGAGTGCCAATCTAATTTGCCGAATCGCGGAAGCATATGAAATCTAATCGATCCGCTTTAGTGAAAGCGGTTTTAAATATATACTGATCTATTGTAACTTTTGATTTTCTTTGAAGATTAAGAACTCTTTATTAAGGTGCTTGATGAACGCCTCGTTCAATTTAGGGCTTTTTGAGCAGTTAGGTTCTCATGTTTTAATTAATATGTTTACTCGTTATAAGTATCATCAGAATGAAAATATATACCTAATATATAGTTTTTATGTTGTAGTCATATTGTAGTCAAATTTGATAGCCGTATTAGATTTTTTACATATATATTGTAAATATTAACTTGTATAGATGAAGGCGGTACTTTAACTGGACCTCTTTTTGACATGCAGTCTCCTACTGTATAGTACAACTTTTATGTCGTACTCGTACCGTAATCTCCTTCATATGTTCTCCATATCCATACAACTTGACAGGCGAAGTGATTAGTGCTCAACTGGCACGCTCGAAACTCCATAAACTAAGAACTGAACTGAACTAGATTTTTTCCAATAACGTCATATTATAGCTAGGTAGCGAACTTATAGAATGGCTCAAACTGATTCTGTTGATAAGTGGAAAACCGATAGAAGAATCGATCATGTCCCTAATGTTCTATCAAGACTTTTAAGTTTTCCTCAAAAATGTAATACGTTCATTAATTATAAATCACAGTAGAAATCATCACACATCGCCGTTGCCGACGGCGCCAGAACGAAAACAAGTAAATTCAATTGACTTTTAATGATGTAAATTTTTCGAATTCCATTACGAATCAGTACGTGGCACTGCGTTGATCAAAGGCGCTTAATTTCCATAATCAACAGGTCAAACTGCACATCACAATACGGTTTAAGTGTTTGTATAGGGTGTTTAAAGAATTCATTATTTCTGCATGATGCGACTGTTATAAAACTGCAACTATGGTGGAATTCTGTAATCACTCATTGAGGCCACTTATCGTTTTTCTCTTATACTAAATAGAACACCTTGTTCTGCTTAGGAAAAAAAAACGCAGAGGAAAATATATATTAAATTTAAATACGAGGTGACCTACATATATATAAAATATATTTTTTATGTGTTTTTTCTTATAATACTGAAGTCTTTTTAAACCTCTAACCATCACCTCTACATTCGTGCAAAGTATCTCAATTGCACCAAAACTTCGCTTGGTATAAAATATGAGAAATCTAAATAAATAGAGACAAACAAACATCGGTCTTTGACACGACACGGCACCGTACATCGTATTTCGCCTGGAGCTTGAATCAAGATGATATTTACCTTGTCTCTCAAAAATGTCAATCTAAACATGTTATCACAGTGAGAAATCTTTACAAAAATATTATAGTTATCTCAAAAATGTTGGCGATCTCATGTATCATGGAATCATGGAAATCTTTTTCAGTATTACGTTATAATACCTTTTTTAGTATAAATAATATCGAATTTGTATGAGTATGAATTGCTTTTTTGTGATTATAATTATTATGATATAAACCAAAATTATGTGTGTGTATAGTTAAAACAATATTTACTTCGGATATTGAATATTGAAAACGGAATATATGAAATTAAAATACACATTAAATACGGGATAATTAGTATATAAATTTACTAATAACAGTTATTACATTTCTATTTATGTATTCTTATAACTTAATGAATTGACAAAAACATAAAAAGTAAAAATTTATAAATTAAAAGCTGAACTACAAAGATAATTAAAGTTCACAGTTACACTAAAATATGCTACTAAACAAAAAAAAACAAATAATGATGGAATTCAGCCAATATAGAAACGTAATCCCTCTGTGACCTGTGTACAACTTGCAAGAGCTCAGCCGCAGTGCAACGCGTGCGCGGTTTTAGTTGACTAAGTGATAAATGGGCGCCAAGGAACCCCCATGCGCCAGAGCGGAACGCTAACGGGAAACAGGGCCGGCTCCTTGTAATGAGTTAAATGGCATTTGTTCTAATGAAGTGTTTTAGATTAGTTAAAATTGTTAGTTAGTCTTTGGATTTTAAATTTGGTTTATTAGGTTTGGTAAAATTATCAATAGCAATACACTAAGTTTCAATAGTACATAGCGTTAGCGCTATATTCAATAAGGTAAATTGTTCATTTTGATCTTTTTAGAATTGCTTTACATAACAATATTTTAGAGTCTTAAATGAAATTACACTATATTCATTAACTATTTTAATGTAACATGTATGTAGTCTGATTGCCGTAGTATTGAAATACTTAATTTCATTCTTATAAGTACTGGCATACTTAAAGGATATGTTTTTTAAATCCTTTACATAACGTTTATTATCAGTCTAAGCCATTCCATCTAAGTATTTTCTTAATTGACATTTATATTAAGTTTTATGGAGTAATTTTAAAAGAAAATCAGTGACATATCCACCACTAACAAAAGAAGAGCTTATTTGATAGCCCGATTTGTTTACATAACTTTCCATGGCGTATATTTACCACAAAAGGCTTTACCAAATTAATTTAGTTGATGATCTCTATGCAAAATTGAATTACGGCTTTAGAGAATTCCAAATTAGTTTGACCTAGACAATAGTTGCCATAGTGAGACGTTTGTTCAAATATTTGTAGATTCAGTTAAGACGGCCGTCGTAAACCAAAGATACGCCAGTATTGTCTCAAAGAGATTAATTTCCTTACAATTCTGTGATGTGGATTAATTTAGGTTTATGACAGAACGAAATGTGTTAGTTAGTGTTGAACTTCAATATCCGGCGTTATTTACAAACTGCTGTTTAAGATGTTTCATTAATCGTCTAGTAATCGATGCTCTTGGTATCTACAATATTTTAAAATTAATTTTATGGTACAGGGCATATTGCTAATATTACTAAAAAAAAGAAAAACTTTCATTTCTAATTTTGATCGGTCTAGTTATTCACAGAGTATATAATTATATAATATGTTCTTATAAAGGAATCCTGTTTCTCATTTATGTATATCATACAGGTCCTTATCATCTTTAACTCTATTTCTTTTTAAATTTAACTCAATGAATATTCTAAATATGGAATAGAAAAGTGATATCGTAGAACCCACCAACCTGTCTGCAACATAAGCCCGCATCTATGCGCAAGTTTCGCGTTGATTAAAGATAGCTATATCAGTTTCGACCTTTCATTAGAAATGGTACAAAGACAACGCAATTACATAAGCGACATCTGGTGGCCTTATCGTGAAAGGACTGCATCTTGTGCTAGAGATACAGAATTCAGATTACCTTCGTTTTACTATCTGCTATTGGGTTGTGAATTTGGTATCTTATTACGTCTGTATAAATGTCATTGTGAGACGAAGTACCTATATATATACAAGTAATTATATTAGGTGTAATACTAGATTTATTGACATTTTAAATTCACTAATATTGTGGGGAAAACATTTCATTGTATTGTATTCCTCATTTGAAATTGCTATTATTAAAAAAAAACAAATATTCTTTTACTTCTACACGCCCACATATATTCCGTGTTTAAAAATTGAAGGTAGAGGAGAGCATAATGTTCAGATACTTTGTTTTTCAAATTCATCCCATTTCGATACATAAAAGGCTTTAAAAAATTATTTTCAATGACAATATATTTTTAGAGACATAACTTTTGAATCGATGGCGATGCGACGTGGACTTACATTGACGCGGTTATATTCTTACATAAAACTGTATGTAAAGGCTTAGGGGCCTGTAAATAATAAAATTAAAATATTATTGTGCCATGAGAACGCATCAGAAATGGCTTAAGCTCTTGAACCGCATCTAAGGGGTGCAGGTACAAATTGTACACTCTATAAGTATGAAATTTTCATATGAAAATGGCAAAGTGAAAATAACACTCTAAATATTACAATGTAACTGATAGTATTTCATACAAATTCACAAACGCGAAGTTAACTCAAAAACAACTTTAAAAAGACTATTTATATTAACTGTTGAGTGCTTTGTTGCTGTAAATATGGATACTAAATAAATTCGTATATAAATTCAATCGTAAACGTTTCTCTTATTTGCTTAATAAACGATCTAGGGAAATGTTGCTATGAAATGTAGCTTTCGGAAAATTTATATTTGTTTTATATAAACTACATTGAATATGTAATTTTCTAAGACTATTGAAGAAATTTAATAATATCTTCGTTTGTAACTTTTAGATGATAATAAACTTATTCAAATATTAAAAACGAGTTGTTAATTAAGTTATTAACAAAAACATTTATGTTTTAACCTAAACTTTGTAATAGTCCGAAATAGGAACAAGGCGTCATCACATTGAGTAAATATTAGTTTGTTTAAATAACTATTATCCTGTATGAAAAAAAAAAATAGTTCCAAAAAAAATTACTTACATAATATATTTTACCCTATTTTCCAGTCGAATAGTATTATTTTCCTATAATTTTCTTACCTTCAATAGTTTGTATTTGTAAATGGTCTTCTTCAGTCTTCACTGATCAAATTTCAACTGGAACATTATTAACTGTAGACGTCATTGTCAATCCCAGGACCTGGTAATATTATACGACAGTATACCTATTAATTACGGATTTATCTTTCCAGGTAAGGAGATTTGTATTGAAAATCATATATAAAGGTAACAACAATTATTCTAAATACTAATTTTCTATCTAATAGAATAAGCAAATGGCACATATGAAAATGTAAATATCTAATGCTGATTTACCAAATGTTACGACTGTAGGATTAAATAATGTTTAATTCAAAATAGTTGTATCGTTCATTAGCATTATGCTATGCTGTATATGCACTAACATTCCATAAATAATTAACTGATTTAGTTTCCGCTTAATCGGCTTTTTAGAAAACTCATTTGACTGGCAAATTGTTTTTGCTCGCGAATTTAGAGCGACTTTGGTCGACCGTTCAACGAGCTATTTGATATTTACTACTTAGGCTCTGATTTAAAATTGCTGTAGCTTTACAGTTATTTCATATATTTTTAAAGATGCTCAATAAATTAAGTGAAAAAATCATAGTTAGAGATAATATTGGTTTGGCATTGAATTAATTTTAAGAATAGACTCAATCAAAATAAGAACAGTAGTGGCTTTATTGATACGAAAATGTTCTATAAATGTTCAAATATTTGAAACTAGTTCTTACTTCGCCTGCTCTTTGGACCCTTAGAGGGTAAATTATAATAAACCACGAAACACATGTTTAATGACATGTTTTTAAGAGTCTCAATTTAAAATTTCATAAAAATCGGTGGCGATTTAAAGTTTTTTCCATACAAACTTTCAATCCCTTTTTTGCACCTTTAGAGGGAGAATTCTAGAAAACGATGAAACACATGTTCAATGAAATACTTTTAAAAATCTAAATTTCAAATTTTATAAAAATGGGTGCCGATTTAATTTTTTTTCCATACAAACCTTTAACCCCTGTTTCACTCCTTTAGGGATAAAATTTTTCAAAATCCCTTCTTAGTTGATGTCCAGATTACGAAAGTAAACATCTGTCCAAATTTCACATTTCTATCATCAGCGGTTACGGCTGTGCGTGCGTCTTACCTCAGTCAGTGAAGACCAGTCCTTTTATATATATAGACTAGTGGGCCCGGACGCGGCTACGCCCGCGAAAATATAAGCCTAAATAATTAAAATAAGTTAAAAAATAATAATAAGTGGAGATTTATTATTAGAAAAAATGTCTGAGTAACCGAAATGAACAAACAAAAGAAGTAAAAGTAACTAAAGGAAATTCTTAACATTAGAAAAAGTACCTAAAGTTTGCCGTGCGCGCGTACTAAACATTTTTCTATATTAAATAATTATTAATTTTTGCGAACAATATTAAATAAAATCCCAAATGATTAAAATTACGATATTTTAAGTGTATAACATCGGTATAGATAACCGAACTAAGATTAATTAATTATAAGCAGCAAGTAATTACATAAAAAATAATATTAATTCGAAAATATATAAAAAATTACAAAATCAACAAAGTCATCTGCCCGTTCGCGTCGGTCATACTACACAACTCGTAGGCTAAGTCATTTGGAATCAGTGACATCTCCTTAATTATTTATTAGAATGTTATACAGTAAACTATAATTTCCATCTAGATGAAATGCTAAAAGTGACTATTATATTTATTTTCATAAGGATGAATATCAAATTATAGAAATCATCTAATTTTTGTTAATGTATACAAATCTATATCGGCGCGCGCCATGTCTGCATTAAGCAAACTCACTTTGGGTGACGTTTTCTTAAAACAACAAACTTTGCAAGCCGTTGCTTAGCAACGCGTAGCGACCATTGTTATTAACATGGCGGAATAAATTGCATGTCAAATTAATTATTTTAATATATTGGTATATATCGAAAATATTACAAATATGAGGAAAAAAAAAGTATCCTATGTTCATCCCGGTACCCTCAAGTATCTCTATATGAGTATTTTATCACAATTAAATTAGCGGTTTGGGCCTGATTGCGTAAAAGACAGACAGACAGACAGACAGACAGAGTTACTTTCGAATTTATAATATAGGTATGGATACTGAGTTATATGGTTGTGTTAGAGAAGGTACAGTTTTAACGAAGTAAAAACAAACAAACTTATAGAAGACACATAGTAATACGCAAACGAAAACATAACTAAATATCTTTATAGTATACTCGTGTAATATATTATATATTTTTTGCAATACGAACAAGTAACATGAATCGTAAAATACTCAAAAACGATTACATTTGCGGATTTGTAAAATCCGTAATGTACGCCCATTGGGCTACAGACTTAATCACCACTCAAATAAAACTGGGCACTAAATAAAGCTTACATCGTAGAAGCAATATGGATAATAAAGTAGGCTTATTTTGTGTATATATTATTAATTTATACCGCAAATATTGCAATTTGTTCGTTGGTGCGATTGATTTTAGGTAAACCGAATTTTAATATACGCAACCAAATGACGGTTCATTTCTCTCATGTTTTCGATAAACAACGTTTTTAATTTATTATAATAGTTTTACTGGTGTAAGTATTTATAATAACAATGCGTGGTTCAGTACAAGTTACAAACTTTTTATAGTTTTTTTTAAATAAGCTTGTAGAATATATATTTTAAAAGTTTATTCTCACATTTAAAGCTATTAAGATTAGATGAAATTTTAATTTCTTTTACTATTAAAAGAAATGTGTACATGTATAACACTTATTGTTGTACATGTTACCTAAGCGAGGAAATGTTAATAATTCATTCCTATTCATTAGAAATCGGACCTACAACTGCCTCGTTTGAATTTTGGCGCCTTGCCTGTGCCAATATAGCCAAGTTTTATTTCAAAACACATAATTTCAGTATTTTTTTTTAAATGTTTATTTATTTTCACTTAGCTTGGACTACCATTGTTAAATCTTTCGCATGGATTGCTTACCAAAATATGGTAAATTATTCGTAAGCATCGAATCAACATATTTGCATGTGGCGTGTACGCGGTCATAGTTCGTTCTAAGATATTAATATTACCATGTTGCACAGTTTGTGTGTGACTGACGCGATGTTTGTGGATTCCTATTCTACTGACAATTAAATGTCGTCTACACATATAAAATTGTACCTCATCGCTGTCTGTACGTGAAAAATATTTGAGAAAATTATTGGTGGCATTTATACAGTTATGTAATATTTGGAATTAAAAATCAACCGATAGATGAAATAATCTCTAGGAAAGCTATGTTTTAATTAAAATTAAAAACCTTATTCCAATTTCCTTGAATCGTCTGTCATTCCTAAGAATTATATATTTTTATGAAAATTACATACATATTACATATAGCAAGTCGGAAAAACCATGTTAAAGGACACATATTTATTTCAGCTAGAATTATTTCACGAAAATAAATTGTTCATTTCACTTTATCAATATTTCTTTGGGTGGAATTTCTGATGAATCCTGTACAAATCCTGAGAACGTTGGCTTAAAATAAACCTAGTAAATTTCACTTTGATTCCTCCTATTTCGAGGTATATATTGACAGATTTAATATTTAGATACTGAAAAATTTCCAGAACAGCGATAACGACTAGGAATGTGCTTTATTTATGAAATTCTAAATAAAATATGACTAGACATTTCTTAGGCTATATAGACACTGACATTGGTTCTAATTAAAAAAGCCTTAAAGTAATATCATACAAATATAAATACTTTAAAAACAAACAGCACGCTACACGAATGGTACTCTTACATTAGTTAATGAGATAGTAATACTGTCGTAGCAAAGAGCATCGCCGCGAGCGAGTCGTGTCGAAATATGCTCACGTAACCCAGATATTTCGGTAAGGTAACTTTGTTGTTTCGCTAATATGTATGGGAGGAAAAATGTAAATGTCCTATTAGGCGGACTGAGGCAGAATAAAAGTCATTCACATTTATTATTATAGCAGTATCACGATTTTGATTTTTTTAAATATTAAATAGTTATACAATGTACGGCATGATGATGCCTTCATGGCGCAGTGGGATAGCGCCTGTTTGTAAATACCTACTATGAAACGTCAAAACGCGCGTAAAGCTTTATTTAACAAGGTGATTTTAGTATTTGATTGATTATTTTAGTATTTGGTAATATATTTTATATCGGATATTAATACTTCGTATCCTCTCTTATGTTTTGGTAATTAAATTTAATATACTGCACTATATTTGAGTATGATTTTGCGACGGGACAGATATTTTAACTTCTATGCCAGCATAGCGTTAAATTGCGTTCTTACTTAACTATACATAAGAAATGACTATCCATATATTCACACGACAGAAATCCTTTTAGCTTTAGTTTTTAAACATACGGCCCGTATTAAAAAAAAATATTTTTTTTTTCTTTAATTAAAGATAAATAGGAAGTACTTTTAAAAAAAATCTATGTACCTAGTCATTAACGCTAATAATTATTTTTTGTAAACCTAAACTTATAGCGTATTTTAAAATAAACAAGTTAATTAACAAATATTAAAACTAGATACATAAAAAAGTACCTATTTTTAACCACGAAGGATATCAAATGGAAATTATATTTAACCGTATGCGATACAATAAAATATCACATTCTGCAAACTTTAATTGAACTAGCTGGCTCTATGCCGCGGGCAAATGCGGTAGCGGGAATGCGAGAAAGTTTTAAATTTACTTTAAAACATAATACGCTTTGGCTGTAGTAAGTGATATTTGAATGATGACGTCGTTATTTTTATCGTTATTTTGTTTTTAGTTTGTTATTTTAATTATATTTCTTGAGTAAATCAATAATCAAATCAAATCAAATTAGTGACGGGATTCTATTTAATAGGCTGTATTTTTTATTTTAGATTTAACTTTTCTTTTTCAATAAGTATTTATTCGAAACCTAAGGCTATGCCTATTCAAGTTTTTTCTTTCTTACGCAATATGAAGTCAAATATTTCATAGCCAAACATTTTTGTTTCATATGAAAGTTAAAATAAAAAACAGTTTAACAATATTTATATAGCAGTCAATTAGACCTTTTTTTTATAACTAATTGAAATTTAAAACCCTCGATTTAAAATGTTATCGAGTATTTTCCGTTTAAGAACACTTGTAGACGTTTAAAACAGTTATTTTAAATATACTCAATGCTGTTTTGAACTTCGATTTGTTAAAACTGATTAATTAAATAAGAAAATTTTCTACTTACAATTAACAAAACAGAAGGGTGTCCCAATCCAATTTGCGCTATAATTATGATGTCATCGGAGAAGGATTTAATTAAAGACCTTTTTGGAAGCCTCCGAGGTAATTGCTGTTCAATGACTCTTTGTAGTCCGAGAGCCGACCTTGTTTTTACTTAGTGATTATTCTCTGGCTTCTTTATTATCTATCGACTTGATTGTTTTTACTTTACTCTTTAAGTATTCGACAGTATATTGTAGCTTTTTATATTAGCGTTTATTCTGTTTTCTAAGAACGCTAAATAATACCCAATGTTAAAGTAAGTACGCGAGTTGAAGCCAGTTGCAGCGCAGGGGCATAAGTGCGCGACTGAAAACTCTTCGATTCTATTCTTACTTGAGGAAATATTAAATATTTTATTTTCCTCTGGTAAAGAGCGGTGTTCAGTCCCGCCACTCAACACACAATCCCACGGCTCTGAATTCCGCGGAAAGTGAGGAACGGAGAGTATAAAGATTAGATTCTCACGTTCCCTCTCTTCAATATTTTTGTTCTAACTTCACGCTGCAGTTAGCAGGATGTGCGGTATATACATATAGGTACTAAGTCCACACATTCTAACTACGGGAACTAGTTTAGAACAAAAAAAGTTTAATTTAAATTATAATTAACAGAGCTTTTCAACACGGAATAAGCAGAATGGAGTCTGCCTTAAATGAAGCAAAAAGATTTTAATATGCGGTAAAAAACACCGGGCAAGTCTAGGTGCAGTCATTTGCCAGGCAAACATTCCCTTTCTTGGACCGTACAAAGGAGATGTGCGCCTGAAAGTTAATTAAATTTGAATGTGTTTAAGCCAACTATAAACGCTATGGCTCATATACTTTTGTACGGTAATATTTATTCTTATTAGTATTAAAAAACGTTATATAATTATTATGGACGCTATATCATATACGCGATCGAACACTAAATCATACGATTTAGTGTTCGATCGCCACTTGTTGTTTATTTATACTATTAATGCTTAAAAAAATCCTTGGCAATTTTCTACCACCTATGTAGCATTTCAAAATAAGCTGTAAGTAGAGTATGGCATTCTTTATCACTAGTATTTTTTTTCTTGCCTCTCTACAAGAGAGAAAACAATTATTTACTGAAGCATAGTTTGAAACTATTCCATTACGTGCATAACAAGATATTAATATTGTAAGTAATAAAACGCTCGCGCTTCATCAGAATTTAGATTAACTCTAGTACAAAGTATAAACTTTATTTAACGATCAATTTCTGGTTGCTACACTAAAACTACTACCATTTCATTAGATACTTTATTTAATGAAATGAAAGTTACTGGTATGATATGACATTTTATCATTATTAGTTTTTTTGTGCCAAGAGTTACCTTGTATCTTCTCTTAAAATAACTCAATATTTATGAAGTAGTGAACCTATTATTAATATTTTTTTTATTTAATCAGTATTTGAATTTTGAAAAGAAACCATTAGAGACTATTTTAAAGACGCCTTACATTTTAAGTTCCTAAAATATTTTTCTAATCCATACCTATATTATAAATTCGAAAGTAACTCTGTCTGTCTGTCTGTCTGTCTTTTACGCAATCAGGGCCAAACCACTAATTCAATTGTGATAAAATACTCATATAGAGATACTCGAGGGTCCCGAGATGAACATAGGATCCATTTTTTTCTCATATATATAATATTTTCGATATATATCCAATATTAAAATACTTATTAATTTGACATGCAATTTATTCCGCCAAGTTAATAACAACTGTCGTTGCTAAGCAACGATTTGCAAAGTTTGTTGTTAGAAAACGTCACCCAAAATGAACTTGCTTAACGCATCCCTCTATTGAAAACTGAATATGATTTCAAAAATATTCGTAGGTATAGTTCAAGCGGGCGTAGCCGCGTTCGGGTCCACTAGTATATATATATGTATATATATTTACTTATACAAAAGTAATATACTCGTATTAAATGAAACATTTTAAAACATCGATTATTTCAAGTAACTAAATCTATCAATACTATTTACTAAGTGGCAATGTTAATGCGAATCCTTTTCTTTATTTACAGTCTATCTCCGTTAGTTCGAAACAATAGAGTCATCGTAATTGTGCAACAGACATTAACCTTAAGTGTTCCGAGAACTAACTTCACTTAATTTATAAGTTCCTATAGAAATATCTTTGAAAGTTCTTCCTTTTTAATAGCAAACGATACCACTTACAGATACTGTTATTTACTATAATTGATGTTTTTGTGAATAATAGATATTAATTATATTTATAATTTAAACTACTTTGTTTTCTTTAGTAAAATAGAAAGGCCACTCAAATAACCAATTTCGCCATTTAAAATTAATAACGTTTGTTGGAAATAAGCAGCTTCTCGCTTTACCATATAGCAACGAGGTAGGTCCTTCACTTTCCGCTATATTTTCGAGACGTTATGTGTAGAGGTGGCAAAATTTATTGGCGTGCTTTGTCTAACAAATTGAAAAAATAAATAAATAATCACAAAATCTTAAAGGTACAAGATTAAAATGATTCCCTTACAGTACATTTTGAGAATTAAGTAAAATGTGCACTGTACAGGCATAAAAATCGGAAGTTGATACGACAATTATATTTTGTATTGTAATTAATGTGTTAATTTAATGAATTTTTATGCATTATTAATATAAATTTTATATTATTGAGTACATAAAATTTATAGATTAATATAAATTTTAAGTACCTATTCATGCTAAATTTACTACACTTCCGCCACACGCGCAACGAAACTTCGTAAAAAGTATCCATCACCTTTCCGTACCTTTAAATTTTTAAATATTTTTCAAAAACTTAAACTTAATTATTACGGAGAATTGAATAAGATAAAAGAAAATAGCACCCACCAACTGCAGCTTAAAATCGTAGTTCCATTGATCAGTTAGCGTGCGCATAACACTTCACTTCCCTCTGATGCATAGTCATTCATGTGACAAATTTTATAGAGCCCTCAGGTTATTAGTTTCAATATGTATGGCCGGCCACATCGCACCTATTGCACGCCGAACTAGTTTACCTAAATTTGGCACTTAATTCCAATCGATTTGGTCATAAAATAGAATGCACACATTAGTACTGTTACAACGTTTAATGTGCATATACCTACTAGTATACTACTCTTGAATTATGAACTGACGGTGGGTCTAAAATTTAATACACTGTTGGTAAATATTTGTATTACTAGTGAGATTGCGTTATTGCGCATGAATTACTCTAAAAGCAATGTTTGTGGTGTTATTACTAAATACATAATTTATTTATTTTGAAAAATATTAATTTATCGGTGGGTTGTTTATGAATATTTTTCAATGATTTTTTCTAAATCTTAAACATAAAATATAACATATTTTTATTTATAATTATTAAAATATTTATCTTTTGTTTTCTTTTATTTTTTAACTTAATTATTTAACACAGAGAAAAAAACTTGTGGATGAAACCTGAAATAAAATACGGAAATTTATTCAATTTAAATCGGTTCTTTTAATAGTTTTCCGTTTTATAGAAGTTTTATGCGAAATAGTTAATAAAATTACCGTTGTTTGTTGTGTATAAAACTGGATCGCTTTATTTCTTTTTGTATCGGAGCGTTCCCTCATTTTGTTATGATAAACAGATGATCCAAAGATAAGTCACTCTGTTCCTCCACTTTAATTCTTATAGAGACTACGAAGGATTACGAAAACGATGCACTTTTGTTAATTTCTATAGTAAGGGGAAAATATTGTAATTATAAATGTTTTTACGAAGATTTAACTCAATACTCTCTACTACTCAATTTTATTTTAACTAGATAAATGTTTAATAGATATATCATTATATGGTAAAGGCTTTTAATATTTATTTTGTAGGTACAGATTTTAAATTTCCTATTCATATTTGATTCGAAAACAATTAAAATTTAATACCCTGAATGTGTTACAATTAAACCTAATTACCGGGTGGATATTAATTGATACGGAGAATTAATTACGCATTGTTTAACGTAATTTATGAAGACTATAATTGACTCAGCCGAGGCACTTCAAATGACACGTTCCTCAGTAGGTACTACTCCGAACTACTTAATTTACTATTCAATATACCACTTAGGGGAAATAGGTATTTTAATATATTTTTTTATTTCCTACTATATTTCTATATGGTCTCTGGTGACAGAACAAAGGGCGGCGTTGAGTGTCGGAGTACTTCGGTGGCAACAAAAATTGGTGAACGGAGTGTCAGAGTCTTATCACTATGTTCCGCCTAACCTGTTGATATGCGGGATATAAGGTGAAGCTAAAAAATATGAACGATGGAATAATTTCGCATCGAATATTGAACATGTTATAAATAAACCTTCACAAACGTAAATCTTTATATCGTGAATGTCCGGAAATTAATTATTTTAAAGAGCTTACACGTAAATATTAATAGTAACTATAGTACATTAAGCGAAGCGCTCTGGTTGTAAATGCAGTGGCGCATATGCTATTTTCAACTCCATTAGGTAAATCTATATCGATTTTTTAATGTTAATCCACCTGTAATACAATTTAAGTATGTTTCGCTTTCATTATTATCTGTATTTATTTTGTAGAACTTCTCTAATGTTTTTTTTTTAATTTAACTTAATATAAATTGAACATTATCACTTTAAAGGGTATTTATTAGCTTAGTAAAGTATGAAAGAATTCGATGATTTCAGTAATAAATACGTTTTTCCGGTACGTAAACGTTACGTTACGGGTGTAACCCTTATTTGAATCAGTGGAAATTGACACTCAATGTGAATGTCTAAGAAAATACTTGCGTGATCTCTTCCCTTTAACTGTCTATCCTTTTGGTTTCATCCCTAATTTAACTTTTAAGGAAACGAATAGCTGAAGTCGTCGACGCAGAAAGTGGTATGTAACCGAAGGGCGATTGATAGACGCTATTTAAGAGGCGACATTACGGTGCTCTGAAAACGCGTAATTTTAGCGGTGACAAATTTAGGTCGTGCGAGGTTTAAGCTTCTCCTTTATTGGGAAAATGAAATTTGTGGCAATTTAATTTCTCTCCCACATTGATACATTAAAGTTATATTAATAAAATGCAACAGAAACATTCAAAATGCAAGTAAATATGCTTTTTTCGTTGCTTATTAAAATAGTAATTACAGCTAAAGTAGCTTTCCTATGTGGCCGCAATACATGCACACGTATACTATGTATACATAACTACATACAGCATTCAACGATAGAGTTTAATCACAAAATTTTCTTTTTAACTGCTCGGGGCTTTCACGGAAAAACACTCGGAGCCAATTTTGCATAATAACTTATTCTAACATGGAACACGGATCTAATTGGATTTCATGTTTTGTCTGCTTTATTTGTTTTCCGCCACAAAATATGAAATAGGGTTCAGCGTCAGATTTGGTTACCACAGAGCGAGGAACCGTTATCGACATTTTAATATATTTTGTGTATTAAATTATAATACATCAGAAGCAAAATTAAAGCGTGCAACTCTAAACGTGATAGGTTATGGGTTCGATTCCTACTCGTGGAAACGAAACATCTATTTCTTTAATATTTACATTTCTTCGCTCTGGTAACGAGGCAAAGCGTGACGTTTAGTTCCGCCAGTAAACACTCTATAGCTCCAGAGTTCGGCGGAAAGTGGAGAACGGAAGTTTCTTAATGGGAATGGAGTGTCTTAACACTTGGTTCTCAGGTTCCCTCTGCACACCCTGCTATGTGTGAGATACAGCGTGAATCATTGATAAATGTGTCTTTAAATAAGTAACAGTTAAGGTTGTACGAAATATCATATTTTTCACTCCTTTCATTTATTTTTGACATCCTCTTGAATTTAATGTATTCGAAAACATAACCTTATGAGAATACTAACATTAATTGAATACAGCTTTTATTCAGCACTGTCTGCGGACCGCTTAGCCCCACTCTACTTGCATCCGAGCATTACAGGTGAAATGTTTATTTTTTAACTGTATTCAAACAAACATTTTCTATCTCTTAAACGTTACAATTCATGCTTGAAGCGCAAAGAGCTAACAGCGTAATATTTAATGTTCCGTTCGCTTAAAAAGGCCTTGTTTTATGGAAATTTTATATAACTTCTCGGCGAGATTCATTGCGAAAGTCAATTTACAGTTCCTGTGGTTGGATATTTTAGCCACCGTGGATTCTTTTGTTTGATTTTTAACTCTTAAAATAACCTTTTACATGCATTTACGGGTTTATACGGGAAACGTTTAATTTTTTTACTGACGCAGTGTTAGTTTGGTGTTTGAGTTTAATCAACTTTGATATAACATCAGACATGTATGTACATTATTAGTTTTTACGTTTACGCTTATTTATGCCTTATGAATTTGCGGATATAAGATTTAAGGTAATATAAATTTAAATATATGAATCTTTTTTATTTAATGTTTGATTTTAATTGCAAAAGGGTAGAGTAGGGGGTACAATGCAAATATGTATATTTAATAATACTTTAAAATTTATTTGCATTGTAAATTTCTCAATACAATTGTAAATAAATGAAAATGCATATAAAATCCGTCTAGATAATGAAGAGGAGCATAAGGGGTACAAAATATTGGTAAGGTATAAAATCTTCGAAGTCGACGTCAAAGTAATGGATCAGTTGGTTGTTTTAAAGTTGCGCTTGGGAGCACGTTCTGCCAAACACTGAAACTGACGAAAACCACGTTCAAGATTCCCTTTGAACAAACTTCGTAATCTATGGTTACTGTCACCTAGTGCTTACACCAATTTTAACAAAAAAATAGTATTTAGTATTATAGTATTAACAAATATGTGACTTTCTTTGCTTCTTAACTCTATAAAAGTTATGGTAAAGTTTCTGAAAACTTAATAATTTTGCTACACTCGGCTTAGTAGTAGTAGTATATGTATAGCGCATTATAAAATACACGGCTTGTTAAATTTTTAATTGATATGAAACATTACTTGTAAATCCGACACAAATACGGTACGAACTTCAAAACAATAAACTTCTCTTTGTTTATATAACTTCAGTTTCTGAAAGCAGGTAAGTTTTCCAACATTGTGGTTTTAATGATCTAATATTAACGAACATCGAGGGTATTAATTAAGGATTCCAAGTAGGTACACCATCAATAGCGGAATTATCAGCGCAACGGTAGGAGCTGTGAGTGAAGCATAACGTGTAAAATTAATTTTTTGGAAGCTAGAATACATTTATTATGAAGCCGTTACAAGAGTAGAAAATAACCTTAATGCTATAATTGAATGTTTCAGATGTTTTACTTTTTATTTAAGTTAGATTGTAAATGTCCTTTTAGGAAAATAGTAACATGAGATTTATTTAAATACTATTACTTTAAATGCAAATAGGCACTAATAGAAACAGTGTACACATGTAATGCATTTTAATTACATATGTACACTTTTTTTCAGCTTCACGCTGTATCCCGCGTATAGCAAGGTAGACAGAGAGAACCTAGTATTAATACGCTCTACTCCCCACTTTCCGCTGAATTCTAAAGGCATTGCGTGTTAAGTGAAAAAACGGCGACTGACCACGTGACTTTAATAGAATTACAATATTGTCACATATTCAACGATGAATAAATTATAATGAAAAAGTGAATAGCAAGTTTGCTTAAAATTTCATCCCTTACAATCTAAAATACGACAATGTAAGCAGTTTGCTGTTGACAAGTGTCAGAATTATTGACGTGTTCACCGGTCGACTAAGCCTATTCCCACGTAGAGCTACAGCTCTGGATAGGAATTTAATTTCAATGCTTTATTTTATGTCTTTGACCTGTATCTAAGTATAATGTTATAGGGTTTTATTATTTGTAAGGTTTTCAGATACAGGTAACGTACTCGTACATACGTACGTAAGTATTGTATACTTAGGCAGAAATTTAAGAAAAAAAAATGTATTTTAAATATAGCAATAGACTTAAGTACAAAACGTGACGTTCAATTATTTGTAATGCAGAGACATTACAAATAATACAGAGAATAAAGAAGAGGGCTGGTGACCACCAATAATAATAAAAACTGCTAACTTAATAGAAATAACGTGTATACGATAAATAATTAATGAATTAGTTAATATATATATATATATATATATATGTATAATATACCACAATAAATATAAATTTAAGTCGGATGATAACAAAAATAAAACGTTTTTATCACTTCTAGTAGAATATTTTTTATCGAAAGTAAATTGTCATTTATTGGCTGACGCGGTGCCGCTCAGCTAATCCTACTACGTCAGCTTCGTGACCTCCTTAATCCTTCTCCCCTTTTGCCAGAACCGAAAGCATACTTTGTTAAGATTATACATTTTTTTTGGAAGCTTTTACTACCAAATTTTGCTAACATTGGCTGAAGAAAATAATAAAACATTGGAAAAATGTTTTTATATTGTTTTTCGCCTCTTAATGCTTCTGAAATTGTTGGCTATAGAAATATTTAGCTATGAAAAGCTATAAGTTAAATTGATAGAATTCAATATCCTTGATCAATTTACTAGACAATTTCCAGCAAAACAATAGAAATGGATATTCGCAAATATAGAACTAAATATAAACCCTGTACAAAGTTTCAGAACTATGAAATTATAAACCTAATACAAAAGCTCTAATCTTTCCAAAGTTAGACCAAAATCGCTATTCCAATTACACTAACCTAGTATAGTAGACTACAATATTTGCTTTCCTCTAATACTCCACAGTAAATAGACTCTCAAGAACTAATACAAGCGATCAATAGGTCTTTTCATCAAATTAATAACGCCACTTAACGAACAACTAGCAACTCGAGTCCAGAGTTGCAATACTTAACGTATACCGTACGGAGGGTATTCTCGTGTGTCCCCAAGTTATATGTGCCGAAACATGTAAGCAGCTTACTATATGTTTCTCCTTCACTAATATTCACAAAATTACTCGTCTAGCCAATTTCTGCTATTTGAATAATTGATACGGTTCTCCGGTGAGTTACAGCAAACATTTGCTATCCGCAATCAAAGGTTCCAGTTGCTTGTGTTTCCGTTAATGTTACCTCCGCTTGCTTTTCAAAGTATTATTTTATTGTGCCTTATCCTTATTATTTATTGGTAGCTATGATTAATTAGAAATTGAAGTTTAATTGATCTTTTTTATAGAGATAACGTGTGACTGTAAACCCCAATCACACAATTCTATTGTGAGTTCGATTTCCACTCGAGGAAATGGAATATTCAATAAACGAGTCAAAATGTGACATTGAGTTCCGCCACTTAAAGTTGAGAGCGGAGTGTCTTAACACTAGGCTCCCTCTGCCTACCTTACTGTATAGGAGATACAGGGTGAAGCTGAAAAAGAAGCATATTTAAAGTAATATAGAAATATCACGACAAATTATTTAAAATTTTTGACATCTTAAAAGTTCGCTTGTCCCGTAGCTCATCTCATCTAGTCTGTATCAGCCTGGAGCTTTAGAGCTGCCAAGTTCAAATTGGTCCCGGTATTTTATTTGACGTTCACATAATACTGTATTCTAAATTGACTTACTGCTTAGTGGTGTAGTAGTCTTTTTGTCAAAAATATACTTGAACTCTTAAAACGAAACATGACGTAAAACTTTCATACCTTTTAGCTCCAACATTGTATGTGATGCAACTTAATGAGAACGCGACTGGTATTAGGGGTCCGAATTGTACAACATTGTAGCAAAATAACTTCAGTATTTTTTACTTTTATTGAAAGGGTATTTCCGGTTTTTTATTTCCCAGTTGTAATATCCGTTCTTATCTTCATTTATACACGGGTAGCCCGCTCTCATGTCGCTGAGATTTTATTGGTTTAAAAATTGAATATCTTTTTATAAAAAAACCTGAATTGATTGAGTACATTTACCTGGCAACTTTAACTATTCGGTGTATTTTGAAATAAAAATATATTTTTTTGCAAGTTTATTCGGTAATAAAAGTGGAAAAATCGATGAAACAGTTTCGTGCTTCTATCAAGTATGCCTGTATTTAACTACACTACGTTAAACTATATAAATATGATTTTTGAACATGTCCACTCAACATGACTCGTTATTTTGCAAGTGATAAAGGATATAGTGGTGCGAGCTTCAGGTCCAATTGATTTGGTTCATAAATTATTGTCCAACGTCGCCATGGCGCAGTGGCACAAGCGTGTTACTGTAAACGTGACGGTTGTTGGTGCAATTCCCACTTGGGTAAATTAATTATTATTTATTAATATTTTTATTTCATCGTTCTGATAACAAGGGCGGCGTAGCACTAAGCTCCGCCACATAACATGCCTCAAAAATTCGATGGAAAGTGGGGATCTGAATGTCTTAACACTAGGTTCCCTCTGATTACCCTGAATGCGGAATACAGCGTGAAGCTGAAAACAATAATTAATTAATGTCTTATGAGCTTATTATGACTTATAAAACATTTTTTACAGTTTTAACACCTGTTACAATTTTAGTACAACTTACACATGAATAAAGATAAATTAGGATGAAATTACATTCCATATTATTATATTCTATAACAATTTCTGCGTAACGACTTGCATTTGCAATTTAGAGACTAACGTGAATCAATATGTAATGTAGACCTGCAACTTAATACAATATTATACGAGTGACTGTTGTACACGAACAATGTACGTAATAGTAACAATACTGGATCCCATTTCAACGTAACCGCAAGGCAAAGAGGCCTTATCTACAAATTAGTGAGGCCTGTCATTGAAGACGTCTTCACTTCGTAATCACAAGGTACTTCTTGAGGTAAGTACTCGTAAGTTTCTACATGCGACTCTGAATATCTCTAGCTCTTTGATCTAATTACTTCTACTTCTAACTAAGTTGACCTTTACGGCTTATTTTTTTAATTTACAGTACACATTTTTAACGTCGATGCCATCGTAGGCTAGTTGAGACTGTTTTAAACAAATACCAAGGTTCGAAGTCTAATCACTTATATCACGTTATGTTTTTGTATATTTTTAATCACGCCTTGTGAATTTTGTATCATATACAATACGTAAAAAACAGCCGTACTTTTAACAATACTTTATACTGTTTATATAATTAGGTACAGATGAAATACAAAATATGAAAAATTTATCACCTGTACAACTTTAAAATATTTTTGATCGATAAAAGTTTACCTCAATATAGTTTTAAAAATGAATTTCCTTCCAATATCTGATATTACAGCCAAAACATTAGCGTATTTTAAATCGAAATGCTGAGTCACTACTTCTGCTACCGTTCCCGCAACGAATACGTGGATCAAATATTTATAATAATAAATAAAATATAAAACGGGAAAGCTTTGCCTTATATGTATTCCGTTTACAAAGAAAGAAGTAAATGAAATTCTATTTTACTAAATTCGTGTAAACAATAATATTTTGGAAGCGTCCCTGCCAAAACGGCAAAGAACAACCTCGCGTCGTGTGTCGCATACCAACGAGTCGAGCAACAAGTAAAGTCTTTGTCTCTCGCCAAATGCGAGTAATTTCAGAGCTCTCTATCAACTAGAGCTTCGTTTTGGAGATTTTTGAGAATTTTAACATACCTCGATCGCTTTGTTTCGGGCAATATTCACCTGTTTTGCACTGCTGCGCCGCGTTCCGGGTTTTCAATATGAATTGATCACAGATATCCTATGCAGCTTTGATGCATAACTTTAGAATTTCATTTAATCTAGAAATAGGAATCATAATTCAATAATATAGTATACGTAAATAGATCTAATTCTAAACTCTACTCTGTTAAATCTTGTTTTACCTATAAAAATAAGTTAAGAGTGATAATAGAAAAAAAAGGCAAACTCTCTTGCACAAGCGAGGTTTGCAGGGGAAACGTAGTGGTAAGACACTGCGTGCTAGGTGATGGGACTAAATGCCGTGCTTTGTCTACCAAGAAAGAACAAGAAATGAAAATAAAATATAATCATAGCCTCAGTGGGGATCGTACTTACAACTAATCAATCCTATTGGGCTACAACGTAATTGTAATGTACGAGTATGTATATGGCGGAAGATTCGTAGAAATTTCCTTCCACGCGCCACCGAAATGTGGAATGGCATACCCGCGGCAGTGTTTCCAGGTCGGTACGATATGGGGACCTTCAAAAAGCGCGTCTATCTCCACCTCAAAGACCGGCAACGCACCTGTAGCTCCTCTGGTGCTGCACAGGGTCGTGGGCGGCGGTGATCATCATCAGGTGACCAGAACGCTCGTTTGCCTTGTCCTTTTTCCATAAAAAAAATAAACATAAATTGCATAAAGCTAAATAAAGATTTTATGGAAGGTTACTTGCAGCTTTACCGTTTAGATAGTAAGAATGAAAATAGTCGTTAACCTGGCGCGTCACTGTATCTGTTGCATATGCTCTTGGGGGCAATGCATTGCGATTATTCCGCCGTTTAGAATGTTCCGAACATTTTAACAGCGGCTGCGGTCGTTAGGCGGAGGTGTCTCGCGACGGTTGCATTCAAACATTATGATAAATGGTAACTTTGACAAATTTCTTATTTATTTCGCTTCAAGTGTTTCTATACATGTTTGAAACAATAACTGAACGTAAGTCATGTTAATATGTTTAGGTCTATCTCAAGTCAAATTAGAAATATTAAATTTCAACCAATTTAATATTTAAACTTTTAAATGTACTATTGCACTTCGAAACAATCTTTTAGCATAGCAATTTATTATTTTATAGTTATTTAGGATTTACGAGAAGATAAAAAATATAAGCTAAAACTCTTCTTCACTTCAATTAGTTTAGCTTCTGACTCTTATGTCCATAAAAGGCCATTTCGCGAAATAAATAAAAGAATCTGTTATATAAATGGTTAAATTTGAATGCTTTTAGAAATTGTTCTGTAATACAACTATCACAATAACCCAGTCTAGAGCTATACAGAACGTAATTGGTGCTCGAGCTTGCTATCGCTTACAAATTGTGCTCCTCGGATTCAATTGCTCGCTTTATATTGAGTAATCGTGCATGGGTTTTGTCTAATAACATAATAGACAAGGGGTTGCGGGTTGCGGGCGTTACATTTAATTTGTTATATTTTTACGGGAAATGGGTAAGGGAAGAAGAATTGACATTCAATAATTAGATTTACGCTGATGACTAAAAATTTTTAGTTTTATGAACTCTACATTTTTTAAATCTATTTGTTCCTTATGCGATGAAGCTATTTTTTATTTTAATTAACTGAAACAAGAATGTGTTCGTAATTTGAATATACCATATTCTATAATGGAGATTAAGGCGATTAATTTCTATATAATATTTAAAAAATATATATATAACTATTGTCAACTATGACCTATTTAACGATCTTCTATCATTTATATGTATTTACGATGGAATTATTTTTGGAACTAAGTAAATTACTGGCCACAATCGTAGGAATCCGATTGGATAGATACATTAAGACTTAATTTCAATAAGAGATCCGATTATCTAAGCGAATTAGTAGCCTCTAAATGGAGATTAATTTGATTTCAAGATTAAATAAACAAACGATGGGGCAATATAATGTAATTATAATGTAATTCTATTCCTACAACTGCTAAATACAATATTAAATTTCAATACTATTGATGAAGATTATGTAGATTCGACCTCTACTCGGGGACAATAATTATTTTCATTTCCCTGCTTTGGCTATAATCTGGAAGACAGAGTGCAGCGTCAGGTTCCGCCACTTAACCAGCAATGTCTCGAACTCATTAAGATATTAATACTAGGTCTACCTTGTTACAAGCGGGATAAAGCGTGAAGCTAATAAATTCAATATTACTAATAATAATAATATAAGTTCTATGAAGGTACGTTTTATACATATAATACATAAATGTAATTTGAATAGATGGAATGGAGCTATCACTTTCATCTTATAAATTAGATTCTCTTTGATCCGTTTCATCGAAATATACAAAGTAAGTTAAGTAAAAATGCCAATATAACTAAATAAATATTTCTAAAATATAGTTTTATAACATATATAACATATTTCTGTAAGATTATTAGAATAAACAGATTTAGTGCTATAGTTTATATCTTGATGTATATTGTCAAAAATTGTAAGTCACAATCTTGTAGTGGCAACCATTTTCGATTAACAACAATATTGATGATATGTTATTTCATTTTTATCAGAACTGAAGTTTCAGCTCAATCAGACCCAGAGAAGTGGGCCTTATTGAGCTTGCAAGACTTGCAAGACTAACACGAAAAATTCAAATAAAAGCTTCTAAAAAGGTAGACACAGGAAGGAGCAGTGTTAGGACACCCTGTTCTCACTTTCAGCCCAATTTTAGAGATAATTTTCGTTTTGTGTAAGTAGCGAAATTCAACAATAAGCAAGTAGGTTCGAACCCACAATCATCGTGTTTATTATCGTATTTATTCTGCCTCGACGGTATTGAGTTAAATCATCCAAAACGAATAAGGTAAACGAAGTGATACATTATTCTTTCCGCCTATTTCACAACAAGGCAAAAATACATTTGAAAGCAAACGTCAAAATCGGATCGATGCTCAAATTATATTTTGTTAAATGAAAGTTTCGCAATGGTTCTGATGGAAACTTTATTAATATATATTGAAATTAATCGCCATTAAATACTGGGAATTTAAATATTTTATTACTAATAGAACGTTGCCAAGTAGATTCTCAGATATTATTCTATTCAATATCTTTGCCAATTTGAACTGCTTAATGAGTAATAAACAAGTCTCTTGTAATGCTCAATTGTATTTATAAGGAGCTTTTGTTTTAAGTTGACGTAGCGTAGATTTTTATAATAACGTTAGGGTCACCGGTTGAAATCGTGTGGAGTATTCGTCAGTTCAGTATTTGGTAGCTATTTTTTCAAAAAATAAGAACAATGTAACAGATCTTATAATTATTTTCGTAATATATACTAATTTTCTTGCATTAAAGGAAACATCAAAAAAAAACTACGGGGAGGGGACTTAATTCTAATTAATTAATTCAAATTTGAAAGTAGAGGCGATAGTTCAAGAATGGCCACGTCGACTTTTCAAAAAGTAAAGTTGAAAATTTCAATGTTAAAAATCTAAAATGTGCGAATAATACCTAGAAAAGAACAACGAAGATAAAAATAAATAAGTGATTTATTCACAATTCATCCTAATAGCTTTCAGTTTGAGCAATGTAGAAGTGACGTTTTGAAATTGTCCTAAGATCTTGGCACTACCTGAGTTAAAGCTTCTTTACATCAAACGGCATAACAAATTCATACATAATGTATAAACGGCTTAATGGAGCTGGCATGAGGTCAGGCCGACTTGGCATTAAGAGCTTTCGGTGAGGCCAGGGAGTGGGGGAGGGACCAAAGTGAATATTATAACAGGATAATAATAATATTCCTTGTTTTCTAGCTGCTAAATAAACAGTTGCGGGCCCGACGCCGCTTTGCAGCCAAAGGCTTAAGATACCGAGATTGTTCGGTCGAAGAGACTGTACTGTGGAAAAACTATTTGTATGATAAATATTGGCTTACGCCGAATTCTGGCTTAATTAATATTTTGAAATAAATACGGTGATATCAACAGTTTCGTGCTATAGTTTAATTAACGTGGGGCGATCGTAGGGGACTCAAATGTACAGGACGTTTTTTATCTACGTTTATTTATAGGTGATTTAGAAGAATTCGCTTCTTATTTTTCTTATTCACCTTTAAGTATAGATTGCGCTAATTTCAAGTAGCCTGTTGTTTTGTCAGATAGTCCATTTTTGAGGAAGGTAGGGGGGAAGGTAGGGTAGGTGAGGAGGTACATAACGTTAATTGTTTCGATGTAACCCACTCCTCTTGTGGTCACAGTTACCTAGAGAGCATAGTATGTTTCATGTGTTATGCAAAACTCTTAATTATTATTTTTCTTAGACACCACAAGTAAAAGTTATAAAAAATAAAAAAAATAAAATTTATTTATTCTAGATGATTCTATTATTATATTTTGAGTATTATTTAATTATATATTATCTTCTTTTTAAATTTATTGAGTAATTGATTTTCTTAAACAATGCATACAGAATCTATGAATTAATAAACTTATATTAACTCTTACTCAGTTATTTACAATCATTAGTTTTTAAGAAAGAAGTCCATTTTTTGTTGCCAACTTACAAATTTTTCATAGTTGTTTCTTTAATGAAATACGTTACGCTTTATGTTACGGATGTAAGACAATGAAAAAATAATTTTGCAGCTTAGTATTTGAATAAACGTTTCGTCGAGAGATACATTTACATAACTTATGAAAGTCGAGGTAATCGTTATATTAGACTTGTCCTAATTATTCTGTAATGTAATATTGCGATATTATTTATAGGTCAATTTTGAAATTATTTTGTAGTTTATTTAAATTTATGATTTTTATAGCAAAAACAATTTAATTAGTGAGCACCATTAAATACATATGTGTCCTATATATTTATTTTGAACGATAACAAGTTTCTATAAACGATCTCATTTCTAAGGATAAATATAGAATTTCCTTCTTATAATTTTTCGCAGCTAAAACGGAAATTGTATATTTTTAAATTATTTAATTTCATTGAGATACTTCTCAACGTAGTTGAACAATTTCAATCTTCCTGTAATATATATCGTGGTATCTTCCGAGTGAATGCACCAGTTAAGTACCAATTATCAAGCTGCCTTTGTAAAGCAACTTCATTGTACACTTTACAAGAAAATCGCGTTGCATATTTCTTAAAGTTGTTACGTATAACAGGGGCTTAACTTATAACAATGTCGTCTACAGAGAGCATTTACAATACAAAGTAAATACTTTCATTCGGATACACGGTCGTATGAAATAGGCCTCGGGATGGCCCTAAGTAAACCTGCTTTTGAGTTACAACAGCCACAAAGTACGAAGAAACCGCGTTTGGACCGTTGGACAATTTCGCCGAGGGGTCATACAAATATTCATATTTAATTCTGTGCTGCCTTTGAACTTGCCTATTAGCAAACAGACCTCCGAAAGACCAATTTTGCATAAGATTAAAACTTAACATTGTTAATGTTTTCGTGTTCCTTTCATGTGAGCGTACTGTAATATATAATGTATGGTTTGAGTAAGATTTCTTAAATAACCAAATTAATTTTAAGTTTAATATAGGCATTGTTTTTTTTAGCTTCACACTGTATCCCACAAAGAGAAGAGTAAGCAGAAGGATCCTAGGGTTAAGGCACTTCCGTTTCCCACTTTCCGCCAAATTCGGAGGCATTGCGTGTTGAATGGAACATGGAATGAATATATTTGAATAATTATATTTTTGTCCAATCTTAATCTTAACAAAAGTTTTCACAGAACTTTATGATCTGTAAAAACACAGGCTACTCTTTCGACAATTATTGCTACGTTTAAATAAATATATTGCCACAAGCCTACAACGGTAAGCCCAGATAAGCGCCTTTTATAATTAAAACAGTAAATCTTCTTTTGGTATAGAATTTATTTTTTCTTAGGTACTCGAATATATTTTAAGGAACAAATATTAAATTATAATTTAAATGTATTTTTTTACATGAATAAATGTATTAAGGAAATGTGTAAAAATTATGTAAATATAACGATAAGTAAACCACGGGCAGGTGTAATACGCATCTAGATATTAAAAATTAACTTTTAAAAACTAATTTTGAGCCCGAAACCCATCCAGCGACACATTCGTATACCCTTCGTGCTAATCAAAATATTCTATTCTGTTTGTAAACGTAAATTTGAGCAAAAACACGGGCTGCGGTCGGCCAGCGGTCTTGTTTCAGCGGCGACACGTAAAGCAGGCATTGCATTCAATTATTTACAATACATATAATACATTCCCTTTTTAATTTTAGACGACCCTCACGTAAATTAGATTAGGTTATGGCAAGTGACGAGATGTGGTGAATGTTGTATAATATAGCACTTTACTTTAGAGCTTTTATTAAAACATATATGTATGTGATTTCTCTAAAATTTGCTTAAAAAAGTAAATCTATTGTTAATAATAATTATCTTACCGGATTTTAAAAAAAAGATATCCATAGAACTTCTTAATAGTAGATACCTAAATTAGCTTTTAAATTAATGAAAGAAGCGGACTATTTGCAACAATATTTGAGAGCTCTTGGATTTGTCAATGTCAAATGCTTAATTAATGAAAAGAGTTTGGACATACTTAATTACATTAATTTTAATTAGTTAAAATCTTCCCTTAAATCTTTATTATGAAAAATCATTACTGCTCCCAATATTGACTGCTTAAATTGTACACTGCTTTTTAAGTTCTGTATTATTTTAGATTAATAGCAATCTGTTTTTATATTAGAGGTGTTGTGATACTATTTTTCTGATTTGATTATCTGATAAGACTAAAGGAATGGAACGTTTATAGAATTGTTTCTCTAGGTTTCATATGCTGTGCAATGGTGAAGGTGACTGAAAATGATAAAAATGCAGCCACTCTATTTTACCGACAATTTATAAATTTATTTTAAATTCAATGGATATATCTGACCTGTATAATAGAAATAGAACACGTCTTTATATATACTATACATATGCGTGTAACTTTGTAAATGCAATGCCCATTACGGTGAACGTTTCCGTTGTGATTACAAACACTATTCTTAGACCAGATTTACTGACTGTGCTTACATTTAAACAGTAGTCGAGCTAAATAATTATTCTATTCTACATATTCTTCATCTTGTAGACTCTTCTTTCTATATTACGGAATCTTATTTTATAATATTTATTAATAAAAAAAAATGCATGATAATTATTATATAAATTATTATATTAATAGTATTATGAAGATACAAATTTAAGTACCTAAATAAAATAAAATAGTCAAAACGTAGTGCTGTAAGTGATTATAACTTCAAATCCTTATTTAAAAAAAAACAAAAGTAGTAATTTAGTTTACTTATAACTTGCCTATTTACTTTTATAGCATTATGGGTATATTATTACCGACTCTATCATCGGAAATTACTATCGAGGTGCATCGCAACAAAAACTAGTTGATATTCAATACAAAAAGTGCATTTCAAACACTAACTCCAGGCCATACTTACGTGGCTCGCAGCGAGCCGTAAATGCCATGGTCACCCATCGTAACAGCACGGTAGTTGCTATTTTTTAGATTAAAAATTACGCCTTATTAAAATTATTAATAGTGTTTTATTTATGCGATGGCACGGGCCAATGCTTCGTTATGGACTAAGGAGGTGTTTACGGTTTCCGCTCGTACGACCGTTATTTTGAATTTTTCAGAAGCAAACATAGTTATAACAACAGGTAATGAGTCATAACGTTTTATATTATTTACGCTACATTGATTTTTCTCATAATATGTAAAATCGTAGGAGTATAGTGCTTTTACGTATTTTTTTTGTAGCTTCACGCTTTCCCCGTTTTAAGACATTCCGTTCCCAACTTTCCGCGTAAGCTTGAGACACTGCGTGTTAAGCGGGAGATATGAACAATATGCGCTACCCCCTACCCCCAAGGAGACATCGAAATCACAACCTTCGCATTGATAGTTAGATGCTATCCCACTGCGCTACAATAGAGTCACCTATACGTGTCATACACGTCATGCCAGTGTTATAACATCGGGTCTCTACGGGCAGCCAAAGTTAAGGTCAAATTACGTAAGTTCCACCGTAGACGGCGTGGCGGCGCGCGCGCAAGTTCAACGGCCGGGGCCCACTCGGGCGGACTTCTAACATTTTTTCCTGTAGAATTTGCACATACACATGATATTCACTATATTTAATATATGGACATCTTTATTTATTTACTTTTAGATATTTTATAAGTTTTTGTATATTATTTTAATTATGAAATTTTTATTGTATAAAACGAAATCATTTTAGAAATATGTTTATTTTAACTAAAAAGAGTCTAAACTTTAAGCTTTCATTTAGCTCCCATAATCTAATCACTACTTATTTGGAAGCTACCTTGATTATACATAATAAATGAAGTTAAGATGTAGGTTCATATCGCTACATATATACTCGTACACAATACACATGTATGTATGTATATCTACTCCAGCGAAGCTTGAAACACTAATCTCGTAAAGGAAACTGTAGATAAGACAAGGGAATCAACGAACACGTGTATTTCACCGCACCCTGTAATTATCTTACGTACATTGATGACAAGAATTAATTAGCACTATCGAAAACAGACGCCCCGCGCGTATCGTTGACACCTGGCACTTACCTATGAAACATAGCTTTAATCCTTGTGAATTTGTAACAAATTAATATTTATTTGGTAAATATTATACAGTATTTATTCAAAATATATATATATTATCTTAACCTAACTTTATATTACTTAAATTAGCTTCACGCTGTATCCCTAGCGGGGTAGATAGAGAGAATAGAGCGAATAATAATATGTGGTAATCTGTATAATTTTGGTAATTTATTATTTTTTCCTTCTGACACTATTTAGAAAGTTCCTAAATTTTTAAATTTCGACACATCCTATACAGATGAGTCGAAATTCTTCTTTTCGGATTATTGTCGGTGTATTTAAAAATCTATGTGAAAAAATATTTATCGAAATTCATCTTTACATAAGAATTTACGGCATTGAGCTCTGCCACTCAACATGTAAAACTTTAGAATTCGGCGGAAAGTGGGGAAGTGTCTTAATGGGAACGGAGTATCTTAATACTAGGTTCCCAGGAGATATAGATGAAGCTAAAAAAAATAATACATGACTTACGAAAAACAATTGTATAATAAAAAATGAAGTACTATAATAAAAAATGAAGAACTACTTTTACTTAAGTTTTAACGTAAATAAAGAAAATGAGAAAAACATAATTGTATAACAAAGATAAAATAAAAACAAAGAAAGTCAGTAATACATTAATAAAATTAATTTATATACTAAATTTCCACTAAAATTACTTTCACTGGTTTTACTTACATTAATGTGACTTTTTACTTTCAATAGAATAAAGTTGGTAAAGTTTGCAAATCCCTTGGGCTATTGTCATACCCACAAACACAAGTTTTACGCTCAGTTGAAGAGGAATGGGGTAGATTACTAACCACTACATACATACATACCTACATAAGATATTTCGATTGAATCACTAATTTGCGTACGTTGCGAATTATGGAAATATATGGAGGGTCTAATTTATCTAAAATAAGAGTAATTATTATGTCTTTACAACAGCTATATAATTCTTAAAACAATACTATTCAATGGGCTACCTAAATAGGTAATGTGCTATTTCCTTCCTGAACAGCAAGAAAGTAAATAAAACGACGTTTGCATATTCAATACGTACAGACTGAAATCTTTTTTATGCATTATTAAATCCATAATATTTGAACATGCGTAGAACGTCAAAAATTATTATAAAATCCACCATGCTGAAAACTATATCCAATTATTCGTCTATTCCATTATATTTCCCTGTTGTTTCCATTTTATCCATTTTCGGTTTACTTGTTAGATAACGAGATGTGTGTACACCGTGGGTATTAAAAAAACGATATTTCCGATGCAAATACAGGTAGATATCTCTTATAAAATTGCGCTGATGAATACACAAAATTGTAAACAAATATAAATGCAGTCGTATTTCCGATAATTACTAAAGAGTAATTTTTGTGTATTTTCTATTTTAACTAATTGTAATACATTCCTTTCTGGGATTTCGTTTTGAAAATCTGTTGTATTTTCCTTATAAGTAAATAGTGTGCGACGTTAAAAGGCGCTTAATGCTCTTAAGCGTATACAACCAGCTTATACCTTCCGGATGTCTTCTGATGTCCGCTAACGAGACCGATTTTCAAGATCAATACAATTTCGGAGCCTTTCAATAATCCTACATTGGTTTCTTATAAACGAAACATTCAGATATTCGTAGTAAAAGATACTCATATTATTTAAAATATCTCATGATTATCGTGACTCTATAAATTATTTTTTAACAAAAAGAAAAACCGACTTCTAACAACGAACTGTAAAGCGAAAAATAATTTTACAAATATTTTATAATTTTGAAGTCGGTGCCAAGTAAAACAAACAGGTTTAGTAATTGATATTGTAGATATTGTAGTAAAGGTGTTGTAGCATTAGCTTGACACCGACTTCAAAATTATAAAATCTTTGTAAAATTATTTTTTACTTTTTGTTCGTTGTTAGAAGTTGGTTTTTCTTTTTGTTAAAAATTAATTTATTTTTCGATTTTAAGTGATGGGTGCTTCTTAAACGAGTGGTTGTGGTTGTCTCACGTAAAACTTCATTTAATTAGGTATTATTTTTGTGCAAAGTAACATTTTGGTATATTGACAAGAACATACATACAAAGTATTCGGGCGAATTGGGAATCTCCTTTTTTTGAAGTTGGTTGAAAATGAGAACATCCTTTTTTTTTGAGGTTGGTAATAAAGAAATGCAACGATCAGGAATCGCACTTCTGACATCAATTTAAAAAGTTTTTGTTTGTAATGATTACAGTAAAATCATAAATAATTCACCAAAAAAAACAAACTTTCTCAATTTTGACCGGATTCCATAATTGGAACCTAATCAAACTTTCACCAAATTATCCTTGAAGTGTATTCTTTCAAATAAAAAAAAATAATTAAAATCGGTTGGCGCAACATTGAGTTAATCGTCTATTTTTCTCGCACATACCTAATGCAAATTTAAAACTTAAGTGATTTTCTCATAGATACCATTGTCAGACATAGACCAAAAAATGGGACCACATGGGAAGCTTCACCTTTCAAATAAAAAAAAATATCAAATTCGGTTCACCCAGTCAAAAGTTATGAGGTAACAAACATAAAAAAAAATACAGTCGAATTGATAACCTCCTTTTCGTACAGAAGTCGGTTAAAAAGCTAAAAAAAAGTTTGAGTATATTAATTATCCCTCAATCCTATTAAACAAATATATAAAGGTATAACATATTTTTGTTTATTTTACTTATTATTATTAAAATTGTACAATGTCTTAAATAATATATTTATATAAATTTTCATAACAAAGTAGCAGTGGTTTAATTTAATGAGTGATAAAAGATAGAGGCCGTAAAAAGTTAGTGTCACGGTACGTCGCGACGTACCGGTGACGCGGGTCATGCACCGTTGCGGCGCGGCGGCAGAGAGGAGTCCGGAGGCTGAGCGAGCGCGGCGCAGGCGCCCAGGTGCGGCAGGTAGGCCCGCCCCTACGCCCTCCGCGCCTCGCACCTGCCTCGCGGCGCTCAGTCCACCGCCACACGCCGGCCTGGCGACTTGTGCTCCGTGCACGCCGCCTCGCACTCCGTACCTCTCGACCGCTAGTTTCCCGCTCTCCCGACTCGACGTACCGCCTCGTACCGCTCGACGAAACTTTTAGAACTTCCGATCGGGAGTCGGCGGCGCGTGCCCGTCGAGGGTTTGGAGATCGGCCGTGAATGCGGTCGTGAGAGACGTTGGAGAGGCCTCGCGGAGGCCGTCGGCACGCTGTTCCCGCCGCAGCTTGGGTGCGTGTCCTACGCGACGCCGTGCGCCTGCTGCCCGCCGCTGATCCTGCAGCATCCGCACCCGCTCCCACTGACTCTACCGCTCCCGTTACCACTCGCCTTCCCGCTCCAATCACTCGACACACAAGTCGCTAAACACCAGCGTCTGCTGCTCTCTAACATGGTAAGTACCTTCGAATTTTCCCGCCTATTCGAGGCGCTCGACCGATAAGTGTCCGCGAGAAGAGACCACGACGCGATGCTTGCAAAGTTACCGGGATTTGAATCTGATAATAACACAATTCCACAACTAATATGTAGCGATCATATCGCTATGTACGTACGGAGAACCTTCTATTGTAACTAACTTTCATGGAAATAAATAAACTTATTTTTAGATACAATGTAAATATTTAATAACATGTGTACGCGAATGATATGATATTGTAAATTTAACGCAACTTTTATCGTATCTTATCATTGATCGCTTTAAACCTAAAAGCTTTCAATAAAAATATTACTGACCTAGTGACTAACATTGTTTTTAAAAATACACACGCAGACAGCATACTTATTAGTAGTTTTTTAATTATAATTAATATAAATAAAAAAAACATTTTCGAATTATTTTGTACAATTGGCAGTACTTTTATTTGTTTACTTGAATGCTGTTTATTTTATGACTTTAATATTATATAACTAATACTATGCATATTTAGGTTTTATATTTTCAAACCACATTAATACATAGTTTTGGTGCAAATCGATAACAAAATCAACTTTTGTTTACAATTCAAACTAGATTCTTATCTTATTTCCGATGTGCCACTGGTCGCCCCCCGACCATAGAAGTAAGCGGTGATGACAGAACTTTAACTCAAAATGGAAGTCGCATCAAACTTTTCTCATTAAGACCTTCCGTCAAAGGTGTGTTTACGTTATTTTAATACCTACTTATTACCCACAAATCTAATTTACTACAGTAAGTCCGCTGTTGGCCATATAAAATCCGCAAACTTGGTATTGAATATATTTTGAAATAATAATAATAATAACTAAGAATTACTTATAAGACAAAATTTTATAAACTTTGATGCATTAGATTCTGATTATTTATATTCAAATAAAAATATCAACTTCTTATTTATATTTTATTAAATCCTACCCAAGTCCAATTTGTAATATTATTTTCGTTAATCATACATATTTATTAAAATTATACTAAAAACGCGACGACGTAACGGTCAAGATGTGTCTTCAACAAATTACCATGCTATACTTTCCGTATCACAACTACGATTGGCATAACGGCAAACAGTAGAGTCAGAAATATTAAAACGGTTAAAAAATAAAGAATTAATATATTGAAAATTTATTTATATTTACATTAAAAAAATAGTTTAATGCACAATAAATATACCTTCATAAAATCTAAAATGTGTATACAGAAGAAAAATAAACAACACATATTGTATTTACATTTGCTGTAATAGAAATCATCGCATGCAGCGGCATTCATTATATCAGTTTCACCGCAATTTCGCTCGAAAGCCGCGACTCGATGCGACCGCGCGAAACGGTATCCACATCGCAAACATGCGATTAATGGCGTTAAGATATCTGACGAAAATTTTTTTTTTTTATAAATAAGTTATGAAAAATAATATATGATAATATAACATGTATGTGGAGTCCAGGACTCCAGGACCAGCTTCCATGGCTGATGATGTATGCCGATGACATAGCACTCATTGACGAGAACCAACTGACGCTGGAGCGTACGCTTGAGAACGGCGGTCTTAAACTAAATGTGTCGAAGACAGAGTACATGGACTGCGGGAGCCCGGACTCGAGCATCATCCTTATAGGTCCTGAGCCAGCCGTTAAGTCGGAGAAGTTCAGGTAACTTGGATCCGCTATGCACGAGTCTGGAGGCATCGATCATGATGTCCATGGCCGGATAAGCGCTGCCTGGGTCGACTCACTCAGTCGTCACTGGTGTGGTGCTGGTCAAAGGGCTGATATAAAAGAGCATCGTCCGACCAGTTCTTTTATACGGCAGCGAATGTTGGCCGGCACTATCTCAGCACACTCAGGACCTTCACGTCACGGAAATGAAGATGCTGAGGTGGATGTGCGGCATAACGCGGTCTGACCGCATACGCAACACATTAACATTAAGGCAGTGTGTAAGGTAATCCGTAGGTAGGTCCGTGACGTAGCGGATAAGCTCCAAGAGCGCCGCCTGAGATGGTTTGGCCACGTTACGTGCCGGCCTAAGAACTATGTCGGACGCAAGTGCCTTGCTATACCAGTTACTGGGGCGTNCGCGACCTCCCGGACGCCAATGGAAGCGCTGGTTGGATGTCGTGATGCAGGACATGAGAGCCAATGGTCTAACCACCGAGGACGCAAAAGACCGTGCAAAGTGGAGTAGGTTGAGTAGGAAGGCAGGCCCTGGTAATAGCCGGGATTAATGCCAGGAAGAAGAAGAAGAACATGTATGTGGAGTTCCTCCGCTCGGTAGACCGTACACAATGTCTCAAAGCGGAGAGTTTGGACCCCCAATATTTCTGCCTAAATCTCTCTCTCTTTTCTTTTCATATTAGAAATATTTGGCTAATTGTATTATGACATCTTATAAAAATGGAAATTTCAATAATTTGAGTTTTAAAAAAATATTAAATACAATCAGCATAATCACACATATCATCTAGTCCTACATATTCATAAGTTGATTTACTTCGTTTGTGCAAAGTCATTGTATTAACAATAAAAATACAGGTTTCTATAGAATTTTATAATTAAGATACATATACTTAACTAATGATACGCTCGCGGCTTCGCTTGCAAAATCACGACAGCGTTCGTTTTTCATATATCAAGAGACTTAACGTGGCTTCTTCATAGCCAAAACAAATCTTAAAAAATATCTTTGATAATAAGAAGTTTCCTATGTCCTTTTTAATGCGTCTAAGAATATGTGTACAAAGTTTTACGATAATCGGTAAAGCAATTATGGCGTGAAAGCGTAACAAACAAACTTACATTCATATTTAAAATATTAGTATGATTATGTATTTAAAATGACAATTAGTATTAGGCAGACGATTTCTACAATAATTTATACACTACTCGCTTTAAAGTTCATTGAAATAAAGATTGAGACCAGTCGTGGCATAGTGGCATAAGTGTGTGGCTCTAAACGCGACTGGTGGTAGAGTTCGATCCCCACTCGTGGAAATGAAATAATTAATATTTTCATTGGTGTTGAGACAAAGCGCGGGATTGAGTTCTGCCACTCAACACGCAATGCCGAGAATTCGGCCGAAAATGAGTAAGTGTTTTAACATTAGGTTCCCTTTGAATACCCTGTATTTTGCGGGAAACAGCGTGAAGCGGAAAAAAAAAGAAATAGAGATATTTATAACCACTTTCTTGTAGCACACAAGAGAACAAATCTCAGTTATTCAATTTGATCTGAGACATCATCATAAAAATCTTATACACGTGTCATTAAGTGCGGTTTCTATCATCGTATCGTTGTAAACCGTGAGAGGCCTCATCGCTTAAACGAATAGCTTATTATTTTACTCGAATTATAAGCGTTAGCGTTTTAGTGTAAGTGGTGTGTCGTCGACAAAATGTATATGGATTTTAAGTGAGTAGCGCTAGCCACTAAACTTGATTTAGGTAAAAACATAAAATTTGTTTTAGGTACAAGTTGGTTAAATGTTACGGCATATTCATTTTGATGTTTCTTTAGAAAAAAAATTAAAAGCCTACTGTTTAGAATCACTATCTATAATTTTTATAAATTAATAAAATTACAACTAGTTATAAAGGTTTTTTTTAATTTTAATACAAAAAAACAAAAAATACTATACATTTCATAGTAAAATACAATGTTAAGATACGTAGTTTTAATATAACGTAACAATTTTAAGAAAAAAATGATGATAAGAAAAACTTTAAAAATTATTTGATAAACAATTGAAAAATCAAAAACTTTCAATATTCTCTTAAAACGCTACCTCTTATATATTAGACTGAAAATAAATAACAAAAGGTCATCGTGCTGGCTTACGATCCGGAACGCCCATAGACTAACGTGTGGAGAGCAAAAAACAGTCTCACTATTTATTGAAAAAAAAAAAACATTATTATTATTATTACTGCCGTGTTTTTACGCATCTGCTTTTTGCTAGGTTTACTCTGGTTCTTTATAAAGCGAAAATTCCATAAATTGAAGTCGTTTTTTTGTTATCATCATAATATAAAACTTCTAAACTTTAGAAAGATTTAAATTCTTTCTATTTTTATTTATTCATAACCATTTCGTTAGAGACAGTGTCACATCACTATGTTGTTCATTGAACGCCAAAGCCGTGGGAAACGGAAACGTCTTAGATATCCGTTCTATAGTAATTAAATTTGTACAAGCTTCCTTCCTTACTAAAATATTAACATTATTATTTACATTTTTGTATGTAAATAATAATTTACATGAATGTGTAGGTTCTAATAACTAAATTAATAGTAAATTATTTATTTTACAACTTTTTCTTCTTAATTCTTTTCTTTAGTAAAATTAATCATTAACATATATTTTTAACAATCTGCAAAGGGTAGTTCGAAATTTCGTTAATATTTAGTGAATCTCGAAACTTGATACTTTCTCAAATGTAATTTTATGAAAATGTAATTAAACCGAGCAAATACTATTTTAGTATAATCTTATCAAATATTCATATAAAGTTTTTATGTGGTATAAAAACTAGAGCACTTGGGGCGGTGCACGTTTTTCCGGTTAAATAGTTAAATACTGTGGTACTAGACGTCAGAGTAACGAATTTTTCTCTCTAATTACTCGGTGTCAGAGCGATTGTGCAGGAAATGCTCTCGCGCCGGACAAAGGAGTCTGCGACGTTCATTAATAAGATCCTTCTAACTGCAATTTCCCTGAATAAAACCCGAGTCTCGTTAAAAATATTAATATCGACGATATACCAACCGCCTTAATGGTGACGATCATTTAAATCCTTTGTCCTGTTTAGCTGTATCGCTTTTAATTACAAATTCATTTCGTTGGCGTTTTAGATTTATTTTATCATCGTTTAAGCATTTATAAATCTTAACAAATGTATCTGATATAAATAAAGTATTTTACCATTAATGTATAATAATAAATTCAATTATTGTAGAACTTGTATAATTTCGCTTCAGATGTACACAAGGTAAAAACTTAAGCATTGTTCTCAATACCTATTATTAATCAAAATCGTAATGAATAAAATTAAGTAAATTGATTTTAATCGCTTTAATTATTTTATACGGTATTTCTTTACATAATCCAATCAATTATTAAAACAATACATATTTATAAAATATTAATCTTTCAGGTGTAACTTTATGTAAAGAGAATATTTCCATATATTCGTTCTAATTTTTACAGAATTCAAAAGTTGACTAATAATGTAAGATAGAACTATTAAAATCACATCACACTTAATAAATATCAAATATTACAGCTTAGACTTACAAACAAAAAATCTATTAAAAGTAAGAAAAACTTTCTGACATAAAAAAATATATTATGGATTTTTAAAGTACTTTTCAACGAAGCTCGCTCTCTGGATCTTTTTTAATATCTTCATATAAATACGTCACAGTGGATAAAGGATAAAGGAAAATGGTGCTTCTTGCTTCTTTGTAGTATAGATAATGAAAAATTGGACAAGGTCATCGTGAGAAGCATTTTCATACAAGTACATATTATGTACGAACACCGTTTGATTTGGCTGTTTTCTATAAAAATATATTACATTTGAAGAACCTTAAGAAAATAAAATTTTATTTGTTCATGTTTACCCAGTTATGTTGGATTTTCGAAAAACATATTTATATTTTGAGTCCTTAAGATGTTTTATATCTGTTACTTTATATCTTGCATAAGATACTTTATATCCGTTAAATGGTTATTTTGATAGCTGTGTTTACATAAATAGATGTTGTCCTAATTGTTCACATACTCCAAAGTCAAAATGATTTCGATACTGAACGATTTATTTATTTCTTAATATAATATAATAATGTATAATTAATATTAAACATCTTTTTCAAATTGTCCATGCAAGTTTTATTAGATTTTACATATTAGGATTAGAGACATTTATCGTCAATTATTCGGCATTTTCATTATAAATTTTATTTACAAAATCATTTATATCTAAACAAATCAGAGGAATTTGAAATGTTAGACCAAGCGAAACGTATGGGGCGGCCATCACATACACTATGCCTTCTGATGCATGATAGAAACGCTACTGGAAAGAGTTAAAGTACGATAATTCAGAGCGAGAGGTACTTTAACACCTATAGAGCAGCTCTTTATACCCTAGACCTTTAAATATTTAAATTTTGTCTCAATATAAAACAATTCTTTTTATAGCTGCTTTACATTTATTAGTAGATACTTATACTGCACACGTTATAGTAAATATATTCAGTTTTAAATTTCATTCAAAACCTCCTTAGTTTATAGTGTTTCTTTCTGTAGAACTAAAAGGAGTAACATGTCTGGAACAAATTAAAATAGGATTTCTTTTATTTACTTAACAATATAGTCACGAGAAATTATTAAATATTAATATTAGCTACCATATCCTTCTAATCCCACTAATATTACAAATGTGTAAATTTGTGAGGATGGTTGTTTGTTTCACTGTCACGCAAAAACTACTGAACGGATTGATATGAACTATAGTAATATATCTTATACCTACATCAGAATAACATATAGGCTACAAGTTATGTAAAGAAATTACATAATTGAGTTATAATATGTAAAAGCAGTGAAGTCGCACAAGGCAGACAAAAACAGGATTTTGACTTATAAATACACATTTTCTCGGATGGGAAGACTAATATCAAGTCGTTTTACAAACGGCTACACCGATTTCTATCAAATATGCCCAAGGGTTAGCCACATGTTCAACTCGCCATGATTTGTCGTTCAGCGCCGCCTGAGCGAAGTAATCACTAAATATATTCGGCTTGGGCCGAGTGGTAAAGCCGCACGGGGTTATTTACTATACTGCTGCTCAGTTTGTCGATTTATACAAAACGAACGTGCTCGTGGACTCGGAAACTCACTATTTTTAGAATTCGAATATAAAATACACTCATTTTTGAGTTATTCGTGTATTAGTTAAAGTAAACTATTCAAAAATGATGATTAAGTTCTCTTGATATAAATATGAATAGTTTAAACCTCGGAAATGAGATTTTGAAATAAGCGGTTGCGCTTATCTAAGTAAACCAAAAGAAGATACTTAGGCAAATTAAAGAACATTTCAAATACAATAAGTGTCATATTAATTAGTGAATATAAAATATTAAATAAGTTTATAAGTATATTGTATTACAAATAATATAATATTCATAAAATGACAATTAGTGAAACTTTTTATATTTTTGCGAATATTAACATTCGTTAATTCAATATATTATGTGTGTATCGACTCCTCAAAGGATTCATGTTTTAAATTTAATACTCGACTAATAAATCGGTGCAGCGATCTCGAAACATGAACGGAAATATTTGCCTTTGGATTTTACCTTGGGACTTCCGGAAAATATTTTATTTCATTTGTAAATAAATTTGGACGTACTGTAAATATACTTATATTTTGTTATGTTAAGTTTGTTTATTATTCTGGTATTCTTTCGAGATAATGAAACCTATGGCATATTTAGTAAAGAAAATAGTTTAATTTTCCCTTTACTTCAGTGTGAGATACTGAAGGTTGAATAACGGAACACATTAAAATCTACTAAATAAGCAAAATATGTTTTATTTTTATAAAAGACTTATTGTATAATTATTATTATTTTTCTTTAGATATCTATGGCAGCATCGCGGCGTTAAGTTGTGTCACTCAACATGCAATGCCTTGAGAATTAGGCGGAAAGTGGAGAGCGGAGTGTCAACACTTGGTTCACTCTACTTACCCTAATATAAGAGGAATACAGTGTGAAGTTGTAGAAAAATATATTCGCTTCATAAACCTCAGATTGAATATTTTAATAAACAAAGCGCTAATAGTTTCTTCTTTAACCTTCCGTACCATAACTCACGCAACAATGCCGGCTTGCGCCAGGAATAACCGCGGAAAACAAACAGACGGCCAGACACCGCTGTAGAACACCATTTCAAACATGGTTATATGAACTTTATATATGATTTTTAGAAACATAATATGTTTAAAGGAGAATGTATATCAGATAAATACTGGCAATTTACCATACATATTTATAAAGATAATTCTTAATAAGCTCTTATGGTCATGTTTAATTTGTCGCTAATATACTTAATGCCAGTCGTGGCACAGGAGCACAAGTATGCGACTGTGAATGCGACAGGCTGTGGATTCGAGGAAACACTCGAAAAAATGAAATATTCAATATCTTAAATCCTAACTCTGATGGACAAGGCATATCGCGGTGCTGAGTTCAGCCACTCAACACGCAAAGCCTTCAGAATTCGTCGGAAAGTGGGTAACGGGAACGGGTTTAATGGGAACGGACTGTGTTAGCATTGGCTTCCCTGGTCCTCTACTATGTGTAGAACACAGCGTGAAGCCAAAAAGAAAATAATCTGTATATAACATGTCATTTATAAACTAAATATGATATGTGAGGAAACAGATGAAAATTGGACATTGTTTAATATTATTTAAAATCATTTCTTAATCTTTATCGTATCGAGGTTTTCTTTGTGTACTTATTACGAAAACATTTTCTATTATATGTACAACTATAATAAATTAATTAAAACATTAACCTTATAAAAATACTACGCTCTAGATATTATTGAAAATAAATAATGTATAAAATTTAATAGGTTAATAGAAAAAAGTAATAAAAATTTGTAATGTTTTACTCTAGGTTCACATTGAAACAGAACATTGTTATCTGGAATATATTATAATAATTCAAATATATCTATAATTATTATTTTTACTGGCCGCCCGAGCTTCACTTTGTTTATCTAAGTCTACCATACTATATTTATATTAAAAAAATCGATACAGCGTAATTGGTGTTATGGTTACGTTGGCTTTGATATTTTTTAATATCAAATACAGTCTAAAATGTGATGCTCGAAAATATTCAAAAACTATTCATGACTGTTGACATGTGAAAAAAGATTAATATAACGTAGTATTAGGCCCATAAAAACTTGAAAAAGAAGCTAAGAGCTATTATAAAGCCGATTTTCAGATTTTATTTCGACAAAACCACTTGTGAGTTCCAATTGTTGTAATCTCTACTGTAAAACAGAAATCTGTTACATGTCAGCCTAATTAATATCTATCTCTATTAATTAGGATAAAAAACAAAATATATATAATCTATTTAACAACTTCACGAACTACACGAATAGTTATAAATTAAACTTGCACAAAATACAGGTTTTATTTACTAAAGAAGCATCAACTAAAAGCATTCTTATTACGTACACTCCCGAAAGATGAACCTCGCGGAGAAGTTATAAAACAAACTTATCGAATACGCCGCAGTCATGCAGAGTGAAGTTCCGCCATACATCATACGTTGCGCCCGTTGAAAACGAAAAAGATATTCAACGCTTTCTGAATATACCTGAAAACAATTCAGTAACCGGATGCTATGAACTAACTGGCTACAATAGTGTTACATTACAAACAGGGCGTGACTGACTTTGTTTTTACTTCATAGCTCACTGGATTTTGCGAGCCGATATTGCAAATACTAATAAAAGTCATAATAGTTGTATGAAATATATGTAGGAGGCCAGTCGTGCCATCATAAGAGTGTGACTGGAAACACGACTGGTTTTGGGTTTCATCCGCTCTGGAGGAAATTAAATATTTATTTAAATTTATGTTTTCTCATCACTTAACACACAATGCCTCCAGAATTCGGTGGAAAATGGGAAACAGAGTGTCTTAACACTAGGTTCCCTCTGCCTTTCATGCTGTGTGCCGGATACAATGTGAAGCTTATTAAAAGATATAATTATAATATAAAATAGCTTATTTAAAAATACCACTAAGACATGTGGATATTGGAAAACAGGGATTTAAAACATGCGCGTTACAATTATGTCACTTGCGATAGTTATTACATAAATTCAGAACACGTAATAGACTAATTTGAGAACATGTGACAAAAGTGTAAAAATTTTCACTTCCAGTGGATAGTAAAACGAGGGATGTCCTAATGTAAGCAAATTGCCGTCACAGCCTTTCAACGTCCGGTCGCGGCTATCATTTCCAAGATAAGCGCTTAAAAGCCTGCTGGAGAACGCTTTCTATAGACAGACTGTTACTAGATGTTTCCATATTTTTTACTTTCGTTAAAAGTACTCCATATTATAAACACTATCGAACATTATATTATAATATTACATATAATATGTTAATATATAAAGATATATAAAAGGTTGATCGAACCAGGGAATTTCTTCAGGTTATATATTTAACTAGTGGACCCGAAAGCGGCTACGCCTGCTTGAGCTATAAGAGTATTTATTAAATATATTTATGAAATTATTTTCAGAATCAACAAAAGAAGTAAAAGTAACTAAATGATATTCTAAATATTACAAAAAGTACCTAAAGTTTTCCGTGCGTGCGTACATACTCGTAGATATCGACTCTGAAATAACTAAACATTTTTCTATATTAAATAGGTTAATTTTTGCGAGCAATAACAAATAAAATAAGAAGAGGACCAAAGTGTAGTTTAAATAAATTATAAACAACAAATAATTACATAAAAATTAACAATAGTTCGAAAATGTATGAAAATTTATAAAACCGTCAACGTCATCTGCCCGTTCGCGTAGGTCATACTATGCCGCCGTAGGCTAGGTCATTTGGAATCAGTGACATCTTCTTAATTATTTATTAGAATGTTATACAGTAAACTATAATTTCAATCTAGATAAAATGTTAAAAGTGACTTTTATATTTATTTTTATAAGGAATTCATCCATCAAAATATAAGTTCATTTTGGGTGACGTTTTCTTAAAGCAACAAACAAACTTTGCAAACCGTTGCTTAGCAACGACAGTTGCTATTAACATGGCAGAATAAATTGCATGTCAAATTAGGAAGTATTTTAATTTATTAGTACATATGTGTAATGTCATGTATATAGCCTTATAGCACTTCTGAAGAATGCAGCTTTCATACAAAACAAAAACATAGATCGGACCAGTAGATCCAGAGATCTTAGCGTTCAAACAAACAAACAAACAAACTTTTCCGCTTTATTATATTAGAAAAGATTACATTAATTTGACGAGTTGTTACCAGCGGCAGCGTGAATGTTCTGCGAAAAATTCCGCTGTATATAAAACGAGGTAAAAAATAAGATTATATTAGAACAACCTAATAATCTTAATGCATTGGATTACAAAGGGCTTATTTGGAAAAGCGAGTGCCTTCGCCATTTCTAATAATGCTTTATTATTTTTGGTAAATTTAAGAAACCTGAATTCTCTTACATAACATATTTTTCTTTGTTATATATAAAATGATATAGAAATCAAAGAATTAATATGATGATGAATAAATACTTATCTAATAACTAATTTTCATGCAAACTATACGAAAGTTTTCCATCAACTAATTATATCTTTTAACTGATACTTATTATAAATTTAAAGCTTACTTAAGATACTTATTATAAAGCACTAAAATGACTTGGGTTTGTAAAGTAAGAAACATTCGTATAGTAAGCTAGCCGAGAAGGCGGTATGAGAGGGAGGGAGGGACGGAGGGGGTACTTGCAACGTAATGCACTTGCCCTGGTCAGGAAGCGCGGCGGAATGCCGTCAGTCGCGTTCACGGGGAAGGGAGTAGGGGGCAATGCACGCTGCGCCGACGCAACTCTCGGACTTCCATTCAGTTCAGTTCACTTTATTTACTATTCTTACTTTTGTGAAGATTACACTTACAAAGGATTTTACGGATATTGTGTGATGTAAAGGATAAGTTTGTATTTAGTTCTACAATACTTTTGTTTGGATCGTGATGGTACGTTGAATCGTCAAATTTTATGTATTTTTTATTGTATTTTTCTGTCTTTACTATAAAATAGTTTAATTTTAATCTAATAACATAACATTATTTAAATTTAGGTTATTTTACTAACATATAATAGTCGACGTTGTGTAGAATATTAATCTAATATAAAGTTAATATAATTAAGAAATATCTAATTAAACATTAAACGATAGCTTTCATACCTCAAACGTAACATAATCGCACATCGCACACTCTAGACTCTAGTTCTAGATCTGCATATTAGAAGTCACGTGACACTCCACTTTGAATCGGGCATTGCAATTTCTCTGTAAGTTTCAAACGCCGGGTTGGAAGCGCGCGTTGTATGCACACTCCAAAGGATTACCTGCTATTTGATGGACAGCGATTAACTCACACCCGGTTTACCGTTGGTTTGTTTCAAACACGATGCCTAATTTGCTCTACTACCACATTAGTACTTAAACTATTACAGTAGTAAATAAAAAGTTAACGAAAACTAGTATTGCGACTACGGCATTACAACTGTGTTATAACTCACAAGCTGCTAAAAAGCTTGCAATTATCGAAGATTAATTGCTAAGTAGAAATAGAAAATTTCACAACTACGAACGTTCGTAGAAGTTTTTAAAAGTATCCCTTTTTTATAGTTTATTTTTCTTTAACTTACAGGTACGTGCGTGTTGTTAGAGAAAGTTGAAGTAGATTTCATACGTTCGCAACACTGCGTAAGTAGTATTTAGCGCTATTTTATTTTGCTCGTGTTTTACGCTAAGCTTCACAAAACACTGGACGCTGTCCGTACAACGGTGCTTAATAGAGCCGGTCTGTTGTGTTAATGACCGCCTTCCTAACAACGCTTAAGAGAAACCCACCAAACTTAGAAGGAACGTCAAAAACTTAGTGCAAACTGCTATTTTTCAATGTCACTTAAACAACGACGCGAGTTTAAAGTAACTATATTGTTTTGTGAAATAAAGCAGTTCTAGTTTTGCTGCTCTAAGAAATTATTTTTCACGATAACATTATGTTGTATGTACGTATATGTAGGTATAGTCGCTTCAGAATTTGAATGCCTGGTGTCTCTTCGAATAGTATATTACATTTGGGTTCACAACGAGGTGAACCAACAAAATAGCTTTTAGAAAGTATTTGTAGGTGTGAAGCTGCAATCGTTCCCTATTTTCGATATTCTACATACTTTTTTTAAGTTTTAAGTGCGTGTAGCGCTTGATTTTTTGTTAAGTTTCATCCTTAAACATTTAGTGTTAAATAATAACTATGGAACGTACAAGAAAATATATGCTTTTTCCCGAAACAACTATGAAGTAAGCGCTTTCCGTTGCTGAGGCAAAAATTCCAACTTTTTATCGAGACATAGATCATGATTTACGCTAGCATCGTGGACAAAGCAAAAACATCTCAAACCTCTCGCAACAAGCAATGAAATATGTATGTATTCAGACAACAAAACATGGGCTAACTAAAATTTACCGTGTTTCAGTGTTCCCTGTAAAATATCGAATGTGCCGGTCCCCAGGTGCGGTTCAAACGGCGCAAGTTTCACTAATGTGCGGCTTAAATGATGACAGTGTTGCGGGACGGGCTCACCTAAGTCTACCCGCAGCTGCCCGACTATAGCCTACTAGATATCGACTTTATTTACTTTCGCTCAAAACTTAACGCTCACGCTTATATCTCTCCGTGATAAGCGTTTAACTTCTTATTTATTGCCACAAGTTTTAATAGATGTTATGTATTCGCATGGAACGGTAGGCAATGTTTTAAAGATGAGATTGCTAAATCATGCGAGACGCTCTAGTTTCGCTTAAAATACACGCTCACGTGCTTAATGGTTATTTTTTAAACAATCACGTCGGATATATTGTATACACTTTGTGAAAATCAATTATGAGTACTTATGTATAATGAAACATTTCTGCGAAGTGCAATAAACACTTTTTTTTCACCCTCGAGTATAACAATCTATGGATATATAATGTTATCTAGTGTATGTAAATGGTTTTATATGCTGTATCTGCTTTTTCCTCTAGGGAACGTACTAAACAAGCTCCTCCCGGTAGAATTTGTAAGCAAATCACCAGTTGCTTATAAATGGCTCTAGTCTTGCTGGATTTATTTCGTTTCTAACAAATCCAAGGCTCGCGTGCATACAATGTGTTAACGAAACTACGTAAATATCACACGAATGTAATAAGTACCACGTAGTACACTGTTTAAAGAAACCGCTTATTTAGACTCGTAAGGAGAGGTTATAGAGGAAGTTTGTCGCTTTATATAATCGAAGGTAGTATCACACACCGAAGTTTCTATTCGCTAACTTAGTGTAAAACGTGAGCTTGGATAAGCTAATCTGATCCCTTAGATATTTATCAAATTGCCTTTATTAACTGTAATCGTTATATTCAGTAGAGTATGCGAGCTTATTGGTTGAATATTTAATATTATACATTTTAATTCAACACCAACATCTTGCCTTGTATTATCTTACAACTATAATGCCGCCAATAATATCGTTTCTTTCATTATTGAAATTAGATTTCCGCAGTATTTACAGGCGGGCATGTTTTTTGCGAACCTGATATGAAAAAATATCTTTATAAATATTTCAACCATTCATTCCTATACATTGAATGAAGCTTGTACTTGATTGACTCAATTGATTTTTGTCCAAAAATGAATTTGGAAGACAGTTATTTCATCGGAGCGGCCGGCGAGTATTCGTTAGCAGGCCTCGCTTACAATCATCGAATGGAAGTATTCGAATACAGAAATAGTGATGTAATGGCAGTGGTGTGGCACAGGGCATTAATTGTCACAGGTGTCGATTACCGCTATGACACCACTATTTTTAAATGGACTTTTTATGTTTTTTTCCCTCTGTATACCTATTCAGTCGAATATTGTTTTCGTCGTAATTGATATTTAATTGTCGAACGGATACTCATATTTTTGTGCTAGAAAAAAAGTGAGCATTCGTTCGTATAAATCATTATTTATTTTAGTCGTTATGGCGCAACATGGTTTTTATTTTATGAAATTCAAAAAATCGATTAAATTCTGTAGAAATTAACGTATGTACATTTTCGAAAATTACACTCACGAACAAACGGAAAAACTCATTAGTAAAGGTGTTTTACATATTCATATCGCTGGATAAAGATAAAGAATATTATAAAGGCGCATTAGGTTTTGGGTTTTTGACGTCAGCGTATCGTTATCGTTAATCAGTAGCGTGTTATCACGTTGTACTCGAATGCTTGACACAGTCGGCTTGATAAAAAACCTTGATAAATTACGTCCGAAATATCGAATATATTGATTATACTAACACCCCTTTATAGTTAGTTCAGTTTTATTGCTTTACCGGACTCGTATTGTACATTTTACTTTCTTTTGTATTTAATTTTACTAATGGACTCTGAGTATATAGTACTACTACAGTGGACTACTCGTTATGTTTACGATAGATGCTTTAAAATAACTTTAATTAATCACTTTTGTTATTTTATCTTATATTTTAAAGTTGTTTTATTTTTGTAAACATTGTAATTATTAAAATCTCTTACAATTTCGATTCGTTGAAGGTAAATTCTGAAGTTATGAATACGATAAAGATGACAGTGTAGGCGGGCGTGCGGCAGTAGTTTGCCAAAATACGACTCCTTCGTTCGAGAAGCCCATATCTTACATATTACTATACTATACTATACTATAAACAATTGTTAAGAAATTCTGATAAGTAAAAAGAAATTTAATATAATGTAAAAATAATACAGTTCTAATAATAATAAAAATAAAAGTGATATAAAATTTACAGATATTGGTTACTTACCAATACAATTTGCAAAAGAAAATACACATCGGACACACAAATTTTTATTACATAATTTATAATTGTTTATTAAATAAACAGCCAACATCCTGTCAAATATAAAATATCATTATTATAACATGAAATTATAAACAACACTCGGTTCTCACGATGATGACCATATGAAGCATACAAAGGAAACTCCGTATTGAAAGGTCCACGGTATAACTACAGGACACACTCAGGGCGAGCAAGAGTAAGTAGAATTAGGTTGGGTGTAAATCGTCGGTGAACTTGTACCTACAAGTGATAGCGGAACAAAGCTCTGTACACACGTAAGCGCAAGTTCAACATTCGACCTGAAACTACAGTGCACACGTGTTAAATCTGCACTCGAAACATTTGAACTTCTTTAAATATTAACTTTTAATATATTAGATGGAGTTTGCTTAGAATATATTGTGTATAGAACTATTCTGCACTTCGTATTTGATTAGTAGCCCGCAACTAGGTTTGCGTGGTCTTCACTTTACTATACAATTTTACGTATTATCATTGGAATTGATGGAACGGACTTGCGTAACTGGCTGGATATTAACGCCTCGCTTTATATATAACCACGTGCAAAGCTTCTAGCACATCTACTGCTTACTATATTTAACTTTTTATAAAGCAGTACATTTAGAATTATTCTTAATTTCTGAAATGCGTGGACGTGGCGTGTGACTGTAAACGCGACAGGCTGTGGGTTCGATTCCCGTTCGAGGAAATGAAATTGAATACGTTATTTCTTCTCTGTGTCCAGGCAAAATGCGGCGTTTAGTTCTGTCACTCAACATGCAATGCCTCCGGAATTCGGCGAAAAGTGGATAACGAAGAGACTTAACACTAAGCCCCCTATTCCTACTGGCTACATGCCGGATACAGCATAAAACTGAAATAAAAATAAATGTTAAGCTTACACAGCATCTATACAAAATCTATCGTACTAAATAAAGATTATACCTACTTGTATAGTGTATAGTACATTGTGACCGGATATGTTTCAAAAGACTGATACAGCATCTAAACCGTAAATACCGCAAATATTTTACCGTTTGTACGCAAAATGTATTTACGCTCAATAGGCATCTGTCGCATTGTGAAGAAATTCTTGCATTTTTTGTAACCAAAGGCTTTTACAAATAATAAAAAGGAGGAGGTTAAAGCACACTAACAAAAAATATATAAAATAAATTTATTATTTTTATTAAAGTTAAAGGCCTTTTTTTCAAAACTCATAAATTACTTAAATATATTAAGTTTTACAATATACATTAGATATTGTATTAAACGGGTACGTTTTATAAATTTCCTATTAAATTACTAGCTCAAATGATAGATAGGATTACTAGCTGTGTCTTCACAAGAAGCAAAGTAAAGAGAATTTGGTATAATACGTAATATCGGATCATTCACGTTTGTTACTTAAAACAGGTGTAATATTAAATTTAAATTTTCACATCTCTAAATTTTATTATAATAAATTAAAACCATTAATTACCTAATATATATACACAAATCTCTAAATTAATATATTAAATATATTCTCTGCCTCGCTTTGCCATGTTACTATAGCGAAGCAAAGAAAATACTGATGAATTAATTCCCCTGAGTAGGAATCAAACTCACAACCGCCACACTTACAGTCAGACGCTAGAGCTACTGCGCTATGACGGCCTAGCAAAATATAAGGACTTATTTTCAAGTATACAGCATTTTCAAGTTTAATTTAAAACAGCAATTCCTTTCAGTCAGTCTTAATGCAATTGTGCTGCAACGTCGTATATGATAATAAAAATAAAAATAATAAATAAAACCTATTTTAAAAACTGAGTCTCAGCCCCTACCGCAGTATCTCCTTATCAAGCAAGGGTCCCGCGGGTACTGAATTCTTATCTACACAGCCAATTGTTTGGTTAGGTAATAGAATACGATGTACTTAACGGACCCGTTGCGGACATTATGCGGATACACTCTGGAACCGTTAATTGCCTATTAAATGAATCCGTTAACGGATTAAATTAATTCTGACAAACACTAAACTGCAAGCTCTATTGAATTTAAGTTATAGTGTTTGATAACGTGATCGGTGTATTTAACGATATCGATGCGATACGATGGGATGTGAAGTGTTAAATTTATATGTTTGTAATAAAATAAGTAAGAGTTTTTTTTATGAAACTACGAATTTGCTATGGGTTTGAATCCTTTTCTTATTTAAATTAATGTTATAAGGAATGTATGTATGTATATATTGTTTTTTTTGTATTTATATATCACAGCGTCTTTACTTATTGTTTTTTTTTTATTTATGAAAAACACTATTTTATTTTTGTGTCACTTAGCTTCACGCTCTATCCCTAGCGGGGCAGCCAGATAGGAAGGAGCGCCAAACGCTACTGTCTCTACATACGTTTTTCACATACTCTTCATATCTTTTGCATATACTCTCCTATAAAACGGCATGAACTTTGTAAAACTTATATTTGATACGAATTAAATTTTAACGAATATTTACAACCTGCCTCAGTATAAACAACTGAGGTTGACAATAGGTGCGGGGCACTATAAAAAATTAATGTGTATCTCGTTTTACGAGCGTTGCGAGCGCCGAACACCTGTCCACGATCTGGACAATGCCGACCGACAATGTGTTCCAAATTTACAACAATATTATTTAAAATTAATATTAATATTAAAATTGAATCAGTAAGCTATGACAGCTTGAAATTGTCAGATTAAAATAATGTAATAGAAATACTATTCTATTTTCATGAACAATACGCAGTGAAACTCTATTGCATTGTAGAGGCACACCGCACATGTAGCTGTACCCCGCTATCCCTATGTTCCTTTGCCACTGATCAAATAAAACGCCATTGTGCATTACGTACAAACATCCTCATACAGTCCCATGTGAAAAGACTAAAGCTACTTCAGTCTGTCTCTGTGAAATATATGTATTTGGAAATTCAGATACGTCAATTATATATTTTTTTAATTTGATATGTTTTACACACAAAAATACTCACTTTCAATCAGCCAGACTTCGCTGCTTGTTAAGTATAATCTATAGTAATGGTATGCAAATGCTCATTTCTTAATATCGAGAGCAAAATTTAGTACAGGAGTAATATTTACCCTTATTTGAATAAAAATTAGTAGTGCTATAGGAAATAATATTTGAATATTATATTATAATATTCGTATACGTATTTAGTAAATATATTAAATAAGAGGCCAGTCGTGGAACAGTGGCACAAACTGTAAACGCGACATGTTGTGGGTTCGATTAAATCGCGGCGTTGATTTCCGCCACTCAACGCAATGCCTGCAGAGTTTGGCGGAAAATGAAAAGTAGAGTGTTTTAACACTAGGCTCCCTCTCTGCCTATCCTACATAACTGTCTACAATACTATGCGGAATACAACGTGAAGCTATAGTAGACTATGAAAGGCAAAATATATTTAGTAAATATATTAAATAAATAAAAAGTGAGCTTTAAACGTGGACCTTTGAAGCTTTTGTGATAAGCGAGTGTACTGTTCAGGGTGATGCATTGTGTTTACTGTTTCCACCGCTTGAATGTTTGCCTATTAATATTGCAAACTTTAAACGTGAGTGAAAGCGCATGCAAACTCACTACTACTACGAATATCATTTTGCTTTATACCTACGGGTAAATGTGGCTGTGTGTACGTTAACTGTATATTATGTTAACAAAAAATATTTTTTGTAATTTATTTCAAAGTTGAGTTAGCTTTTATGTTTTTTTATTAAGAATTAATCGCAAAACTTAAGCACAATGCTTAATTAACTTTTTTAGATAAGAACTACAAGATTTCTGACATTTTCAAGTAATATTGCATACATTGCCATACAAACTGTCATAAAACATGAGAAAATTCGGAAATTCAAACCTCTCGGAACATCGACCTCGGAAGCTCTCAAATTTATATCACGTATAAATGATCTATGTTAAATAAATCCTTGCGATGTTATAGTTTCGTAAGGATCAACTGTTGAGGCCTGCTCCCCAGTTTTGCAGTTCGGTCGCGTTCGCTGAATACCTGCGTTAGCGAGATTGGCGTTAATCTGTTAAATCGACTGAGGAATGAATGTTAATTTGATCCTTCATTCAGCCCAACATTGTTTGTACGGTTAGTTGATCGGCATGATTGCAATACTTGCTTCATTTGTACTTAATTATATAAAAACTTTTAATGCGTATTTGGCAAATTAAATTGATAACATATTAAATATTATGAAATAGGCCTAATTTTCGAAAAATATAATTCTTCTTCTTTGAAGTTAGTAGATACTGGTTTTACTTTTCGTCTTAAACTATTCATATACTGTTAAAGCATTACAATGAAACTGTCAGCAAGTTTTTCACTCACTAATTTCACAGTTTCACATGACCCTATCGGCTGTCGCGCAGTCGGTAGATTTATCGGGCGACAAGTCACCGGCGCAGATCATTCCGGATATTGAAGCACGTAATCTCAATACAGTGTGTCTTCACTCGTAATTTATACGACAACGAACGGTCGTGCCATTATTTTCAACCCTTAACCTACCTACTTATTAATATCTGGATAATTTATTGTAAATTGCATTTTGCAGAAGTGATCCCGTGCGTGAATAAAGGTACGGGAATGTTGGTTAATAAAAGGCTTCCCTTTGTGTGATTTATCGTATTCAGGAGGTACTCGGATCAAGTGTAATGAGTTAACACATTTTGCTTCGAAATTTGCTCAATATTTTGTATATTCGGCGGAATATAAGAATATATTTGGAATTTACAAACCTGAACAGTCATGTTTTAAATATAAGAAAAATGGATGCGTTGTTTACATAAAATGATTATACTATTACTTTGAAAGGTTTTTTTTAGCTTCACGCTGTATCCTGCATGAAGCAGGGTAAGCAGATTGAGCCTAATACTAAGACACTCAGCTCTCCACTTTGCAACGAATTCTGGAGGCGTTGTATTGAGCCTGCACAACCTGTCACTTTTACCGTCACACGCTTGTGCCCTTACGCCACGACGAGCCTCAAGGCCTAGGCATATTATGGAAGAATAAAAATAGGAAAAAAGTGATTGTTATAACTTTACACTTAATAAGAAATAATAGACCGGTGTGCTCGAAAGCAAATTAAATTTTAATGCGTTTAATATAATTTCTTGAAAGGAAGCTGACGATAAACTATAAGTAACTTCGTACTTTCTCCGTAAATAAAGACGTTAATCTAACTAATAGAATAATTATATAGCGGTACAATTTAATAACCTATTAAACAGCTACCGTGGTTACCTTTGCGTGATTCTTGGGCTTGAATGAGTGTAGTGAGCTATATGATCAAATTGATAATTTCTATGTAAAGTCAGTGAAAGGCACTGTTATTATTCACATTATTTAAAAGTAAAAAATATTATATAGACGATTAAATAAAGATATTTTAAGCTGCATTTCTGTCTGAACATTATTTACTTTATTTATGTTTCTTCAAAAATGTAGTAATTGTAGTATTTTCTTAAAATAAAATATATTTTTATAAGAAAGGAACACTAGTACTCGGTGATTTGTTAGCAACAATGTCGACGAGTGAAGAAAACCAGGTGTCGGGCGCTCTTAGTGTGCGTTTAAGATTAGTAACGCACTATCTATATAGGATTCTTAGTATTTAAAATTTGCTAATTTCAATGTTTATTTTAAATTAAAAAAAATTGGAAACATTCTTGTTCTATTTTCAATACTTACCACCTATATAGGCTGTCGCCTCGTGGCATAATGGGGCAATGTAGGAAACTCTATGATTTGGCGAATCTCTCATCAAGACTATAGCGAATAATTAAATTTGAATTTTTTTCATATCTCTCTCGCTCTGTTAAATAAACTGCGGTGTATCAAAATCATATCCCAGCACTAAACCCCTTCTGTGCGAGAAAAACCTACCTATTATAATATTAAATTTTTATCTAACAATTTTGTAAATATCTGTATTTATTATTGTTAAGAAGTACAACAAAAAAATATACTCATAAAAGCATATAAGAACATCTATACGTCTTCGTATAAACGTTAAAGATACCGCTATATGAACTTCGCAAAAAGACACGATCGGGCATCGTTACGTCACTACATTGTCTTCCATCAGTCATATTCGTATTCTCATGCAGAGCGCATGGCTGTTGCATAATGCAGCAAGTGCCCGACCTCATGCCCTTCCGTTGTATACCCTGAATTAATAAACATACCTTCTAGTTTCATTGTTTCTGGACGGTTATATTTAAAAATTTATTTATAATATATATTTGTTTAACAAATAGTTTAGTTTTTAAAATTAGACACAGTCTCTATCTTCTCGAAATCTAATTCAAATCTTGTAGATTTACTAAGTAACCGAAAAGCTAAAACTATTCATGTAGCATCTTTCTTTAGTTATCGTTTAGCCTTGCCTTTATACCAGAGCTAATGGAAATAATTAATTCCCTTGAGTAAGGATCGAACCCAGAAGCATTTGTGTACAGCCTAGAGGGCCTCAGAATATATTGTTTGAACAACAATATATGATTGAACTCTAAATCTGCAAGTGCAAAGAATAAAAAAAAATCAGTATTTTATAATGTCTGCATGAGGGTGAGTCTGATGGGACATCAAGAATGTAGAATGTATTAAATTGTAAAAAAAAATCAAATTTTTACTATTATAAAGAAAATAATAATAACAATAGTATGTTTACTCCCGAATAGACAGTAAATTGTACGACAGATGAGACCATTTGCACCTCGCTCATATATCCGTTTCCGTATAAAATTAATTGGGCCGTGACGTACGGAAGGATGTATGACACTAACAACTCATGTAAATTGCTTATATCTTCTCATTCTGGATTTGAGATAGTTGGAATGGACTCGCCTCATTTCGCAATGTTATACAAAATAATTTTCCACAGTTGCATCTATCTGCAAAAGATATTTATCACTCGCATTTCACTTCTGAAATATACCAAAGTAAATTCTACGTATATTAATTGTGAAATATTAATTGTTTGTTTGAGAAGTGGCTTGTTAAGATTTCTATATAAATGAGCGTTACATTTATGCATGTGGGACTTTCTAGAAAATATATTAATGTTATTATTTTCTCTTTCTTTTTAGCCCGTCTTCCCGCATTATTACCTCGGATTGATTGAGAAATGAAAAAAAAATAACTATTATTTTCTTTATAATTATATGTATATATATATTAATATATGTAATTATATTATTATCTACATATGGCAACACTAAGATGATCTACTCAATAATTGCTCCAATTCGACGTGTTTATTTATCAAACACCCATTTCACTGTATTAATGTCTCGTTAGATATCTATTCCAATCGAATGCATCAAATTGATTCATATAATGAAAATAAGGTTATTATGATTAATTCTAAGCTGTGTGCTAAAATAGTTAGGCCTCGTGACAAATCCTTTGTAGATATGTTCTGTGATGGGCTTTGACATTATCTAGTATATTGCTTTTAAATTGCATAATCCTAGCTACATCGTAGATATAATACGAACAGCTTCGGGCAACCTCGTATGTGCCAGCTCTCAATATGAAATAAACACGTTCATTGAGAATGAATCTGAATAATTTATTATGTGACAATATTATTCATTTTAAATGCAATATTTATATCAGTAAGTAGAAGTAAAAACTTAAAAGAAGGTATCTTATATAGTTCACTGCAGCGAGTGGAAGCGACATTGTTGTTTTCATTTATTTTATTTACTAACAACTCAGCTGAGCCTGAGCCAAAGGAAATGCAATTTAAATGTTTACTTACACAGTTTTTGCTTGCATTTTTTAAGAATAAGAAACAGAAGGCTGAACATAAATACATTGTCTAAAGAAGTTTTGTATACAACTGTTCAACACGGAGGACGGAACGATTAGATAGAACTGTTATAGTAACAATCCCGTTTTTTATAACAGCATCGCTGGTCGAAAGCTAATCTAATTAACCTTAGACACGAGCCCAAATGTGTTAACGGGTGCGTTCCACGAGCTCTAGCGTGGGTGTCTCCACACGGGAACGTCGCCGTTACGGTGTAAAAATGTAAAGGCGGTAATCGCGTGCACCGAGAGCTCATTAGCATTCATTGTGCGCTCGCGGCCGCTCTCCCGAATAAACCATCTGTTAAATGTCTCGCGCTAGCTAAAACTTAGCCGTAATTATCTGTTAACATTCCCAAGTTTGACCCCGCGAAAATCTTCACCGAAAATCTGGTATTCGCAAACCCTCCGGAGGCGTTTTACTTTCCTAATAATCAGGTTCATGGAGATTTTTAATGAAAAAGATTGTTCGCCGTTATTTAGGAAGTTAGTAAAAGGGATCGCGACTAAAGTTTGTTTTGATTTAGTAGCGACCTCGCTACGCTTATTGTATCCTTTTCAGTGGCTTTCTATCGAATTAAGTGTAATTAGAAAATTCATTCGCGATCTTACTTTACTAAGCTTGCGTGACAATGTTTACTGGAACATTAATAATGAAACTTGTGATATTTTAATATTAAAACTTTCCTTTTTATAAAATCAACATGATCTTGTTTCTGTTTGTTAACTAAGTTTATGAATATTTTATTTACAAAATTGAATTTTGTTTTAATGAAATATTTACTAGTGGACTTTCAATGAAATATCATAATATTATAAATTGTAATGTCGTTTTCGTATTCAGCCACAGATATTTAAAAAGTCATTAAAAACAATCAAAGGGGACTTTTCATAGGCGGATTTGCGAAGTCAGCATTCCGGGATAGTCAATAAAGTGTATCACAACTCTACATTAATCATAACTGACACCGTAATACTGTCGGTTATCGTTTGGAAGCAAACTGAATGTATTTTGATAGATACAAAGGTATGTCCCCTATTGATTTTCAATTAATCTTTTGTCCCTTTTTTTGTTGAGCCGCCAGCTCACGGGAAAATTATATGCGGAATTATTAAAGCAACTTAGGTTGAATATGTGATGAAACAGACTAAGTCAAAATGCTTATTACCTTCACATCTATTATTATTTGATGACCCTATAATTTTTTTTAAAGAAGTGATTGATATATTATATTATTTAAATAATATAATACAAAGTCAAACTCACTCTTATTTCAAAAGTATTGTTGTAACGCGTTTTAAATCATGAATCGTGAAGAACACATCGCAAGTAAAATATGCCCAAAACACTTAATTTTGCCAGATGACCAGGCCTGGTCCCAACTCAGCATCAGCAATCGCCAGTCAGCCTTTCAATTTATTCCATATTTCTATAAAATAAATATTAAAAAGGTAAAATCGTCTATAGTTTAAATAACCGGTACAAGTTTGAGTAATATTCAAAGCTTGATATGTTTTATTTACATTTCTTCGTATTTGCCGCATGTAAGAGGCTGGCATATCGGTTTGTTCAGACTTCGATCTCCGTATTATAGCTCCGTTCTGTGCAAATACTACATACAAATATTGAAATCAGAACGCAACGTTATTCATGCGATTCTTTTTATTTTTATTTTCATGTCACATTACTTTATACCTACCTACCTGGTGTTCGTGTGTTTATGTTATCTTATAACTCTTTTTGTTTTAGTTTTTTATATTATTTATTATATGGCACGTGGCCCTGAATGTATGTAAATCACTTCAACATTAAAGTTTAAGGAGCAATTGCAAATAGTAAGAACATCATGTATATATCTGTCTTATTTCCCAGTAGTATATGTAAATAATAAGTGTTTAATTTAAAAATATCTAAAGTAGAATAATAATAATATTAAAAGTATAATATTATTTCAATGTAAGAAATACTCTTACAAATAATATTTTTAGACAAAAAACCTATAAAAGTATTCTAATATTTCGAAAAACATAAAACCATATGTCCAATTGTACATACCTATAAATATTTATAATTACAAATCTACAACAAATATCTAATAATCTAGAAATTTACAAATCGAAAAAAAATCGATATTTTATACAAATAAATTTTCTTATTACGGTTCCCTTTAACAACTATGAATGACGGCTTCGATAAAGAGCAGTCTGCTCGATATTGAAAAAATCGTAGATACGCGTTTGTTTTATGGCTGATATGTTAATAAACATTCTACGTGCTTTGAATCGATGGCACTCAGATTAAGGGTGATGCATGACTAGGTACGCATATACACTGATGTAAGGGAATTTACTTTGATTCTGTGGAACACGATTTATTTTAGTATATTATAGTTCCAATCACTTGGAATTTTACAATTAAAATAAAAAAAATGACGTTTCTATATGCTTCCCAGGAGCTTCAATATAATAAATTTAAACACTATCTCAGACTTATTTTTAAACTGATAGAGCAGTATTACATAGAGAATATAATTTTTATGAAGCTTTAAATAGCGGGTATTAATTAAAAAAATACAAAACGCATTTTGTAGAATAATTCATGGTAAAATACACGTAACTTTATTAAATTCCCTCCACCGTTAGCCAGGTAGCTCGGTGAGACTTCACTTTATGGCTCAATTTAAAAAATGTTTCACATTACTTGGATAAGAAATAATATACTGGAGACTTAGTATGAAATAAAAGCAAACCACTTTTTGGGAGCTTAGTATAATGTGAGGAATATAGAGAACGCTGTCTTGGCCTACGAAATGACTATGTATTCATATCCCATATGCTAACAATGTAATTTTGCTGGTTTTACACAAAAAAATGTGCATATAAAAATTAAATGTTAAAAACAATTATATTTATTTCTAGATTCAAGCTTTTATATTTGCCAGAGACACGCAATATTAAGTGAAAGAAAGTAATAGATTGCTTTCACCCTAAAGCAACATAGCTTCTAATCTCATTACCAGATAACATATACGTATGTGAAAGATTCGAAAATTGTTAGCAAAAGTATGTGTGGATCAAAGGCCAAAACATTAGCGTCATCGACAGTTGCCGGAAACGTTTTGAGTGACCCTTATCCTTATGTTTCATTTACCCAAAGAATGTGGACTTTTCAGAAAGTGAGTTGTTGTTAGTAAAGATGCGGCGCGTTCCTTAAGATCCACCGTTTGATTAAATACGTACTTTCTTTCTGAACAAACTATTTCATCGGAATGTTATAATGAATTATCCCTCTTGTGTTCTGTAATCTATTCTTATGTTTCCTTCTGAGGCGACTGAATAAATGCTTGTTAAATTGTACTATAATTAAATTATAAAATATAGATTTGACCATTTTTTAAAAAAATATGTTATCCTACAATTTTATTTTCTAATGTAAAAATTCTTAACATACTTGAAAGAAATAAATAAACATGACAAGACTGAGAGGTTTTAATTAACGCTTTTACTTTGAGGAGTATGTTTTCATAACGAAGAAAAATATGAGAGCGATTTGATAAGCCCGCATGTCCCATTGCGGGGATGTATACATCCATCTTATTTCATAAATTCAATCAATGTTATTTCCCCAATTCGTTATCTTGTTTCGTTTCGTTTCAATAGACTGTGAGTTTTCTATACATTCATTTCTACTTAATTAAAATTGATAATTTGTTTGTCGTTATAAAATATTTCAATAAAATTAAATGAATGAGTTCTAAAGACGATCATTTTAGAATATTACCTACTAGTAGCTTTTTGAAGGAGAAATAACAAAAGAACTCTATCCTATTTTATTACAGCAGCGACTATCCATTTTCATCAGTATCTTTACAATTAGAGCATTTTCACGTAAAAAGTTACCAGTCTGTAAGTTGTTGCAATGTGTGTGAACTGCAAGAAGAAATCTAATACGAATATAATTCCATAAAAAAGCGCATAGTTAATTTTGTGTTAAATAATATGTTTAAGTAACAGTGCTACGAAATTTTAATAAAATGTTAAACCATAGAAACCATAAACCATAGAAACGATAAAGCTGAGGAAGGCACGGACACGAGACATCAAAAGTATATTAACAGAGTACCACTCACGTTTCATTACCAATCCGCCTTCGGCTCACGTCATGCAATGTTCCAAACTTAATAAACTTTAAACAATGCCAGGAAGATGCGATGCCAGAAGTTCGCAAACTCAAAGTGAAACAAGCAAACGAAGTTATGCCCCTATTAAGGTACACAATGTGTTTAATACTGTAATAACGAACATACCCATCAATATTTAGAAAATCATTTCGTTCATTAAATAAGATAACATTGAGGATTCCAATAGGGTAGAATAATTGACGTGAAATAATTAGCTTTTCGTTCTAAAGTTCAAATTTATTTTATTTTTTTAATAGGTAATTTTCAAAAAAAAATCGTATTTAATTCTAGATTCAATTATTTAAAATGTTAAATATATTATTTAAGCCCTATTATACTAAATATCCTAAGTATCTAATTAGGTGCCTGCATAAGTTATTGGTTATTAAAATTTTACTGGGCAAGCATTCACGTGCGCGCGACTATTTATTACATTTTTTACGTTCCTGCCAATAGCGTCTTGCCCGTCTAACTCCGGTCGTTACCTGTTATAGGTATTTTTTAATTATACAACATATTTTGTCACGTATACTAAGATATTTAAAATAATTAAATAGTTTTACTATGGAAAGCTATAAAATTCGCAATGAAACATAATATAAGTATAAATCTTATAAATCTTTTTATTGCAATTGTAATAGGCTAGTAGAGTAAAAATATTTCATAACCTTCCCATTATAACGATTTTGGACATAAAAGTATGTCACTAGCAGATGTTTTACTCAGCATCCTTACGCTTCGCGTAGCGAAAAAAGGGCGAAACGTGTTATACTGTACCAATTCTTTTTTAAATCACAGACAACGACTTTTATTCATTTTATATTTAATAGGTTTATTTTGTCAATATAACGAAGATTAAATAACGGTTATAATAATTTTTGATCCGGTTTTTGTTATATTTCAGTTTAGCTTTTAAAAAAGCATTTAATGTTTTATTTAAAAATAGTCGATATAATATATAAAGCAAAAACAAGTAAATTAACTTAAACTTAAAAAGCTTTAAAAATTGAAAGGCGACAATATACCGATCATCATCTCTGCATGATAGGCGATGGGTATCTATATCAAATTGGGGTTGAATCTATTCAGCGTTAAGCTCTTTGTGAGACGTTGCTGTTAATGGAAAATCATTTTCCTTTAAACTACAGATTTATGCACCAGTTTAAACTTTTGATATTATTGTGAAAGAATAAAAAGCTTATTTATCTATGCAAACATTTTACTTATCTATGAACAAAATTACTTTTTTATTATTATTATCTAGAAAAAAATGTTTTGTATAAAGAAAACTTATCAAAACGAGAAATGAAAAGATGATGATGATGGGAATCGACCCCCCAACCGTTACAAATGCTGTGCCGCTGCACTAAGACGACCATAAAAACCCTTCAAAAACTTATCTAATATAACATTAGAACTCTAACTAAATATGCGAGTATTATATGGTTTCCAATACAAATAGATAGCATTTAACTCTTTGTGTGACATGCTACAACTTGACCAGCAATGGGACGCTCAGCAATTCCTGTAATGAAGTTAAGCGCGGATTGCGGTTTGCCGCCTCCATGAATCGCGTTAGAACAAGCCCCATGTTCACAGAACACAAAGCTTTGAATTGTGGCGAGACTAGCATTGAGTACAGGAAATAATATACTATTATATATATATATATATATANGCTTTATTAAATTGTTAGAAAAATTATTTGCTGTAATAGTTTTGTTATCTGTTTGTAAATAAATAGCTCCACACTGTGTTTCGCACACAGCAGGTAGACAGAGGGAACCTATCAGCAAGTAGATGTTAAGACACTCCGTTTCCTACTTTCCGCCAAATTCTAGAGGCATTGCGAATTAAGTGGCTCAAGTGGTTTTTGTGTGGCTCAAGTGGCTTAAGTGGTTTTTGTGTATATTTATTTTTAATATTATTGTAGATTATTTCTTTATTGTTTTAAGTATTTATAGTTTTAATAGTGTGGAATGTTGTTAGCACTTTCATTTCAATTCATAAATGGTGCTAAATATTTTTTTACTTGTACGATATGTACTTTTAATGAAAAAAGGCATAATGTACTAATGATTTAAGAAATATTAGACTTATTTCTCCTCTGTGTTCAAAGCAAAGTTGTATATATGTCCTATATTAAACGTATATTTCTTGATTCCAGGTGAGTGAATCTTCACTACTTGAGTGCAGCAACGGGCGCTACACAGCGTCCGAAACGGTAAGTTCATTTCGAAAGTATGTTGGTAATACATTTGTATATTAATATTTATTGAAACTTCACAGTAGAATTTAAATATTTAATCTTGAATTTTTTTGATATATTTTTTTATACATTTTATATAAATTATGAACCACTATTAACAGTGGTTACTTATTTATGTAATAAGATTTGTCTTTTTTAAGGCAACATTTCTTTTATTAAATATTGTTCCCACCCACAATCCAATGAACGTACAATTAAATATATGTCATAATTACGATATAATTTAATTTAAAACACGGTACAGTTATATTTAACACAGTAAGTGCTTATTCTGTAAAGCAAAGAATTAATCAACAAGATTTTTATTCTTTAATATCAAAGCGAAACTCAGAATCTAGAAAGTTATATATTTTTTTTGCTTTACAAACTCTCGTAACTCGTGTAAACATATTTTTCCACTAACTTTTTCTATACATCCAATTGCTGTATACAATTTGTATCTGAATGGACATGCAGGTGTATGCGTTCCCAGTGTATTCCATAATTATTAGTGAATATGAATGGATAAATACTTGTGAAATTTTTATGGTACTGTCAACTAAGCAAATATTTTCTAAATTATAATAAAATTTCACTACATAAACAAATAAAACAGGACAGAATTAAAAAAAACTCGATAATGGGAACAATACTTGAAACAAATATATTAAAAAAAGTATAGACTCGAAAGCTAAAGTTTTATCAAAGCTTTTATTCAACTTTATATTGTACAACGATGACGGTCTGTGAAAAGGGCAGTAACGAATCAACGCCACCTGTTTAACCAAGGCGGCCGGTGCATCGTCCCTCGCTGGCCACTTGGCTGCGCGTTTGATGACAGTTCGACTTTAGAGACTAATTACAGATGCAGTTTTAACTCACCTTATGCTATGATCCCCCACTTTCTGAAAGAAATTTTAGAAAAAAATATGTTAAATACTATGAATATTTCTGTGAAATGTATATTTCATCATCTAAAGTTTCATATATCTAAAGTTATAAGGGCAAATATATACCTAAAATGGTACCTAGTGGGCGAGATACAGCGTGAAACTAATCTAATTTTAATTTTATTTATGTACCTAAATATATATATTACAGGACTTAATTTAAATGAACATTCTGTTAAATTGTGATGTGTGTGATGTTATGAATGTGAAGAATACTTCACATAAGTCATTATTTTCTTATCTAGGCACTATTATTTTTTTGTTTATTTTTTTATTCGCATTAATAATAACATGATGTGTCTGTGATACACGAGAGTCAATCAATGAACTAACCGTATAAGCGCCGATACGCACACCGGAAAACGATTGAATAATGAAATTGCAATCAAATACCTATTTCGGAATTCCAGGAGCGACGCGCTACATAGCTGAGCTACGTGCAATTATAGTTTGGAATATATGAATCGAAAGAATTTCATTTTAAAATAGTGTACGCGCATATAGCGCGCGGTCGCGGCGGTCGTGGGCGCCCGCCGCGTGTTCACCAATTAGCATCCAGCACGCGGTCCGCTTCCAACTATTACATTTCTTCCTTTTCTCGGTAATTGATATTAGATTCGAGCTCGTTCTCCTTATTGACCCATTGACGAGCTTTACTTTGGTCCGATGCGTCCAGAATAACGAATGAAGCTACGGATGTCTGTTATGATGCCACTTTATTGGTCTTAACAATTACAATAAATACAATTGGGTCGGAATGAAAATGTTTTTGTTTGAGCTCCGGCCCACACGGATTGTTTCTGTTCGGAGCACATTGTGTAGTCCGTAAACAGATAACAGTCTAAATTGCAGAGCGGCTCTCGTAGATTCGCCTCACCTCGCCTCACCTCTCGTACACGGAGCGTCGACGAGTTTTTGAATTTTTAAATTACTCATTGTGCGATGGAATGTTGCTAGTCGTGGCGTTTCGTACGAGCGCCGCGTTCGCGATCAAATGTGCACTCAAATACTTCGGCTTATGCCTCAAAATACAACCTGGTGGCGGGCAGTTCGAACTCTTCACTGCACGGCACACGATACGCTCGCAAGTCTAGGACGCGGTCCTCCCGAGAGTAGTACTAACGAATGTAGCTCTAAATATTTGATTGTTAAAGTTGAAATATCCGTGGCGCCCGATTGCGCACTTGATATCCAGCTTTTAAATTACACGACATGGATATACAACTGCGTAATCCATAAGTTAGATGCAGCCTCTAATGGATCTGGGAATCGTATGTAACAATATCACCATACCTTTTCATCTGCAACTCACGACGCGAACGATCGAGACGTTTTAACTTACGAATAAGTTTACATACTCGTATGTGCTAGAAATCATTCACCTGGAAGGCAACGAGATAGTGAAACAATGTTGTGTTAGGAAGATCGACCGCTTTCGAGTTTCCAAGAAAGTTATACTTACTGAATCTTACGTTTTGAAATATAACTTCGTTTGTGCAATGTATTGTTTTGTGTTGGAGGTAGAGCGATTTCTTCAAAGCTTTTAACGTAGACTTTTTTTCTTAATTTTTTCTTTTAATTCATTTGGTATATCTTAAGACATAGGATTGCGTTTTTTAAAATACTACTAAGAGAGAGATTGATTACAGAAATATTTTTAAATCGTAAATGTGATCATGGCAACCATTGTTTCTCACACAAGTAATCGTCCAAGTCATCGACAGAACCCGTTCCACGCCGTCGACGTATAGCGTCGTAGAATGTTATTACCTCGGCAACCGGGAAGCGCAAGCGCAACTGCGAACAAGGGAGATGGGAGACGAAGAAAGTAGTGGGAGCGAAAGAGACGGCATTCGTGGGAGGAGGCAAGGGGTCAGCGAAAGTGCATTGCCACGGACTTTGCGCTGCACCCGATGGGAAAAGTAGTTCTCGGCGTATGTGGAATATTCACCATGGGAAAATGCACGAATATCACAATACAACTGCAGCTTCTTCGAGACTTGCGGTAGAGTATTAGTGGGAGATCAGAGAAATATATTTTGTAAGCATAACTTTTAATACTGAAGTGTTAACTATATTTGAAACCGTGAGAGATTTTATCTGAAAAACTTGAAACTAAGAACAGAATGTTAGATATACTCGTAACTTTATTTTGATTGATAATAAAGTCAATACATATCGACTATACTTAGTAATTAATATATTCACTGCGTGAGTTCCGCCACTCAACAATGTCTCCATAATTCGGCAGAAAGCGGGGAACGGAGTGTCTTAGCACTAGGTTCCTTCTGCCCACCCTGCTGTGTGCAGGATACAACGTGAAGCTGATTTTTTTTAAATATAATTTCTCCTTACCTATTTGATATAATAACTATAATTATCCCGCAAAATTTGAGATGTTCTAATCTACAGTACCTACTGCATTTAGCCTATAAGAACAATTGTGAAGTCCCTCAAAATACATTTCATTACACAATTACAATTACGAAGTAACCGTGTAGTACTATAATTATAACTCGACTATATATTATATAGAAGTAAAATTTTCTCAAGAAATAAGGCATATTGTTTAAGCCTATTTTTGAAGCCGCCTTGGCGCAATGAAACAACGTATAACTTAAAACGCGACGGCTGCGGGTTCCTCTTGAACAAATTATTCGTATCAATATTGCCAACATAGGCCTGTTATTGGCAATAGCAAATAAACGAACGAAGATAACCCAAAGAAGCAAGTTTATATATGTAAATTCTGCTACTGCTCTCAAACTGTGTATCGTTTTATTACCAATATATTTGTAAATATACATGCAAATTATATTTTATACAAAATGCCCCAACGTTGGTAAACTCTGAACTTGATTTAAGGAGAATATTTAATAACGCTATTATGGTTAGACTTACTACTAAAGCTCATTATTATTTTACGTAATAAAAAACTGTACTATCTATAGGATATGTAGGTCGATAGAGGAGTATTATAATTATTCTGATACCTATATAATGATTCATTATTTCTTTTCTATTTTCTTCGAGCTTTTAAAAATATACCTAATATAGCCTTTAATTTTTTAAGAAGGTTATGATGTCATTATAAATTGTGTTTTAAAAATAATGTTCCTTCTAATATACTTTTTACTTTTAAAACCAAGTCGTATATTTTTACAGCGAATATACCTATTAGACTTTCATTTTAAAAGTATCGTTAAAACGGCTCGTTAAAGTTAAATATTAATGGAGCCGCTATTTCATTTACTCGGAAAGCGTTTTTCGTAGATATTTCGTGCTCTTATTATTTGTTAATGTATTTACATTTTTTTTCCTAATTACCAAAACTCCAATGCTATAAATAAACAGTATGCTTATGTTCATGTATTGTGTTTAATTTTGAACGTAGTATCCGTAGTAATCCGATTTCGAAACATTGCATCATGGGTTCAAGGAATTCAAAGCCGTCCTTTTCTTACAAGCGAGAAAATAGCAATATTGAAGCATTAATGGGAATTGAACCTGCATCTATTGTACTAGGTGACCTTTTTATCGTTATTACTCTGATGAAAATAGAATGTCAAACTGTCTTCAAATATTATAGGACATGATGTGAGCATTCGTTTTATTTGCCGACTATAATATTTAGGCAGTTTCTATTGTTAGGTTATTTTATACAGTGATTCATAATCTTAAACAAAATAATATGTCCATTCAAAACAATACCAACATGAGTAAATGGCAATAGCAATATGAATGCCGACTGAATCATTTTTAGGATTCCACACCTCAAAGGAACGGAACCCTTAAAGTATCACTTTGTTGACAGTCCGTCAAGATCTAATCTTAAGATCGCGTGGAAGTATCATTTTGAAATTAAAATCCAATGTTTAGGTCTACAATCACTTGAAGCAAAACAATCAAGCTTCTAAGTTAACGTATTCAAAAGATATGAGAATTTACAAATCGTTTTTGCTGAATTTTGTATGAAATTCGCTGCGTAATTGAAAACCGTGGACACTTCTGGACCTACAGTTATGAAATTTGGCACGAAGTAAGAACTTACAAAACAATTCAAGAAAGTGAATATTTAAAAATCTTTCATATAAAGAAATCATTACATAGTTATGTCTGTAGTTCATTTCATACAAAATGAGTTCATATGCCCGCAAGCTCATGTTTGTCAATTTTTACATTTATACATGGGGAAGCTTTAGACCTAAAATCCTGAAATTAGTACAGAACCCTCGGTGGCGAATCCGATTCGCAGTTGACCGGTTTTTATTTTTAAATTACCAGACTTAACAAAGGTTTTTTATTCGTCCCATTCCAACAATACACATGTAATTAGAGCTTAAGTGCGCTGCGTAAATAAAATAATCCAGTGCTAACCACGGGAAGCCAATTATAAATTAATCTACAACAGATTACATATAGCGAGGGTACTTCCAACAACTTTATAATTAAAATTCTTTCGGAGAATGTTACAAGTTTCTCGGCCTACCTATAATTTTTATTTTTCATAGACACGAGTGCATATGAATATAAACTTTAACATATCCTTGTCTTATTTATAGTACTAAACACATAAACAAAAGCACAAATGTTAATTAATACAAATATTTTTTCTAAATGGTTGATCTGTTAATATTAAATTTTTCTTTACACTTAATTCATAGCAAATGAAAGACGTATAAAATGTTAATTACAGTAGACATATTGCTACCGTATTTAATTATAAAATATTTATCATTTATACCAATTTGCAGGAGAAGTCTTAGTCGTTTCATTATTCATATGACTTCCTTCACAATAAATGTAAGGGCATCATTTATAATCTCCCTACCGCAGGTACGCGCGGTTGTTCGGTCATTTTATCTTACTTTAGAATAAATTCACATGTTATTCTAACATAAATATTATTATTTGTTATATTTAAAAACTAAGTCTAGTAATAATTTTAGACCAAAAACATATGTTTTTTATATTGTTATTAATATTTGCTATAAAAATGTTTTTTATTTTTTTTAAATTATCCAGGAGTAGATCACTCGAAAATAATAAATGTGAATTTAAAATATTAAAAAAAATAGAAAATTCTATAGTTAAATTGAATAGACAGGCAAATATATAAATCATTTAGGCTGTGATAAAACAAAATACAATTGGAGGCAAAGAGAAGAGGCTGAAAAATACGTCATTTTTCAGTCCACTCGAAGTTTTCGGTGGCGCCCGAGGACCACTCAACCCAATTCTTTTCATATCTATGACAGCTGACATACTAGCGGGGTTTTGAAGAAACCTATTCATTTCGACCTCAAGATGTTAGGGAACTTAATAACGGGAGTCGGGTACCAAATACTGCGGCGAGTGAGGCGCATCATCATTACGATTTAATTTCGAGGGAAAACGCCTGTGACAAAGTCTACGTTGCCATTATACTGTTCCACCTCAGAGGGTGTTTAATAAACAAATGACGCGGGCCTCGTAATGATGTACCAGTCCTCTCCTCCCTCCTCTCGCCTTGTAAAGCCTATTTTATGTTCTTTGTAACTGTGCGTACCGACGACCACACGGTAAGAAAACGAGACCATTAAGGGGGCTACTCTGATATTTATAAGGATATAATACAGTCAGTTTTATCACATCACTTCTAAGGGATTTCATGTAAATAACTATCCATTATGTAGATTAGTTGATGTAATTTACAGTTTGATCTCATTTTGAGATTTCATCTTCTACTTCACTAGTAAATATTTCTCATGACACATCTATATAAGGCGTAGTAGTGCTATTTTTGTTTCGGTATGAGTTTAAATCTATTTTCATTTTATAATTTTTTGTTGAAATAATATTTATATGGTCTGGGCTAAGTTAAAAAATTTCGTCGTAATTCCGGGATAGATTTTGATACCCAACACGCAATGGATAACAGGTGAGCTCCTTGTGGTGATTGGTAGAAAATCAAAAACTGTTCTGTTTTGAAAACATGTCAAAAATTAAGCATGAAATAAGTTTTAAATTGCAGAGCTTCGTTGTTTTTTTTTAATTACAAAGAAGATTAATTACTCTGTTGTATGGATAGTGAAAATATTGTTTTTAAACCAGCACCTGCCCAAATACCGTGGCAATATCTTTTTTGTCTATCTTATAAAAAATTTTAATACAATTATGACGAAATTTTAAACAATATATAATGAAGCATTTTTATGATAAATTAATTTTTAACAAAAAGAAAAACCGACTTCTAACAACGAACTAAAAAGTGAAAAATAATTTTACAAAGATTTTATAATTTTGAAGTCGGTGCTAAGTAAAACAAACAGGCTTAGGAATTAGATATTGTAGTAAGGTTGTCGTAGCATTAGCCTGACAGATACCATTGTCAGACATGGACCAAAAGCTTCACCTTTCAAATACAAAAAAATATCAAAATCGGTACACCCAGTCAAAAGTTATGAGGTAACAAACATAAAAAAACATAAAAAATACAGTCGAATTGATAACCTCCTTTTCTTACAGAAGTCGGTTAAAAAGCAACAACTGGTTTAAAGTTTCTTCATTTATGTTACCAACTCATTATTATACATAAATTTAATTACAAACCATAATATAATATTAATCATAATATTAATAGGATTAATAGGAACAAAAAACAGTACAAAAGTAGTACGGAAAATAAATAAACATTATAAAAATAAATAATATTAACTCATAATTGATAAACGTAAAGCTCATATGAAAGTCTTAAATAAGGGGGAAACGTTTTCCGAGTCACGCGTCAGCATACATTGTTTACATTCCAACAAATGGAGTCGATGCGTACAAACATTAGCACCTGTCAGGGTGTCGCTGTCTTAATAATAGTATTTATAAGGAAAAGTCGAAACATGAAAATACAATTTGGTTGAATGTGAATGTTGTCACAGTAACGCGAGTTCAACATTAGGCGGGCGGGGCAGTCGCGTGCCGCCTTGCGGAGCGGAGCCGCCTCGCGCCGCGCTTTCAAACCAAATTACACATAAATTATATGTATTGGTGACGTAGCAAATGATCGCTTTAATTATAGCTTATGCGTTTTGTTTCCTTGTTTTTGTTATTATGAATTATAAATCTATATACGTTGTACATTGCGAGTAGATTTCAGCTGTTTTTTTTTCTTATTTAATGTTACATTACCGTTTGAGACATGAATATAGTTATTTATGAGTAAATTTAGTTATTTATAAAATGACAATTCCAATGTTTATTGATTTAATCGAACGTATTACTGTTGGTTTAATGTCATGACCACTTAATAAATGTAACTGAACAATTTAAAATATACACACAGGCGTAGAAATATATAATATTCAGATATAGATACAATCATTTCTAGTGTAAATGTAACATTAGTTCAATTATAGATTGAAATTCAACATCATTCAATATTCCCTTTAATTTTCCTTATATATATTTTTTACTTTCTCATATACAGAGTTTTTCATTTATGTACATATAAAATTATTGACGTGAAGCGATCATCCATCATTGAAATATTAATACTGAACCTCTTATCAGTATTTGAGCGTGCATTCGATTAGGTAATGAAGGATTATCGGGCAAAAAGTAAACGTACGGAGTTCCACACACGTACTGTTCTTTAACTAGTCCACATGATTAATCGACGTTGTAGAGGATTAAAAGGGACATTGAATATTAAAGATTTTTAATGTAGAAGTAAAGAGATTTTTTGTTTTAATTTTCACTTTTTTATGTAATTTAAATGTTTTTATAAACACCTTATTCTATATAATATAACCTACATTGTTAACAAAAATCTTATATTAAGATGTAATTAAAAATGACGCCCTAATCTACACGGTCGTGAATTCAAGTTAATACATCACAAAGCAACCAGTTTTGGGAAGAAAGATAACAATGCGTCGAGAGGTCCGGATCTCATTTGAACAAATCGCTCGTCGTAGTAGCGGTCAGTTCACCAATAACAAGCACCACGTGCTATTGTACTCCCAGCCGTCATTAGACCGCTTCCGACCGCTGTCTCGAGGCGTTTGCGATCTTATTACAAGTAACGAAAGATTTAATGTTTATTTAGCACGCCTAAGTGACCCATATAGTAATATTAGAGGGTCAAATAACAAATCCATAATAGTCAATAGGTTTCACAATCTTTAGTGAGGTTCGATGTGTATGGATCATTTGGAAGGCATGGCTTTGGACATTTTCTTCTGTGACGTTCATTAGTCACTACATAAATAATAAGAATGTATATACCATGAAGCATATTAAAAAAAATAAAACTTTTAACACTTTGTTTAAGTAATGCACAGCTAAGCTCGTTTCCTTCAAAGAAAAATAAGAAATTAAAGGTTTTAAATACACTTTATAATTAATTAGTCGCGCAGAACAAGTAGCTAGTTTAACTACGAAAATTAAAGTAACATTTGAATTTTATTCACAATTTTAAAAACTCAAGCCAACTGCAGAGCTGAGTAAACGCTTGTAAATTCTTACATGCTTTATATTATAGCCGCCATATAACATTAGTCTTTACTTAATAAAAAAATATTCATTTGCGTTGCCTGAGGCTGCTTGATTTTGTAAGGACGTAAGCTATCAGTTCAATAGATAAATTAGATTTAGCAAATATATGAAAAAAATGTTAAAAGTAATAAAAATCCTAAGAGTTCTAAATCCTGATTGCTATTTTCGTCTTACATAAATACTATTGCGGAAACGTCACTCCCTAATCATAAACGCACATAACATTACATTTGACTGACTCACATAGCGTTAGTTAGAAATGACATAAATACTTCGTGTTATACTTTCATTAGAAGTAACTTTAAGGTATTTAGATAAGTTTTAATAAACTATTACCAATTCACAGAATCAGACCAGGAGATAGAGAAACGGGTGATAATTTATTTATGCCGGTCTATACATATTAATTGATTGAACAGCATATAAAAATGATATCCGACTCTATGACGTAAATGCTAGGACACAATTTACTTTGTAAAGACCCCAAAACTTAATACGATCATGAAGAACTTTACTATCTCCTTATTTAATTCAGCAGCTACCATAATAAAATACGGGACAGTCGTTCTCGAGAGCAACGCAAACTCGGACTTGTTGCACCTAAGTTAATTAATCCAGAGCTACATCAGATAAAGTCTGCCGTCCTTAAAGCCACCTCGGAGTATAGTTATTGATGGTACGGTTAAATCTTGACCCAAAGTAAGTTTCGGTTATCGCGCCGTCGACGTTTTACTTTGAGATATTTATCTTGGACTGTATTCAAGTTTGAAGATCTTGCGTTATCTCATCCAGTTATTTGGTTTACGAGGCAATGGACTTTACTGTAATAGTAGGTATCTTTGATTGAGCGTGTTTGGTTATATGCACGTTGTATATCTTGTGAACTTTATGTTTTAGTATATAGATTAAATTCAATAGAAAAATTCAATTCTAGTTACATTATCATATCAAAAACATTACAGTAATTAATAAAATTTAGGCTGATTAGATGAATAAGGATATGTGACAAACACCTTTTTGGTCTTAGCTGAGTCAAGCAAAAGAGAGCTCATGTAGATTTCACCCCGCTTCTTTACTCAAAATGTATATAATGCGGAATGCGTTGACTGTTTTTCTTGTGAATTTACGCAGGAATGTTTTTTATAGATAAAGAGTGTGAGCGACGCCATTAACTGGAAATCGATTCCTGACATTCTGCCCGCTTTGTTTACCACGGTTCACATAACCTACTTAAGGTGCTCGGTTGTCACGTAACCGTTATCAGTAATTAAATAAAATTATGAAGAAAATCTACATTTCTCCCAATTTTTTTCACGTATTATATATATTGCTTTCTATAATTTCGTTATTTATCTAATAACGTATAAAACATACATTTTCGGTTAAATTCATTATTTATAGAAATTAATAAATTACATATCATATAAAAATTTACGATGTTGGAAAAAAAAACGCAGAGTCTCAAATAAATATTCTAATAAAGTCGTAAATTTATTTAAGAACTCATAAAAACCATACATCTAACAATGCTACTAACTGACGCTAATTAGTCTTTAATTAAGCTTAGGCGTTGTAAATAGTCATAAAATAAATTTCCAGAAAAAAAATTATAGCTTTCGTAATAAAATGCCAATTAATTCAGATGCCTGACGTGGCGCAGGGGTACAAGCGTGCGACTGGAAACGCGACAGGTTGTTGGTTCGATTCCTACTTGAGTAAATGTAATATTTTCATTTCCACGCTCTTCTATGACAAAGGAAACTTAATTCTGATATAGAAGTGTTAGAAGAATTAGTGATAAATATTCGTATATTCGCCAAAACAAAAATGCAAGGTTTTTCCGCAACTACACAATGCCTCTAATTACGACGAAAAGTGAAGAGCGATATTGGTTGACTCTGCCCACGATGTTCAGAATAAAGTGTCAAAAAATATAATAATTATAATGACGAATGTTATAAATTAATTGAGCATACATGACAGGCGGATACCTCATAAAACCGCTTCCAATTTATTTTATGTTCCTACGTTCATCAAAGTCAGACCTAGGATATTAGCTTGTTATGTCAAGCATCTGTAGGTAATGAAATGACGTTCTTAGCAATATTATGCCTGAAAATTCTGTTAACGGTCATACGATTTCATATTTATTTTTCATATTTTTCTTTTATATTTATTTTTTGAAGGTTCCATGACTCAAAAGATAAAAACAAAACTCTGATGGGATCACTTTGTTATCCGTCTGTCCATCTGTCAAGATCATTTATCTCGAGATCGCGAGGAGGTGTCAAGCTGAAATTAAAAATAACTAATTCCTCAAATGGGGGTCGAGCCCACCTCTTAAACCTCATAGCGTTTACATTTAGCTGTGCTATGATGTCATCAATATATTTTATATGCCTATAATCCATTCCATATTTTTGCAATCATGAAGTTATAAAAAAATAATTAACGATTACACTTACTGATGAGGTTTCTCTTCTCTTACTTTGTTTGCAATTAACCGCCGCCATTTCATCTTGCTTAGAATTTCCTATGTTAATTAATGTTTGTATAACGTAAAGGTATTCAAAAATATTTAATATGCTAACTACGGAATTCAATCTGTGTATGATTCTAACTAAAATCGCCTTTAAAAAAATATACTTTTATGTAATATTTTATGTATAAGTTATATTTAGAAATATTATATTAAGATAGCTTCTGATATTATTGTACAGTTTTATATCAATTCTAATCATACTCTACTAGCAGCGTTACTTCAACCGCATGCTTGACGTTAAATAATTCTTTTTTATATGAAATTTATTTCATCATTGCTAAGCTTTTGAAAATAATCTAGCTTTAGCTAAAACTCAGTAAATTGGATTGGCAAAAAAGACAAGCGAAATAAATATCTGCTTTATAAAGCAAATATGATGGGCATACCATATGAAGCTTATTTTTTTGAACTATTTATGGCAAGGAGTACTAAACAAAGCATTGTATGTTTTTATCGGCAAAACCGTAAGCCTTTTAGTCTATTGTCCGCCTGCAAACAATCAACACAAAAGGTAAATAAGAAACTACCTATCAAAGCTCGTGCACCTCACTCGGTAGTATGCAAATACATGGAATAACTACCAACCCAGAATATCTTTATTACTAATTTCAATGAGATTAATATATTAAAGTTCAAATAGCCTAATAAGTTAAGTCAGTAACGCCACCTGGCGACTGCTGAAAATATAAATGATATTACCATAAAGTTAATAGAAACAGAAAACTTAAGTGATAGACCCTCGCCATACCTGAACCCTTCCAGTGTAAAGTCTTAAGGCGAACTTAGTTCAGTGCGCTATCCGGCCGGCTCCCTTACATCTGCGACGCCCATAAGTAAAGTTCAAATGTTGAAACAAGGGAATGAAATACGAGTTCTAATTAATGCTTATCCACATGAGAATATTAAGGGCGCTGAGATGTAGACAGCAGATATGTGTCGACCTTCCACCTATGACGTATTCTGGGTAATTAGAACACCCATTGCTTTATATGGAGGTAACTTGTAGGTAAACGTCAGCGACTCAATAATTTTGAATATGATTACGTTGATATAATATTATAATATATCCTGGTGAGTGGCGCTCCAACGCGCAGGAGGGTGTTTTATTGAATTCATTAAAATTATTTAAGCACGTTTATATCTAACTTTTTGATGCCTTTGGGTTGAAAGGCTTTAAATACACTACGATGAACAGAAAAGTTCAAACTTTAAATCTACTTAACTCCCACGCTCCCACTCAACAAATATTTGTCATTTATAAATAATTTGGAAGTAGGTATATTTTTTGAAAATATACCGTACAAGTTGGTATAGAGTAAAAATACAAACATTAACAAAAACTCTGAGCTCGTTAAAAATCTGTGGGTAAATTCGAAAATAATTTTTACATTGTCAAAATTTTGTGATCCAAACAATGTTGCTTACATTATTTTGTATGCAAAACATTCCCGAACGTTACTCGCTAAGTTTAACGCTGTGCGTATTAATTGAATTTATTCATCAAACGATTTGTTCACGTTTTTAGGCCTTTTGTTGCTTTAACAGTAAATTTCACTAATTGTGATTTTGTTTAATTGCTTTATTTATTAATATTTTACTAAAAGATATATATACAGGGTGGAATTGTCAGCACCACTTTAAATGAACCCACAGTTTTAACTACTCTATAAAAGCCTAATATAATTCAGAAAAAAAAAATCCCAAAAATGAAAAAGTTATTTTTTCCAACAAAATAAATAATAAAATTATCGTTTTGAAATAAAACGCCATTTGTAAAGTATAACATAAACACGCACACACTTACCTGTCAAAGCGGCAACGTCGTACACTTATGTGTGCGTCACACGAAAGACAGGTATGGATAAAAATCGTGAAATGATAAAAAAAATCCTACGTCCAAACTGTTGAGGTACCTTGATTATTTCTTAAAAAAAAAAAAAATCTTAAAAAAATAAAAACTCAAAACTAAAAATATTTACTAACAATGAATAAGTATTAATCGATTAATTTCCTATGTATTGAGCGACTATACTAGAGTCATGTTAATGTGTACAATTATTTTATTGTCGTTGCTCACGCGATACAAATAACTTGAACATCTCATATGTTACCGTTGTTTTATTGAACATGCTTATTTATAAAAAACCTATATCGATAGAAAAAAAGTTAAACAAGTAAATTATTTGCTGTTAAAGTAATAGCTTAACCTACTTACTTATTCTGTAACATATAATAGTAAGTTAAAGGTTCATTTTCATTCTTTACTGAGCAACCTTACATTTTCATAATAATTTTATACACCATAAGCGTACTCCTTTCAGAGAAATGCATTTAAGTTTTTAAGTGAAAATACTTTTACTTTGTACACAAAGTACCTACCTATAAAAGTGTCCAACCACGCAATTAACACAATTCCAAGTTTCTGTGACGGTGCCGAGATAAAAATGGAAAAAGTAATGGACTGATGTCAAACTTGCCGTGAAAAATTTTAGTCAATGGGGGAGATAATTTTCTCGGAGCAACGAGTGTTCTATAAAATTTCAATGAAAAATTGTCGCCGCGTTGCGGTCTCGAGGGCGCTCGGTCGGCCGAAGTCGCCGCGGTCATATTGCGGTATTTGATTTATATGAATATTTATTAGCTGATTGAAAAACAATTATGGTATTTACTACCATATCATACTTAGTAGACACTGTGAATCACGAGTTCTAGGCACTTTACAATATATACCGGTTACATATGATACGTCAAATTGAATCAATTGAAATAAAAAATTAACCGGTCAATTTCCTTCGTGTGCTTTCCATACAACGCGACATTGGCGAAATGAATTGTGCTCAACTGGCACGCTCGAAACGCCATATATCAAGAAATCAATCAATAAAAAATTAAAGTTATTAAATGAAATTCCACTTAAGAGAGTTGGCTCGTCGCGCAGAGACTAATAAAACCGCGTCCTAAAAGCCGTGATATTTAAATGTACCACGGGCACGGTGCCGACGTCGTCGTCGCCGGCGACAATTCAATTACAACTAATAGCCTCTGATTCATGTTTGTATTGCTAATTAGTAGCCGACTCAAGTTTTGTCAGTCTTCAGTCGCAGCTCGTATACTGTCGGTTGTACAAAATATTGTCTTGTTTATTCGCGGTTTTTAACTCAAACTTTTCGGTTTATCTTTCCGCTTAATTAATGTTTACATTGGTACATGTTATGCACCAATTCCAAAGGTGCGGTAAAGTTTCGTAAGCGAATCTGTATTCGACCACAAATCCTTAAGCACCTACGGGTTGAAGGAAAATTCAATAAAAACAATGTCTCGTGAAAGTTAGATAAGCCGCGGCTAACCTTTACCGAAACTAGCATTCGGTCCAATAGCGAAACTTGTAAATCCTTGTGTAGAACCGCAAGGTACACGCGAACCGGGAATTAAGAGGCAGCTATTTGAGGTTGTCTTTTACGACATACCATGACGTCCCAAACATCTTTGGTAATTATTATAATATTATGTATATTCTCCATATTTATGATGGTGGTTTTATCAAAATGAAATGTCTTAGGAGAAGTAATCATAAAAAAAATCCGACATACTTTAGTAATTTATCAATATATTCGAAGGAACCGTTCTAACCCAATAACTAAAAATAGTAATTAAAAAAGTAAATTTTATTTACTTAATTAGTGTAGACAAAAACAAAGCCACCGTTTTTGCGTCGCAGATATAATAAAACGCAATTACCGAAGCCAATATAAGATCGAGATAGAATACGTACTCGTACATACATATATGTCTTAAGTGCTTAATACCAGGATCGTAGAGGCGCGCTGGTATTGCTATTGTACCGGCAGTGAAGCGGGCACTCCAACCTGTTGCTCTGAACTATTTTATTAGCACGAGTGTGTCGGTGGGCCATTCTTTACGGCTCTTTTGTTAGCGTGGCGTTTAGTTCACTACTACTGCTGCTACTCTACGACTGTGATTGGCTCGGTCTATAACGCAAACAATTGGAATATTTTCAGTTTGTGCCGCTCTTTTGTCTATTGTCAATTCCAATATTGTCCTGTTCGTGCGCTGAAAAGATTTTTGTGATATGACTTTATTGCTTTTTGGTATTATTTTCCAGTTATAATTGATATTATTCTTATCTACGTCTTAAATTACGTAGCAATTGGGTTTTATAAAATGTAAATAAATTTTGACTAGCTTTTCAATTGGAAATTCGGAAATTACAATTCGTCAAGGCGTAGTCAATCCGTATTGTTCAGCTGAAGTCCCGTATGTCAAGGTTGTCATCCATTCAGACGACAACACGGTCCCAGCATAAATTGAAGGCTTTGCAAATGCAATGCTGGGAATTTCCCTCAGGACTTTCAACGAGAAAAAAATGGATTCATCTGATTCTTCCAATACTTCATCCATAATTTGATATTTGCTATTACCTCCAACAACTATTTACAGAAGCAATTTGTAAACCTATTTTGTAAAGAATATTTCTTTATAGGAATAATTATACGAATAAAATAATAAAATCTTTTATGTAAGTGTCATTTTCCAATACACGATGTGCACTTCAAATTTCGTTCATTTCAATTTATACTCTTATAAAAAATTCTCTAAATCTTGTTTTACATTAGGATATCGTTTAAAGTAAAAACTGTTCTGTAATCGATGCTTGCTTTAACAACTTCACTGACTGAACTCAATAAAGCACAGAGAAGAATTTACTCGCTTTGAGTATACACGCTTAAATATTAATTAAATTGAACTTTTTACCAGTTTCTTTTACCGTTTCGATAAAATATAAACACTGATACTATCAAATATTACTTGATTTAGATTTGACTATGTATATAAAAATATATATTATGGATACTTTTTATTTGAGTGTCAATATAAATTACTCACTTATAAACCTTCTAACATATTTAAAAACTGCACAAAACCAAATACTGTTCAATAGTTCTTAGCGATGTAAACAGAATAATTGAACCCCACTCCATAGAATAATTGTTTATAGGTTCCCTGTAGTCGCACTACGAGTATGATGTGGTTATTTGCAGTGATCTCTCTAAGCGGTCCCATTTGCACGCAACTGCACTCGCTAGGATTGCAATGTCATCACACCTCAGTGGCTGTACGTGACCCTATCTTCACTTATCCCTAGACACCTGCTTTACGAATTCTATCATAGTTTCCACTAACATTTTATTATATAATATTGTAAAAGCTATTATATTGTATTACAATCGTTTTCTTAGAGATTTAAAAACGTATTCAATAGTTTCTAACTGCATATGAGACTGAATAAATTATTTACATTCGCTGAATATAATTGAGAATCTGTAATAAAAAGAAATGATTAACTGACGTTACACATAGCAGAAAAACTGTTTAGTCAGTGGCGCGTTGAAGGCATTCAGTATATAAATGGGGCTTTCATTTGAAAAAAAAACTCGGCACGGCACATCGCGTGATGAGATGGGATGAGCAATGCATCGATTGTGACGACTATACAACATTCCTTCCCGGTTCTCCTTGTATAGACTTTAAGACACAATACACCTACAGGTTTTTTGTTGCTGGTATAAATAATGTGACAAAAATGTGAAAACCTTTGTGTTGAGATATATGAGAGGTCTAGGTGACGTAAGCACTATCAGCGAGGGGCTAGCTGCTCCTCGGAAATAAAATCTGCCCTTTTCTTACAGGGGACTATGTAATATTATGTGATTTATTTCGTTTTATTTTAATGTAAAAACTAATAATTATTAAAGCTATATATTACCTATATTTTATTTTATATATGTAATTTTCTATATGGGCCTCTGTTATGTACTACACAGGTCGTTTTATGTATTTTTAAAATAGTCGCCTTTTTTAATGTATTAGTACGAATACAATCCTTTAATGGCCTGTAATGACCCAACAATTGCTTGTAACAATAAAATATGTAGTGTACAATTCCAAGCAAACCACACTTTAGTTTTACTATCATCAACTTTTATTAAGCAATGATTGTGGTTTTACTTTTATTATGTAGATTACTTAAATTTCGAAACAAGTGGCTTTTAAAAATGAGGAATTCTTTAGTTTCTATTATTCTATTGTCTTCGCTTACTTAAATGTAGCGAAGATAACTTGGCTTAGTTTATACTTTGACTGCAAATTAATTCCAAATTTTCATAATAAATGATTTAAGAAGTTTAATTAAAGCAGGTAATGCCTACTTTTGTTTACAATCTGCGGCGTAGTCTGAACAATCTCATCTAACAATAACGAGATATAATTATACTGGGGAACTTTTTGCTGTGTTTTGACGGTAGAAATGTAATCAACGGATACCGGCTCAGCGGTTGATGTGATGCCCGTCTACCTTCATTATGATTGACATTTGGCGGGTTCATCGTTTTATTAAATAAATTCGTTTGATGTATGGAACCTTGCCAATATAGAGCGGCAAAGGTTGCTCTCGACAAAGGTTGCTCTCGACTGGCCCTAAGCAATAGCAATTAAAGCAATATTCATCATCATACGTTAACACTCAAAAATATAATTTTGTATTTATATATTTACAAACAAGTACTTACCGTATGTTGTCACACGACGCGGCTGTCTGATATTGGCAATCAGTGTGCAAACGTAGTTAATTATATTTATCTGTAAATAACTATTCAAAATCTATTAATATTTTCAATTTATGTCTCTGCATATGCGCCTTCATTAGACCATTATATTAGATATGCAATTTCAGTGCAATTTATTTGCTAACATTCCGTTAATTAAGCGTAAAGAAGCATCGCATCGGCTAGCCGAGTGGACGATCAGCCGGAAATGACGCAGAAAATTGCTCACCCTCACGTGGACGCAATATCCTACGACGACTTCCAATTATGTAGATTACATACTCTTATACATTGTTACTTACATTGCATTCTCAATTTGTAAGAGCCTCTTGAGGTTTTTAAAAAATATATTTGTAACTTCCCAAAGGTATGCTACAGATGTTCCGCACCTTATACCTAGTTACTGAAACGAGCTGTCATATAACCATATGTTAGTCATATAAATAACTATTAGTTATTTCACGACCTTTATTGACATTTAATGAAACATGTCTTGATTGGTCGTTAACGATTCATGGCTAAGCATATCTTCACATATTGTTATATGTAGAAACTATGAACAAAAAGGTCAAAAGTTTGTTTGCGGTCCGATGACCCTATTGAATATAGAAAACTGTCTAAATAAAACTGGACCAAATTTAGGTGAAGTTGTGCATGATTTCGACTGCGCTTAAATAATACCTAAGCCTTTGGCAATATGCGTAGATACAGTTGTATTAGGTGTACATACATTGTACATACTGTTACGTTTTTTTAACCAAAAAACTTAACTAAGAACTCATAGTGATAAAACAATATATATATATATTTAATTATAGAATCGATGTTAGCTATTGTAAGAAATGGACCAACACCGGGACCACACGAGTAGCACAAGGTTTCAAATAAAAAAATAATCATCAAAATCGATTCACTAAATCATCACGTCCTACCTTCTGAGGTAACCAACATAAAAAAAATACAGTTGAATTGATATCCTCCTCGTTTTACAGAAGTCCGGTAATAAATGACTAAATATATTTTACACCGAGTCGTATTTCAGTTAGTTAGAACATCGCTGCTGAAGATGAATAAATGTCATTTTTATTTTTCTCTATATTTACCTTGTAAAAAAAGTTCCAAAGTAAGATGAAGGAACACAGTGCATAGACACTCCGTTCCCCACATTCATTGTCGTGTTCAGTTAAATTATAATATAATAGTTAGTTACATAATAATTTAGTTATTTTCTACTACAACACACTAAGACAACAAAAGGGTTACAAGAAAATCTCTGGTTTAAGAACCTAATATAAGTGGTCTATCAAACTCTTGTAGTAATATGCATCCGAAACCACTATCTGCCGATAGTAGTTCCCTCGCCAAGATGTTTAGTGAATGCATATGTGAACCGTAGGGCAATCTGCATAATGAGAAGTCGGGGGTTATTGCGCGGATCGGTCCAAGTCGGCAATTTCTCGGCTCGATTGCTATAAGCTTGCATGGAGCATGCATTGATTCCTGAAAAGCCAGATTTTTGCATTGTTGTTCATATTATTTTTGTAATTAAAATTACAATTCATCAAGAATGCCCTGTACTTGTATAAATATTTTGTAAATTACTTCATTTTATCAATTATGAATTACACTATTTAATATTTTCGTTCCCTTGTTTTGGTAACGAGGCAAAGCGTGGCATAGAGTTCCGCCGCTCAACACACAATGCCTTCGGATTTCGGCGGAAATCTAGGAACGGAATGTCTTATTGCTAGGTTTCCGGAGTCCCTCTGTCTACCATTGAGGGATACAGCTAAACATCTATTGATACTTATTTTTTGATAACAATTTTACCAAGTAATATCATTACGGGCTAAATTTTATTTTTTTACAAGCTATTCGTATTTGACTATTATTTTGAACTTAAATAACGCCTTTACAGCATTTGTTGTCGTACGTAATTATGTATATTGATACAGTTAAAGTTAATTTCATTGATATTACTGTTTAATTAATAATTACAAATGTGCTATATAAAAAAGGTATTATCGTTAAAGCAACAGTTCCACACATAAAATTTTTAGAGGACTCACGCCAATTGCCTATTACATTTTAGTCCTTGGGCGTTAAAGCCTACTGCCTACTTTTATCGTCGATTGGATATAAGTATCGAAAGTCGATAAAGGTAAGCTTTTCGTATGTTGGAAAATAGAATGTTGCGTTTCTATTTGCGTTTTTGCATTTGATTATATTTTACAATTGTAAAACATCCAATACTATAACAGTTAAATACAGACATGTTGCATTATTTTTGCAACCAATGTTCAGATCGTTTATCCGTTTCAATAAATCAAGGGACCTCCATCCCATAAAATTTAATATTGCCATGATATTTTATCACATCACTGAGCAACAGTTACAAAAGGACCTTTGATATTTTTAAGACAGGTGATATCATTTGGCCGACACTAACCCCTCCAATTACACTGCGATTGATGGCCGCGATCTCGTCCTGTCAGAGATCAAATTTCGTCCGAGAAAGAGACCACTTCACGCCTCCATCGCCCCGACTACTTTCTTTTATTTCCGCGAACAGACGTATCTGACATATTTCTCTGGACCCACGTAGAGATATTTTATTGACCGGTTATTATTTTATTTTATAGACATCCACTCTTATTTCATAGGCTCTAAGAACGAGTTACGGTTTTTGTCGAGCGTTTATTGGAGCAAATCTTTTTGTGATTTCTAACACTTTTATTGAATAGAATCGAGGGCCACAGGATTGTCGTAAAGATTATGTACGATTCCATTGTTCATTTTTGCTAAAGGAATAAGTTTATTCCTTTAGCAAAATGTAAGATTTGGACCTGTTAGTTTTTTTCGTATAATATAAATACGTATTATCATATTTCATATTACGATATTTCACAATAAATAGAAGACGACAGGGTGAAATCACACCACGAAACATTAAATTAAATGAAAATAAAAAGCAAATAGTATCCTGTAGTGTTTTCGATCAAAGAAAATTACGGAAGGTATGGAAGCAGACGCCAGCCCTTTTCTCTGTAGTCGACGCTGAAGCACTATAGAATCCTTTTCGTAGAAACATATCGTTCTTTTCTCCCCAAATTGCGGCTGTCCCGACGCGGCGGACACGTCCAGGTAATAACGCAATAAACCACTGAGAGCTTCCCCTGGAAAAGCGATCGAGTTTTCCCTGAATCTTTCCAACAGTGGTTATCCGATTTTACTTGCTTGAGTCATTTTAAAACAAACCTTATTTTATTAGATTTATGTTTGCTTTTGCTTCGCCGGATGCACGGTAACTGGTGTGCAATCGGTCAGGATGCTTGACCACATCGCCGTTTTTCGCGGTGCAGCGGCAACCCTGCGGCCATCACTTTGTGTAATTGAAAACTCGATGTGCACTTGTACCAAACACCCGCTTACAAATAAATCTTTTACGGCCCCGGAAATAATGTTTTATGTGTGGAGGGTAAGACTGTGGACTGCATCTGACTCGCTTGCTATTGCGCTTTCATTTCAAATGCTAAAGTATTAAAACATTTAATATTTGCTGTTATACATTATTAATTACCTTCATGGAGGTAGGTGCTTACTAACTAATAGCAATAAATTAATATGCTCTAGAAAATTAATAAGTAGAACGAACATGTCGTGTGAAAACAACATATCATTCATCTTCGATAGATTAATTATTACTTAGCTAGAATTAAATTCTACGTTCAAAGCTTTTGCAAGCAATGCCTCTAGAATTAGGCGGGAAATGAGGAACGGAGTATCAGAACACCATGGTTCTCTGCCGAACACCCTCTGCCTACCCTGCTGTTTGCGGGATACAGCGTGAAGCTTAAATATACTGACGTATACGATAAGTATATGAAAGCTATGTTAAAAGCGTTTTTGTAAAAAACCAAGTAAAAAGTAAAAAAAGGTATACTTTAGTTAATATGTAAATTAGTATTAGATGTCATTAGTAATGAGTACTCGTTGCTCGTAACAGAAGTAGCGTTTCCACATGTAATTCTTAGTTACACATAAAATACGAAGAGAATTTTTTTGATCTCTGAAACAGATGTTCGCCTGTCTTTAGTAATCCATTAACTAATCCGATTCTACTAATGCACAAGCGAACTCGACAAAGCTACAGTTTAAACCCAGAATAATAAGACTGTACGTAGTGTATACGAATCAAAATAAGGAGAATGTCCCTTTGGGAACAGTTTCTTCATTAAAATTACGTTGTTTTTTTTTGTTTGATGCTAAGATTAATTATGTAATAAGGTTTTTTCGTGTTTTATTTTGAATGAGTAAATATGACCAGTGTTATAGCACACTGTTGTTCACTGTTGAAAAGAAATCCAAGCCAGTCGCGGTGCAGGCGCACAAGCTGTAATCGCGACAGATTGTGAGTTCGATTGTCACTCGAGGAAATTAATAATATGCAATATTTTCAATTCCTCGCTCTGGTAACGAAGAAAAGCTAAGAATGGCTCCAGAATTGGGCGGAAAGTGAGCAAGGGAAATATCATAATGCGAACGGAGTGTCTTATCATTAAGTCTCTCTGAAATGTACGGGATCCAGGTTTCCTCTGCTTAGCCTGCTATATACGCGATACAGTATGAAACTAAAAAAATATATTAAATCCACAAGTATCGTTACATCGTGATACATTTCTACTACGGATAAGAGGCGTTAGTCAAATATTACGAAGACGTTAACTAATGTATTTCTTTTTTCTGACTTTTGCTCTATTCGAAAAAAAATATTTTTAACGTTTATAGTAATAATGATTACGGTTAATTAAATTTTAGTATTATTTTACTGAAGTAAAATCATATGACGTGTTTTAAACAAAATAAATATGTATTAAATTCCCTATTTATTGTTTAAACTGCCACTTTCATAGGAAACATTGTTTACGTAAATAAATATATATTAAAACTGAATCAGAATGAAATGTAACCATGTAAATTTAAACAAAATATTTATATACCAATGCCTTTCAAAACATATACATGATGTTAAATAGGTACGCGTCAGAGCTACTTTGTTTTATTAACAACATACTGATTTTGCTAGAAAAGGTAAAAAATTATAAAATAAAATAAATAAGTTACAAAAATTTTTCCTCATTACGTGTCCCAATTATAATATTTAGCGTGAACATTTTTTATGTTGCCAAAGTTTATTACATTTGTAAAATATTTATATTTGAACAAAGTTATACTTTACTATATTAGTTGTCTATATCTATACTCATAATGAAATCTCTTTTTATCTGTGCGTTTGTTCAAGCTAATCTTTTTTTAATTTTTTTGGATTCGATACCATTTTCCGCCGAATTCTGAAGTCATTGCCATATTGAATATTTCATTTCCTTGAATAGGTATCGAACCCAAAACCTGTCGCGTTCAAAGTCAATTCCAATTTCCAAAAATTTGAAAAATAAGAAATTATACTATTTTCATGAATATTTTTCGACTAAATTGCTATAAATAACTTAACTTAATTGAATTAACTGAAACGTTACTTTTCAATATAGGTATAAATATTGTTTCCAAAATGTATATTATTATATCAAACTAAAGTAATCCAGAGTAGCAAATTAATGATTATAAATAATTGAACTAAAGTTCAAGCAGGCGAAGCCACGAGCGGGTCGCTAGTACATAATAAAAGTCGTCTAAAATATTTGTGATTAGGTTGATAATCGACGCAAAATATGAAAGTCTGGGGTAAAAGGGTACCGTTAATTAAAGACCCCGCTTTGTCAACCGCTTCTTTTAATTTTGATGAATAAAGAAAATTATCTATGTGGCAGCGTAAGCTCTTACAATGATTTATTTAGTAAGTTAGCGGATGCTCGAAGACATCGCGCCTTTTGAGCAAATAAATCTCTTCTTCATAAATTATTTTGATATGCCTAATTTAGAACGGAAGTTAAGTATTTTCCATTTAGTAACTATTTTAAATTGTTATTCAAAATACATTATTCTCAAAGTATTTTCATTATTCGAGTTACCTAACAGCATTGTGAGCAACTTTGTCTAATATTGTTGGTTTATTCATTATACTCATTTTGTTTTCATTTTTTACAGGTAAGCTGTTCAAACGTTTTAAAGGTTGTGTTGGTAAGTCATTTTAAAAATAATTATGCTAAAGGAATACAAAAAACATCGTCAACTAAATATTTCGTAGAGCTTCAGTCGTAGCCGTGTGTAGCAACGTAGCCCCTTCCACAGTAAATCATTTAATCTCTTTACAATGGTCCAACGTCATAAATTTGACATCTGTGACTTTTTTATTACTATATTCGAAAACGTGTCCCTCCCAGCGGTATGATAAAATCGTGTTTTATGAACACACCTCTCGTACGTTCATTATTTTACCTTTTTTGAAATTGAAATCTAACTATAGAGCTTTAGCAGCTGGACAAAAAGAAAGGAGAACAAAGTAAACCTATTATGTATTAATATTGTCATAAAATTCTATAGCAAATACATTCAGTTATAAAAAATCGAAACAAAAAAAATGCAAATGTGCTGCGAATAAAAAAGTTAAAAAAGGCTATTGTTGAAAATATTGGGAAAATTTTCAATATTCAGATTCAGATACAAAAGATCTGAAGCGGGGAGGTTAATGTTCATATTGTGATTTCTATGTATTTTCCTTGAAGTGGTTCTATTAAAGGTCGCAATGGCGAGGGTCCCCGATGAATAGATAATATCCATTCGTTTCAGACCCTACCATGAGTTGACGATTCTGCGAAATTGCAAACAACGCTATTATATTGTATAGAATTTGTGTCATTATATCACTTATTCGGTCTTTTTTGTATTAGGACATCTTGAAGTGTATTAGTACTTATCAAAATTTTGTTATCTTTTTAATTAGTAATAAAACTTTTTCCCTACACGAAATAGCAGTTAGGTGACATACACGCTTATAGGTAAATTCAAATTGTTTTTTTATTCAATAAATATGAAAGAAATCTATGTAACTGGATAGTGACATATTACAAAACATTAATTTAAAAATATTATTATAACATATAACATACATATATATCGTAATAAGTGTATGCGAGTATGTATATCCCTTTTATATAGTAGTACTAAAAGAATGATACCACTCTTTACTACCCTTCAATATTCGTCCCGCCCATCTAACCTTATCATTGTAGCTCATTGTAGCCACTATCGCAAATTAACTATCTGTGAGACCGTTCCACAAAATGACTCAACTCAACTCGTATTTTGTTAGGATAATGAACGATTTGTAATGGGATAATGGGAAGGATATAAGCCTTGTTTTTATGTATGGAGTTATTAAATATTATTTTAATTGGAAATTAAAATCACAGAATAGAATTTGGATAGATATCAATTGGTCTTATGCTTATGGTCGATCGCCAAAGAGCCTGTTTCGAATTCTACTCTGTTCATATTTAACTAAAGGAAATTTCAATATACTTATAACCTAATGGCTAAATATCCTAAGTGAATAATGCAAATATTAAAGATTACCCGTACCCACGTTATGTCCGGAATCGACATTGGAATGTCAAGCTGTACACCGTTGTAGAAGATTTAGACTATTTTCTTTATTTTCCACAACGTTGAATTTCACTTTAAACTAAGACTACAAGAGTCTGTTTAGTCAATAGTATCTGTGTACTACTTAATATCAACATATACATATTGGTGAAATAAGACTATTAAAAATATGTTTATGTTTTTTAGCAAGTAACGTAATATAAACGTATAAACATTAAGTAATTCAGTTTATTAGAGTAACATATGTATATACGACAAAATATACTAGCAATATAACTTATGTAATGAAGCAAACAAATCAAGTCCAAGACAACGGCAGGTTTCGGAATCGTGCCTATCCATCGTAACGACCCGAGAACTTATCGTAGGTAATGAAAATACACTCTCCTTTATTGCGACACTCTTAATACTGATTTTTCTTTTCTCCAACTCCAAAATTTTTATGCTCATCCCCGAAACTTTTGCAATCCACTTATATCAACCGTGAAACGCTAAGCAAATATAAAAAAGTTTCAATGTTTCATCTTAAGGCTTTAAGGATTTACCATTGAAATATCTTGCCTTCGTTTGATTTTAATAATAACGTTGGGACATCATTTTTATTTATATACGACTTAAGAAACACATTTGCAATCTACAGTCTTATAACTTCATATTTTATCTTCACCTCATATGAGTTCGCGGTGTACTGTAATACGGGGAAATTTATTTGGTAAAGCTTACCAGTGACTTCGATTCGCGGTTTTCTTGGAATATTTAAGGATATAAATCTCAGCTTTGAAAATTATTTGAAGTAGCTTAATCTTATAAATATAAATAATTATTTTTTTACGTTTATCCGGAATAGTATTCATGTACATAATTTTATATTGGAACTCGTTTTTGATTTGTGTTATTAAGTTCTTCACCAGCCTTAATAAAATAGTTTATTTTTTTAATCTAATTGATTTTTATTACTTACTTGGGTTATTCTGTTTTCTTTCTGTTTCCAGCTTGATAAATAGATGAGCAAAATAATTTCGCTCGTCCTGCAGCTATATTTGTAGCCTTCAGCAATGAGGCGCGTTGGGAATTCTTATCTACGTAACGCAGCACTTTGATTACAAAAGAAAGGAATATTTCAAGAAGCTTTCGCGTGCTTTGTGTTTTCTGACGCATGTGTATAATTTATGTGTGAAATGTATGGTATTACAGCGTAGAGGCGCTTCTGTTTTATCTTCATACATTATTTAGTAATGTGCCGAATTTTCAAGATAGATCTTTGAATAATCATACAAGTGAATATATTACTAAGTATATCTCAGAAATAATCATTATTAGTCGATTAAAATAATTAAGACACTAAATTCAAGAATTTGTTACTGTTAAAAGTTACTTTTGCAGATTTTTACATTTAATATAGCTATACTTTACAATCAGTTTCGTACCTTTAAATTAGTTTAGAGATATATATATATATAGATAGACATTATACAAAGTTCCAGACATTATCCAAAACTTATTTTGATTATTGAAATCGTGTCTGAATCGATCGCATCCTCTCATCCCTATCTCTTATTCATAGGCCCATGAATACTTAAATTCAATCGCGAGCTAAGAAACAACCTGCTCACCTAATGATATTGTAGTTATTTTGAGTGCTGGTTAATACATTACGCAGTACATACGACCATCTTTACAATTATATGTTAATTAAGTGTTACTTAGTCGACGTTAATTATTCCTAATAAAGAGCTTCTTCTTCGAAGAAAGAGCACCGTAACTAGTAACTACTCTTTCAACTGTTTGCTTCATATGATATTAATTCATGGTTTAATATTTATTTAGTAAAAGTCAATAGATTAATTATTTCACATACATTATGTATATTAATAGAAAAACAGGAGTACTACAAGCATTTAAATATTCATAAATAAATTAAAATTGTTATTGGTTGTCGAAAATCTAAATTGTATTTCAATTTTCCATATATTTCATGTTAATGTAAACATTGTATCCAAGTAGCTAGCTGTTTTCTACGGAATTGTGATATATTTACTGTTCTCGATTTTATAGTGTTCTTCCTCTCATACCTTCCAAGAACTATAAAGGCGGTAATCGTAAAATTTGTAGCGCTCACATTTGGTAAATGTAAGGAGCACTATCAAAGCACGATACTCCGAATTCTTTTAGTGGATCATTTTGTAAGTTTTCCTAACAGCTATAGCTTCATTCCTTTTACTTTAGATTAATTAAAATTCATATGTAATATTTTTTTTGTAGATTTTTTTTCAGCTTCACGCTATATTCCGCACACAGCAGGGTAGGCAGAGAGAACCTAGTGCTAAGACACTCTGTTCCTCACTTTCTGCCGAATACTGGAGGCATTGCGTCGACACCAGAGCGAAGAAATGGTAACATAAATAAAAATAAATATTTACATGTTCTCGAGTGGAGATTTAACCCACAACCAGTCAGTTTTAGTCATACTCTGTGCCACGACTGGCCTGACATTTTGTAGTTAGAAAATATATAGGTAGATAGAAAAATAATAACGTATTTAATATCGAAGTTTTCGATATAGTCAAATATAGCAGTAACAACTTAGTAAAATGTAACACAAACTTCTTTTCATATTGATCTATGTAAGTGGTATAATGGTACAGATGTCATAAGCTAAACGATGCACGTGTTGACATTCATTAGACTGACGAGCGCAGCGTTGAGTTCTTATGTTATTTGCATCAAGATTAGATAAGTTATCATTCATCATATGCTTTTAATATTTTTAAGCTTAAATTATTTAATGTTTTTGTATTATGATTCATATTGAATTATAAACATAATGTTGTAATATACTTTTTTAGAAAAAGTATAATAAATTTACTGAAACGGGATGAACCCGCGCAGCCGAATAACAATTCTAAAATAGTACTATATGTACTGTACTGTACTGTCATCTATTTTCAAATATTTTTTATTGCACTTATAATATTCACTAATCTTCTGAACACGGTATTTGAAAAAAATGAAATTATCACATAATAACATTCAAAAACCCCCCAAAACAACACTATAATCGATATCACCTATTATTCGACTATAGCAAATCGGCAAACGGCTATTAACGTGCATTCCTAGACACGTAGGTGTCAACAGTCAAGCGTAGCAACGTGCCGACGTTCATTAGCGGGATGACGCTGCGACACCGGAATCAAATCTTACCACAAGTGAACAATGTATGGCGTAATTGACAACCGTTTCGAATATTTCCCTTGTATTTCTTTATTAATTGGATGTATTTTTTTTTCACATCATTTTATTAGGGAATAAGTATTGAATTCTCTGTCTATTAATAACTGTAGGAAATAATGATAATGCACATTAGTGAAATGAAAAATATAAGAAACACAATTTTACGTATTTATATTGTACCTACTATACAATTTTCAATGTAAATAACCTAATCTTAGTAAATATCATTTATTGACCTTCAACTATTACTATGTAAATCGTGTCCACGTAAAATAAATAAAAATCTACTGTATATTTATTGTATATTTTTATACCTACGTACATAGATACAATGTATGCAACATGATAATATCATCTACAAATAATAATTATGCGGAATTAAACATAATTGTCTAAATCGACATTTATTTGAAATACAAAAAAAAAGATATTACAATAGTTTCTAAAAATAATATTTAATATAAAAATAGGATCGCAAGCACAATATTAGTTTGTTATAACACCTCCGCTCCACTGATCTGCGAGACTCCTTCCACTGAAGTATTGTAAGCTAACACGAACAGGAAACGATATCTGATTTCATTTCCAAATGGCTGATCGGCGATCTACAAATTGTATGTTTTGAGTGCCGTCTTACTGCGATAGATTATAATCCTGCTAGGTAGGTCACATATATTGTGAAAGTTTGTAAGGATGTATGTTTGTTTCACTTTCACGCGAAAACAACTGAACGAATTTAGGTGAAACGTTATAGCTTATGAATCAAGGCAATAACTAATAACAATAACTTTAAAATAATATTAAAATACTATGAAATCTTTTTGTTTTTTTTTCGGTAACAGTATTTCTGACTTATTGTGTACAAATTTTGTAACTTTAATATCTTGCAAAAAAATATTTTAGTTCAAAAAATCTTACTCGTAAGGTTAAATAAATAGACTAGTCTAAATGAAATAGTATACACTTTGAAGGCTTGAACTATCAATTTCTATTTATAAAAAGAAGATCCCTTTTTATGGATTTATAACTTTCCCATAATTTTTATTTGAGAAACATAATAAGATAATGTTCAGATTTTTATCAAGTACAGATAAAATAAGTACCTACAAATTATATAAATATAAAATTCTTACTATGATTACATAATAACGTATATTTTTAAACTATAATTACCTCCATTTTGGGATGAATGCCTGTCCACCTTTGTCTATAGAAAAAAATACTGCTTTGACGTTTGACATGCACATTTTCGTACTTAAAACGTAGGTAGTATTAAATTTTTGTGTTAGTCACAATGTCTGCCTTCGCGTAGTTAACATGTTTATTTTATAAGTCATATTAGTATAATAATATTAGTATCAAAATATCGATTATAATTTTATTTTTTAATTTTTAATAATTTTTTTCTTTCTTTCCTTCTTTTCTTTACAGTGAAACAGAATATATAGAAACAGTGATATATTTTTTATCGATTTTAAATATGGTGTTCAGTTTGCGTGACATTTTATCCAAGCTTCGATACATACACGATGAACGCGATAGTGTGCATGCCAGTAACAATGAGGTAAGCTATTACTTAAATATATATTTTTGTATTCAATATATTCAATAGAAAATAACCCAATATTGACCTAAATTAATGAAATACCTTTTAGTAACAAATATATTTAAACACTTAACCGAAATTTAAACATAGCTACGAAAACAGCAAGCTATTTCATGACTTCCGATTTACGTGTATTCCAGTTCAATTCATTTTCAATCGTGATCCCTTTCTATATGAGTAGATACGTATATTATCGACTCAACTTGAAACTTTAAGCCCAATTAACCAATAGAAGTTTAATTTGATCTTATTAAGTCAAACTTTATTAATAATATTAATTTGATTGTTTAAACATATTTTTTATTAATTAATATACATTTTAAAACGATTATTTACCAAGTGACCTATTTAAATAAAACTATTTTAATAAAAGTTGTATTGCGGCATGTTAGCATATGTTAGAATTTGTTCTGTCGTTTATTTGTCTTTTAAACTGATTCTAAATACACATATACCATAAAAGCGTAATTTGAACGAAACATAAATCAGATAGAAATGCTAGATAAGTGGAATTTTATATATTCAAATAGCGTGTATTGTGTTTTTAAAAACGGTATCGATGCATAGTTACTAGACTTCGTCGCTATTTATAATTTCCATTAAATATAATAAACATCCCAGTATTTTTCAATAAAACCTCATTTTTACGACGAAATTGGAAAATGTATGATGGTTCGTTTTTATGTCACCGTAAGATTATGAACACCGTTAGTTAATAATCTTACTCGTCAATTTATAAACTATCCGAAAATTGAATTTAACTGAAATTTATTGAACTGAATTTTATTGACACTTTTAAATTCTTAGTTCTGTAAACTGTTAAACGCGTATTGGTCGATTTTGCTGTAAAGGCGACCAATCAGGCCAGGGCTAGACGAGTACGGTTATAAACTAACCGTTTTCATAATCTTACGGTGACATATATAAACTTTTAAAGTTATTATAAATATCAGATGTCTATCAAATTCACTTTGCTACCAGTCTAATCGCAATTGTTCTGAAACAGTTTTAAATTTCATACTGGAACAATGGGTATTAACGTTTAATGTACCGACAATACGACGGGACGTCCAGTAAAAACTTTGCCACTAGAAGCTTGTGTAGGGTGCCCATTCGTCTGGAAATAAATAAAGTTTTAAACTTTCTACTATTGCGCTTTTTACCGTTTTAAGACTATATATACTACTATATATGTATATTGAAAGTTAAAAAATGTTATATAACTCATATTTTTATGAACCGTTAACTTTATTTTAGTTTTTTATAATAGGAAGGATATTTTCATGGAGACCCTACAATAAACAGTAAATAGAGTGAGACTAAACTTCGGCATTGTTTTAAAAAGCAATAGCCAAGTTCAAACTTACATTCACATATATCACATATATTAATTAAACTAAATTGGTCTCACCGAAATTCAAAACCTTTTGAAACACTTAGTTATAATTTTTTTGTGGTTTATATATTTTTTCTAAAATTTGTATATTTATAAATTATTTATTAATATTAATTAGCATTATAATATTGAAAGTGTATTTTTACTATGTATATATATTAATTCGTGGCTCAGTGGCACAAGCGTGAGATTGTAAACGCAACAGTTTGTGGATTCGATTCCCACTCGAGGGAATAAAATATTTAATATTCTCATTTCTTCGCTATGGTGCCGAGGCAAAAACATGACGTTGAATTCTCATTCTCACTCAACCCAATGCCTCCAGAATTCGGCATAAATTGGGGAGTGGAGTGTTATAACACTATGCTCTCCCTCCTACATGCGATATATAAAGATGATTAATTTATTATATTTCACTTTATGAAATGCGGATTTTACTTACACGATATGGCTCAATATACCTGCAAATCTAACGGAGCACCTGACATTCCACATGGGCAGTAGTTAGCAGTAATTGGTATTCAGTGCAATGGAAGCGCTTGCGACGGAAATTAAAAATGATTGTATTGCCTTGCGTGCATACCTTCGTTGTATAACTTAGAATTTATCGAGTGTAAGCGATACTGTGTGTGGCCGATAGATTTAGAAACGTTTCTTTTTTAATAGAAACGAATGTTTGCGTTTAAAGTTTTATACTAAAAAAAATCAATAAATACACGTGTATTGTGGTTAGTACCTACTTATAATTTCTAATTATATAATATTAGTTACGAAGACATTACACACGAGCACCAATTTAGCACTGTTAGATTAGATTTTGTACCATTGTTCAAACAAACATGAGATGATAAAACTACCTTCTTAAACTTTTAATCCAACGTAAAGACAATAATTATATTGAACTATAAACTAATAAAAGGTGATTATTTGTCTAACTACTAAGTTCCTAACCCTGTACGTAAACAAATTTAAAAAACGGTAACGATAAACTCAAAGTCAAACTCAAAATATCTTTATTCCATAAAAATGCTTAACATTTACTTGGACATGTCATAAAAGTGGAAAAAAAGATTAAAATGAAGACATTAGTCATTTACCTAAAATGTTCCTCATTTACCTATAATGAATTGAAATCATATGCACACTTTCCCATACAAATGTAAAATAAAGTTTCAATGAAGTGTACAATTCACGTGTTTGTTCTTGCTACACGTGGATTGCACACTTTTCCACCAATTAATGTTCCCAGTTAAAAACGGCCAACAAAGGCCCGTCATCGTCGAATAAACGCGTAAATGTTTACTCTATACATCGGACGCTGTGTGCATCAATTAAAAATATATTACTCACACGGTTTGCTTTCATACTGTATATTGTGTAACGTTCAAAATAAACTTTTTTTTTATATAATGAAAGCTTGTTTATGTTGGTTAAATAACCACCTGAGTGTTGGTTGGCTATATTGTCCTATGGTTGCTATAGACTTTTTGGAAATATGAGATTTTGATATTAAATATTATCACTTTATATATTTTCTCAATTCCTTTTGAACATTAGCTGAGTTAAGTGCGATAGTTACTTGTATTTTTTTATAATTACTCAATTAACTCGCAATATACATATCTGTCTTTTCTACATTATTATTATACTTATAGCTAGGCGATTTTAACATTAAAACCATAAATAAAGTACTTAAATAAAATGAATTCGAGTAACTAAATATTGATATGTAAATGCATAATAGTTCTAAAATCACTGGTCATTACAATTTGGTGTCATGACGTCGAATCATATAACTTTTTTCCACCAAAAATATATTTGAACAAGTTTTACACTCGTCGCTTTACTTTCCCGGCGCATTTAGTCATATTTGCATATGAATCTGCAGTTTTGCATGACATATTTTCAATTTTTTCAATTTTTGTCGTTACTATTAAACTACCGATAGCATGAAAGCGTCACATGCTATCTACGGAAACATTGAAAGTACGATATGAATATTTTTTTTATCCAATTCATGTTCATTCAATGCTCAATTGAAGATAATTTTTATATATTTCATTTATAACTTTGTGAGTATAAATTTATTATAACATGTCTTTTTTCTATTTTTTTGTTTAATGATCTGTTCATTTATTAAAATTACACGAAAATATTGATTTAAAAATTGATGATTCTTATTTAGATGGTTAACTAATAATTCCAGACGTAAAACCATTTTTTTCGAATATACAATGTTTTCGCCTGGTTTGTTTTGGGCTTTTGGCGCAATGTTAAAAGGTTTTTATGATAAGTACATGTTTTTTTATTTATTTTAAAACAATCATTTTTAATTTTTATATAAAAATTTAGAATTTTCCTTTTATCCATAAAATTTTTAGTTATTTATAATTCTTATGGCAAATAACCGTGTCACACCTCAAATTGAAAACTTTAACTTCATTTTGCTTCTTCAATAATAGCAACAAGATGAAATCTTAATTACGGCGAAAGTTGAATATTTTTATCCAACCAGACAGCGCACCCCAAAATAGGTCAACCGACTGAAGAACGAGAAAAAAGGTTAAATCGATACAAAACGCTTACAACAAATATTTTCATTACTCGATCGGTAATAGAACCCTCAACCGCGCTTAGGAATGATTAAAAACGAATAAAAGAAAACAAAATGTTTTCATTTTATCGATAAGTTGGTACGCACGTATATCTGAATTTTTCGAAGAACCGAAGGCTGAATATTTTAAACTCACCACCGATACCGATATGTTTTTCTTGGTCTCATATTGATATATTTATTGAGGGAAGCTACGATCGAGATCTTTCCTTATTGCTTTCGTCGAAAATGTAAACGCATTTATCCGTTTATTGTTATGGAGTTTTAATTTTAATAATAACATAATAGCTATAAAATGTAATTTTAAATATTTTTCGACATCTCCGCTTCCATATGAAATAATTAAAAGTATACCGCATATCATATTGCTTAATTTAAATTGAACGCCACACCAATTAGTAAATATACATGTAATTATCTTAAATTACACCTATGCGCGTGTACGTAGAGAATACTCGATTCGGTTTCTGGTGTTGGCTTTTCATCAACATGGTAATCGTACGATAACATTGAATGCGTCCTACCTGCCTTGAATTAAATAAAAATAATCCTCAAAAAGAACGAAATGGGCAATTTTTACGGAATGTTTATAAAGGGAACGTTTTGCGAGTGTCGTTATACACTCACAGTGCCTATTATTGTAAAAGAATTGCTGAATAGACATCATCATACCTTTGTGAGCTTTTACATTAATTACGAAATACCAAGCTAAAGTTTCAACCGGACCTAATCTGAAATCAATAATAATAGTTCGAATAGATACAATCAAATTATAATTATATCTTTTTATATACATAGAGATATATATATAGATATATTGTCTTTATTTATAATGTCAAGATCAGTAATAAGATCAAGATAAGAATACAGCGTTAAGATATACGAATAATTGAAAAATTTACGACCCAATTTATGTTCGGAACAGTACGAAATGACCACTATTCATGTGTATAGAGCCTTGTATATGGTGTTTTGGGCGTGAGTTATATTTACGGCGCTATATGTTTAGTGACAATCGTAAAAGACTCATGTTTTACACCGCCCGTAAACTAACTGCGAATGTTAGTGGGAAAGTTGCTTGATGCATAGGTAATCCATTCACGGCACTACCACACCGCCAGCACCCGCTTAATGATACCCTATAAAATATTTTTCATCTAAATGTGCTTTTGTTGTATTCCCTCGGTCAATTACTTAGGTACTATTTTGTAGGACCAACACATAATAGTTGGCAAATAGATATATTAACTTAAAAATGCAATCTATTAATATTAATAGAAAATTATTTCATAATAAATAATGAGTAAACTTTACATAAAATGTAAATCTTATTCAAACACTATTTTGGTATAAAAGCTGCAAGTACACGAGAGAGATAGTATTGGTGGAACAGTTGACCACAGAACCGCTGTCATCATCAGCCGCCACAGCCTACGGTTGGAATTAATAATTAACACTAGTTTTTTATTGCCCTGAATAAGTTAGTAGAAAATTAACAATTTGTCCTACTTATTTATTTACGTTTAAAAATAGTGTGTTTTATTTATTCGCCTTCATCCTCGTGGTGATATGGAAGTGTTCAGGGTAACTACAACTCACACGTTCAGTGGATTATATCGAAACGTATAACAGAATGTAGCCTCCCTCAATACCTTAGATTATTGCATTCAGACTTACATTCGCGATCTAATAACAACATAATTTTAAGTTCCTTACATTTTTACTTAAAGCCAATTCAATAAAAAACTTTTTTTGTAGTATTATTGCTTCAATTTTATGTATCGATATGACTTTTTAATTTATGAACGGATTAAATAAAAAAACAATGTTATGCGAAGTTTAGCAAAATATAATAGTGAAAATTTTAAAAATTAAATTGTTTAAGACGTTTTTGAGATTAGCGTGAACAAATGCATAGAGAAACAGATAAAAAATGTAAAAATATTTTTTTGCATTGTACATTAATAAATTCCCCCAATAAAATACTATCGCATACGTGTTCCATGAACAGACAGCATTGAATTACAATTTTATTATATTATACGATTTATTATTATATACGAGTATGTATATTTCTATAGGTGTAGCTAAAGCTTAAACTTACCCAACGCGATAAGTGTAAAATGAATTTTATAAAGTATCTCAGCGATGTGACCACACAGCCCCTGTCATCCACAACTGTTCCTAACATATCATATACGTACATACAAACTACAATCTTATATAGTTGTGTTAATTACTTATTACTACATTTTCTAGTTTCAAATGTTATATTTTTATAAGACAAGTTGGTGCCCGCAAGTTTATTCCTGTTATGACTTTCGGATTTTGCATCTAAGCTCTTAGCTCCACTTGCGACGTTCCGGACTTTTGAATTTTGTATGTCATCGGAAAAATCTTATCATGCTGAGCAACTTTTGCTAAGAAGCGATTTTTTTTATTTATTGTGGTTTTGATTCTCAATTATACCCTATGTGATTTCTCAAGTTCTCTTTTTCTTTTAGTTTCTTTGTGTTCGTCAAGTAATATACAATTTTTAGATACAAATAAATTACTATTTTAGACGATCTCATGAAAAAAGTGAAATGACGCCACACGTTGAATATTGTAATATTATATTATAGATTATTATAAATTTCACGCTGCATCCTGAACATAGCAAGGTAGGCAGAGGGAACATGAAAACCTAATGTTAAGAGACACCGTTCCCATTAAAACATACTTCCGTTCTCCACTTTCCGCCGAATAAATAATTATAGATTAGATTTATAGATTAATATAAAATCGCTTCTTATATATTGTGCAAATGTTGGCACAATAAAATTCAAGTATTTGTTGACATCGTCAGCATCCTAAATAACCGAAGCTCGCCGAACAAGTGAGATCGGAATATTGCGCCTCGCTACCCTTTTCAACAAATACAGAACACACATTGTAGGTGCACGAACCTCTTCCTTTATAAAAAACCTCCCTTATTATGTTCCTGTGTAGGATATGAGGAAATTGGCTCAATGGCTTTATATGAAAAACTCACGTAATCTTCTTAGCGTGTGGCCTACAACATTGTGAACTTACCAATTGTACCACTTGTAGGGACTTTAATTCGCAAAATTATGATGTTCAAATATTTATTATTCTAATCTTCTCTTTAGTAGTTTTTAAAAAGTACATTTTATTTTTTAATTGGAAATCGATCTTTAATAATAATAACGTAGTAATTATAACGTTTTATTTAAAAAAAATTGCAATGAAAACAAATATATGTATATAATTTAATAATTTTATTTCAATCAAGACAAGCATATCAGAAATAACTACCACATACAAATGTCTATTTTTAAAAATTTCTACACATCTTAGTATAAATTGAAAGCAGTGCAAGATTGAGTGCACCAAGTATCTAATAAAGTACCTACTGCAGAGGCATGTCGCGTGTCAACGACGACCCGCGATCGGTCGTGCACACCTCGCCGGTCCTCCGCATCACCCGGAACGCTTTAGCGGCAATCACCACACCGCTGTTATGAAAATTCCGACATTGGAATTCTGACTCACACTAGAAAATTTTGCTGAGTTCTGCGGTTGTCGTCAGCCGGGTTTTTAAAGAACTGGAGTCTGTTACGTTTATTTCAGCCTGCATTTTATGGAGGCGGGAATGTGCTCTGCTTTGGTTTATTTGTGAGCCGCCTTTCTCGTGAAATTGCGCTGTTTCATTGCTCACGAGCCATTTTGAGATTCTAGTTAGGAGCTAATTTTTATCGTGATACCTTTTTTTTTCATTAAAATATTTAATCTATCGTAGAATCCGCTCCTACTTTTATTACTACCAAGAACATAATCTGGAGAACAGTTGAGCTACAAATCTCGTTCAAGTTTGAAAACCGCTGTATGAACAATAACAAGGCTATCGTTAAAATCTGATTGCGGATATCAATAAGAAACGAGAAGGAACATAAATTTTCAAAACCCATCAACCATTAACAATTACAAAAGAAAGGTAAGGAATGAAATGTTTTATTCATTCCGTTAACGAGGAAATTACTTGGAGGGCGGCGATGGATCGGATTGCAAGAGGACGCCGAGAACCTTTAGGGAGAAGTATGCCCAATAGTCGTTCTAGGCATCTTTAGCTACTAAAATGTCTTTTGCTCGGAAATTATTTTTATTCTGTTTTTAAAAGCTTCATATAGTTCTTTCTTTATTATTTTTTTAAGTATAAATAATAAATAAACATAATTAAAAATGTAATAAATTGAATTATGAACTCAAACGCAGAGCTAGTATAATGTTTGTCAAACATTCAAGACCCGGGCTAATTACGTAAAGTTCGCGTACAAATTCCGAATAGGCTGTAAAGAGTGCGAATTTGCATTGAGAATATTTTTCGTCAACAATTAGCCTGTTAGGCTTTTGTCTACTGGCAGGGGTTGGTTTTAACGACGTTTTAAAAGATTTCAACCCGCGAGACTGGGGGCTTATCGCGAACGTGCTCGCCTGCTTGTTACAAAAACCCCTTTATTAACTTTACGATGTCTTTAAAGAATAACAGATATAATAAATACACAGGGTTCATTTTGCTACGTGGCATTTTTATGTTTCTGGAATCTTTTTACAATCCTTTACTTTTTATATTATTCATGCTGAAACGAACTAGTAAATATACTAAAGGCATTAATTACTTCTTGTTATGTTTTTTAAGCAATGCTATAACAGGTTTAAGTACCAATAGCTGCAAAATAAAATTTCGTCATCAGTTTTTGTCTGAATTTACGCATTTTACCGACGAATTAACATACTCAAAAGCGATATATAGTTATCAAACACAGATACACAATTGAACTCGGATGACAATTGTCATACTGGAGACGATACTCAGACGACACTTAATACGTGAACGAAAAAAAGATCACATGTCTGTATACTCAAAAAGTTGTAAGCCAGAATCTTTATTTTAAATTGAACTTATAAACAGTCATAGAAGGTCGTAAGGGAGTAACTTATTCTATTTTGATATACGATATGAAAAGCTGTTGGTTACAAACGTTTCAATGAGTTTATTATGAGATACTGAAGCCTTTTCACGTCCATTTTGGAGTTCTATTTAATCGTTGAGACGAAATACAACTGGGTCTTTGTGCTATGTACTCGTGAGAGCACTAACTCAACCAATAAACCTGCACAATTTGTCCTTAGGGCTAAAGCCAGATGCTACATTGTTTATAAATTATGCAGTGATGAATTTTGGAAAACCGTATACAAAGTTAATGTAATTTAATGTTTTGCTTTTAGTATAAATATGTAGTTAAATTTATATTGATTAACTATCGTATAATACATTTAAATTAGTCACGGATACTAGATAATGCTGATGATTATTTTGAATTTTAATTAGCTCAAATAATTCTTAAAACAAAGAATGTCAAGAGACCATCTATTGATTTCTTTATAACTAAAATGGTATAAAAATGTTTTCTTCTTAGTATATAAGCTTACAACAATACGAGTACGTGCTGACTACAATATTTTAATTATACTTAATATTTTAATTATATTTAAGTTCAATTTTTACAAATAAACAATGTATGAATATAATAGTGTTTGTTTCAACTATAGCGTAGTATATACTCGTAAACACAAGCCGAAGGTAACATGCCATGAATCGCAAATTATATACCTACGAAGGTGCAGAGTGAGAGTGTGTACGGTGGTGTCATAGTCCGCTTTGTCGACATTGGCCCGGCGACGGCCGTTGAAATGATTTATGTTTGCAAACCAGCTTGTGCCGCCGCCGCACTGGCACGTTAGCAACTCCAACGAACTTCGTCCACTTTCATGGACAATGTATTCACAAACACTTCTATACAGTTGCTGGTAGCCACCAACGTAAATGCAAATGCACCTACAACAGAAGATAACTTTTATTTATATGATAAACAATATGGACTTTACATTCGTGTTTTATTTACATAAATAACATTGCGAAATTACTTACGTCAATATAAAATACTGGCGAAATCACTCTCAATTGTTTAGATATGAATAGAAAGGAAAATACATCATTGAATAAATGACTACGCATTTGACAAACGAGCATTCACAGCTATATCCCGCGGTAAACGAGGAGAATGATCCTCCCCAACGTATTATAAATAATATAGGAATTCCTCAAGGGGCCGCGGAAATGTACTGGATTTGCTATATCTTATGCGCGTTTTTGGCTTAAGTTCCGCCAGTAGCTACCTACTCGTAGCTCAGCGTCTGAGCTCAACTTCCTTCTTTAATAACCCATTAGTCAATTACCGTTTTTTAATATTGTAATACTTTAAAACGAATTCTCGTTGTTTTATATTTTCTGTGAACGAACCATTTTAGGCTTTCCTTTATAATTTTAACCTTTCTTCTTTTTACTGAAAAGTTACATTTAATTTATAATGTCCTATTTAGCAAAGCTACCTTTTCTTTACCTTGTTTAGAAAAATTGTCATAATATTCTATTTCCTCGGCAAATTGGTTATACAACTCCAAGCGCAATAGAATTATAAAATAATATTGAATTCGATTCACTTTGTAACGGTCGGTAATGTCTCTTAACAACCCACAAAGTTGCTAAGAAACATTATATGAAATAAAGCAATTTTTATTCAGGCAAAGCAAGTCAGGACTCCGTTGCTCATACTTGTTTTTCTTAAATCTCTCTGTGAACAATTATATTATGGAGAATCTTGTTAACGTTTGAAATCATTTTCTCTGCCCCAGGAATAATGAGTTCTGTGTTTTCACTCGAAACCCCGGTGACTTTTGTTTAATGGAATGATAATACGAATGCTGGCCTCTTTGTAGTGAGGGCCCGACAGTATTGTTGTTTTTCCTCGGGCGCGGGCGGGTCACTTTAGTTTCTAAGGATAATGTCATTGCTTTTCTAAAATTTCTTGCGAATGGATTACGAGATTGTATAATATAAATTGTAAGCTTCCCCCTGTAAGAGCTTTACATTAAAATTTCAAATTTGGACAGTACACAATCTGACTTACTTAATATTTTGAAATGCTAAAACCTGCTTATAAATTAATGAAGTTTTCTATTACTATATTTATGGATAGGTCGCTACACGTTGATATACATTTTTAGGCTTGAAGTTTTATGCTCTAAATAAAAACTAATACTATCCGATAACCTTTTATTTTGCTTCAATAAAAACCATACATAATAAGTGAATACAGGACTAATAAATTTGTTATGGTTTCAATCCTCGCTTGAAAAAAAATTGGGAAAATATATTTTTTAATTTTTCTTCGGTAACGAATATTTGTCAACGCGAGAAATTAAATATGTATTTAGAATATCGCTCATTCAACGAAAAGTGGAGAACGGAGTATCTTGACACCAGTTTCTCTTGGCCAATATTGAACGGCCTAATACAAGATAAATCAATAAGGTTCAGAAGAACATTACGTACCTATTATTAGATTTTTTCATAAAATTATAATATACCAGCTTCTATAATATGTAAAAATAAAATTTTCTGCAGAATATGCAGGTAAACAAATTTAATTACATCCCTGAATTAGCCACAATACCTCTACCATCGTCGTGAATGGGAAACTTCGGAGACCTCAACTTTAAACGAGTTTCCCTGCAAGTGGGTCTCACAAAAAGTATTTTGTAAAAACACCTTTTGTAAGTTCTATCAAAAATACATTCACAAGTTTTTCACTGAGGATGAAGTGTTCACTTTGTGGCGCAAATTTTTACTTATTTTCTCATTTTATTCAGTCGCGATTTTTATCTGTCCCACGTTGCAGTGTTAGCTCTTTTCTTTATGAGGCATTCTATTCTTGAGAGTAAGTACATTTGAATCAAATAGTAAAACATATACTTTTACGATTTAAATAGAATTCTGTTCTGTATAATAACAACGTGAATATTAATTATCAACAATGTTGTTATACATAATCATAATCATGGAGTACATGGCCTGCGCGTAACGCGGTCTGACCGCATACGCAACACATTCATTCGATTCATTGTCTTGGGGTCCGTGACGTAGCGGATAAGCTCCAAGAGCGTCGCTTGAGATGGTTTGGCCACGTTACGCGCCGGCCTAAGAACTATGTCGGACGCAAGTGCCTTGCTATACTAGTTCCTGGGGCGCGACCTCCTGGACGCCCAAGGAAGCGCTGGTTGGATGTCGTGATGCAGGACATGAGAGCCAATGGTCTAACCACCGAGGACGTAAAAGATCGTGCAAAGTGGAGTAGGTTAAGTAGGAAGGCAGACCCTGGTAATAGCCGGGATTAATGCCAGGAAGAAGAAGAAGTTGTTATACATAATCTATATAAGGAACGTAAAAACAAAGCCTTAACGATTGCCCAAAACTAATAAATAGCAACGTGACAATAAACAGGTCTAACAAAACTGGATATTAAAATTGCAAACTATGTTATCAATTTAGAAACGATACCCTATTTAATATCCATTTTACGTTTTCCCAGAGGTTTAGAATTCGTGAACCGAAATTGCGGTATTGTGTTAAATAAATTGTTATTAATGACCAAAAACGCTCCTTACTCGCCGTTATAATAGCTGTTCGTATTTTGTTAGGGGATAAATTTTAGATACATAGTTGAAACAGGCACCACCTTCGCCAACACGCTTTGTCAAATTATGACCTTACGGCACATTCTTAGCATTTTTACGCGTTTTTAATGTCGGCAATGCAAAAACTCTGGATTAATAAAAAAAAATGTTTAATTCGCTACGAATGTTTGTAATATATATTTTTTATTTTTATAAAAAATAATGTCGTCGCGGAGAATTTTCGGTATATTCTAGTTTTGATCGTTTTAAGCTTGAAAAATATTAACCTACAAACATTTGTTTCGATAATAAATTAGCATAAAATTTAATAATATATTTACAAATCATTACTTATAATAAAATGAGCATTTCACTCAGTAGTGGTCACATTTGTTCCCAAAACAAAGAAACGTTTTAAAAATGAACCTTTATTTCTGTTCCCTATCATCGACTAGCTAGCTATCCTCCGTACAAGCCAGACTGCTCCATGCACTTGAGCGCTAATAGCGATGTAAAGCTAACAAAGTAAATAGCAACCGGATTCTAGCATCCTTATTATCTTTGTGCAAAGAAACAAGGAACCAAAGAAACTCTTTTATATAATACACGAGTCTTTATTTATTTTATTATTGAATAAAAATGACTAAACAATGTTTCCACACGTTTGTGAAAATACTTCAAGAAAATTTATACACGTTTATTATGCCTCTTTGTGTCTTTTACTAAGTATATAATAGAATAATATATTCATGTAGGTATGTATAAGTGAATTCAGGCGTTATATGTTAGTAGCAAGTAGGTAGTATTATAATCCTCTTTTAACGATTATACAAACAGTGGCCCATATGTTCTTAGTGAAAGGGTCCCTCTTATTCATATTCTTTTACGATTCCACCAAAACACGGCAAACGAAGCCTAAAGATAACCCAGGGGCGGTGTGAGAGCTGTTGAATTTTACGATTCCGCTAAGCCGCCTTAAAGTCGGACCCTTTCTGTATATTTTGATTTATTTATGGGCGGTAGGGCGTAGGTAAAACGTGGTAAAAACAATAAACGTATGCTTATTGGCAACACTTCGAACACCAAAGTAAATTTCGTTTTTCATGTAATATTTTCAGAAAATTTGTATACATCTATTTGAATATAAGAAAAGCGTAGCGTTTACATTTTATAGTAAAATGCAATAACATTCTAAAGATATATAAAGGAATGATATACATTTCCACTTACTATAGTCCATCATGTCGCAGTGGGAAAGCGTCTGACTGCAAACCCAATGCTTGTGGGTTCGACTCAAGACTCAATAGTATAAATTAGTTTCGCTCTGGCACATTTAATGTTGTTGAGATCCGATTCAGGAAAGCGGAGAGCAGAGAATATAAATACTAGGTTGCCACTTTTAATTGTAGAATAAAGCGTAGAGCTAATGAAAAGGAAATCACAAACTCCGTTTTATTTCAACGTCACAAGTGAGTTAAATAGAAGAAACTTTGTGATTTTTACTTGTGACGTTTAAGTTTTATCAAAAAGAAAAGTCACTACAAAATATAATACATGACATTACTTATTATTAAAGGCGTCGTGGCGCAGCGGCACAAGGGTGTCACTGTAACGCGACGGTTGTGAGTTCGATCCCTACTCGAAGAAGTGAAATATTTGTTTACGTTTATATTTCTATTTCTTCGCTGCGGTGTCGAAGCAAAGTGCGGCGTTGAGTTCTGACACTCTTCTACCACAGAATTCGGCAGAAAGTGGGGAATGGAGTGTCTTAACATTACGTTCCCTCTGCCTACCTTGCTGTGTGGGGGATACAGCGTGAAGCTAAAAAAAATATTATTAATAAAATAAGCCTTAAAACATTGCTCGATCAAACACCTTTCGTAATATAAAATTATGACGTTGAAAGTTTACCAGACCAAAGTAGGTATATCATACAAAAGTTCGGTACTAAAATGATCGTTGTGTGATACATTCATACTCGTGTGAGAAGACGCAGGCCGCATTAAGCACTTGTCGCTGCCGCCTTCATTGTAATGGTAATTTCGGGCACCTCTATGAATATGCGGTTATCGTTGCGCACTTTTTATTATGTCGCCCTGTTAGCTACTCGTGGACCTACTAGATATTTTAATCTAGTGCAGTTTATGGGATTTATTTCTAAAGCTATTTAACACCTATCTATAATTAATATAATTAAGTATATTCAAAAAGTTAAACAGTAGATTTTTCTTCGTATTTCCCATTAATATTTATAGAAGTTTTAAAGTTTAAAAAATGTAAATACTTTAGGTACTACTATATTATTTATTTGCGTTATATTTCAATCTCTCTCTTTCTGACTTCATTTGAGTGTTATACTTTAGCATTGGGTTAGATAACGTTAGATTTTTATCTAAATTAATAATTCCTATAAAATGATAGTATATAGGAACACATTTATGAAGTTCTAAATATTAATACCCAACTTAACCCAATTTTGCAAGGATCCTTATAAAGCATGTATGAATGAATGTCCGCATGTAATGGCTGAAGCATTAAAGTAAAATTGACTTAAGCAATCTCACGCTCGCAGAACATCCAAGGCACACGAACCGGCAGCAGCGGATAATTCAAATACAGTATACATACTTAAAACGCGACGATTCCACGCCGTATGAGTTGTACGTGTACGTCATAGAAATTACATGGGTAATTTTTAAATGTACCTTTTCCGTTGCAACGCTCGCCGTTATTCAGCCGCGTTCGTACGTTAGAGCACTTAAGGAAAGCAAAGCCACTTCCAAACAAACGTAAGCTCCACGAGTATCATTTGTAACTCGTATCGTTCTTAAGCCGATTAACTAAAAGGCGGTGAAAACTCAATGAACCCGAATATGGAATTGTTGCGTTTTATTATATAGGCTGATTTAATATTTTATAATGTTCATGAATGTATTCAATTGTTTTCATACAATGTTATACTAAAAAAATAAAATGAAACGTAAGAGAATCTATTTTATCTAATATAGCCTCAGAAACGTTGATGAATAAATGTAGTAGTGCCTACTAAAATATTGAAAAGGAAACATAAAGCTATTTAATAACAACTTTATGGGCTATCAAATAGGCAATATCAAATGTTACTAAAATATGAGGGGTTTCACTTAATCTTTGGCTATAACTTTATTAAATTTAGTAAAAAAGGGAAATATTTGTTTGTAATATTTTATATGAATGAAAATAAAAAAAAGTTAAGGATTCATATAAATTAAGAAAGTTGTGACATAAGAATTTAAAAATAGTTTATTAGAGCTCAATAAAAAACGTTTTTTTGATCAATTTTGTACATTGTATCAAACTAGAACATCCAATAAAACAAGAACGTTAAAAAAATGTTTTTTCGTAATATTTTTCTATAAAACTTGTCCGAGCTCCGATGTGTGTTACGGTAACAAAGTTGTTATTTATTTCCGAAATAAAAGCAAAACACAAGCGGAACGGTCTTCGATGTTGACAGCCAGTTTGGCTAACCACTAAACGGTGCAGCTCTTCCGCAGCTGCTACAAATGTTTCCCCACAATTGTTTGTTCTCATATTCGTACCGCTATCTATTATTTACACAACGAATTATACTTGTCGCTTTGTTACTCAAATAGCGCCAATGATACGCCTAGCTCCTAATAACTGTTGTGTTTATTCAAAGGCTAAGCAAAATACGTCGGAACCTTAATTACACCTGTACAAACTTACTGGGAAGTCCTTGTTTTCGTTTCGTATTTTATCATACACTATAACACAAACACCATTACCAAGAAATTATTGAAATTAAGTATTTCGGAGAATATACTGTAGATAGATATATTATAACCGACGCTTAGCAACATTATTGGTATTCTTCTAATAATGAAGTTCAGCTTTCACTAAGAAACTTGTTTAAATAATAACTATTTTAGGTATCAATCAATTGGAATAAATCGTGATTGGTTATCGAGTTTTATTTCGCCCCCAGTTCGAGCCGTGCCGATCCGGATTTACCGCAGATCGTCACCGCGCGATAATATTAATGTCAACAAGGCTTGGATATTTTTAATTTCTTCCTGAATTTAGTATGTTTATCTTTATATATAAGTAATAATTTTTGTCTTTATAGAATCGTAAACTACGCATTTGATCATGTGAGGATCTTTAGGAAAGTTGTTGTGCATGAGCCCACGAAAGCTTCTGAGTTATTACGACAATGTATTTTCAAAATGAACGAAATCAATAAAATTTGTCTAAAACTCAAAATTAATTGAATATTTGTGTAATGTCTTTTCTTTAAATTTATTTTAGTTAGTGGCGTAGCAAAGCGCGCAGGGTACAGCTAGTTAATGTATTACACAATTGTTCTTGCTTGTGTTCTTACCAAGTGAACTTCTTACCAATACACGCTACGAATATTGTAACTTTTCCTAAAATTAGTAATTATTTGCCAGAGCAATTAACTAGTATTAAATTAGCTTAGTACATATATATGATGTAACTGAGATATAACGTTAAACTGGAAACATCGATATCGAGCCGTACAGCTTAGTCCTAATAACCGTAATAAACATCAACGGTAACGAGCAATAGGCAGCGATTCGTGCTGATGTTACGTGTTTTTATACACGACCGGTACATGGGAAAGCTTTCTAATTGCCGGAACAATGCTGAGCCGGTTATTTGCCGACGGCATTGTTTTTGTCTGCCGGTTCATTTTACCCCGCCCTCCCTCGACCAGGAGATTAATGGAATTTGAATACGTATAGCCTTTGTGCTCGGCTTTACGCGTAATTTAAGCGCGCACCGGCCCCGTGAGTCGACACTTTACGGTAAATCTTAGAATATCGCAGGTGTACGGCCTCTCTTTGACTAACGTAAATCACATATTGCCCGCCCGGCGTTTCGGCCAATTTTTTCGTCAAGTCATTGTTGACAGCTAAGAATATTATTTTTCATCCTTACCTTTTCATTTTCTGTGTAAATATTTGAAAACTGAATGTCTATCAAAGATTCTGATAAAAACTAACAAAGGCTGTCCTTAATCTTAAAAAATATCGCATTCCTACCAAAATATGCTCTCATATAAATGATAGATACAATTTTTTGGTACATTTTCAAGCGGCTTTCAATTGCTCTGTTCGATATACGGTATGTGTACTCAAAACACTATCAATCATTCTCTTGTGCCTATACACGCCGAGAAATAAAATGTATTTGTTTTGCAGTACCGTTATTGATTTTAGAAGAAATGAATATGGCCCCACCGATGTAGTTTTGTCATTTAGTGAAGATATGTAAAGTCAACAGCGAGTCCTATTTTATAACGGCCATCAAATGTTACGCAGGGCAATCAGTTAATTTTGTATTGAAAGCTAAATCCATTAACATAATTGAGCATCTTATGTCCAGGGTACTTTACTGCCGTATCGAAGACGTCTTTGACGCATCGGAGTAATGAAGGACTGAGTCGCGTCATCAACCCTAATGCATATTTACAATGCTGCTATACAATTGTACGGAACTCCTACGAGGCGATTAATTCTGCTTCCCCATGTGCGACCGTTTTCCAGCCTTATGATTTTGTACTATTCAAGAGATTACAATAAAATCATCTCATTACGCATTGAGGGATGGCTGCGTCTTATAATTTGAGTATGTTGGACAATTTAGAAATCCTCAAACTAACAAAGACCAATTTACCTTTAAATAATAATTTCTTATAGTATTCACTGTTTACGCAACAGCAATGTGAACGGAAAAATGTATAGTATAAAACACTAACGATTCATAATAAATGTTTATTTAAATTAAGCTAATGGTGCTTGAAGTGTGATGAAAATGGGTCATTGTTCAATCAAAAAAATACAATGGAAAAATTCGTCGATTTATATATATATTTTCAAAATCAAATTTAATTGGGCGACGGTGTTCCGCGAATTAATTAAAACGCTCCGGGATTTTATTAACTTATTGCAATTATATTTATCGGGACGATTACGAAGGCGGGCGCGGTCGGCTGTGGCCTCCGCCTAATGTCGTTGCGTTCGGAATTATACCAAATTCAGTAATCGGGGACCAATGAATCTAACTATTATATTATGTGATGATCTTGCTTTGTTATAGTGTCCCCTTAACTTGCCCTTAAGTTTGGCAATAGTTTATGCTCATATTTAAAAAAAATAGATTTTTTAAATTCTCTTTGTTTATAGCTTGTTACATTGTATTTTGAAAGTACAAAGCTTATAATTTTAAACGAATGAAAATCATAGTAATCAAATCAGTTAAAAGTTAATTCTTGTTAAAAATATTTGTTTAAATTCACGTCATCCTGGTGCCGTTTGTGCTGTGTGTATATTTCATGACGGTAGTGGGTTCTATTTCAAATCATGCCAATAATGATATTGTGAGCTATTTTAGCTCACTTTCAGTAATTTTACTTTGATATAGTAGGTATATATAAATCCCATTATAATACAAAATAGTTTCATAAATCACCTTATAAACGATACATTTTATTTACCTTAACATTATTAACATCTTGCCTACGTAGAACTTAAATCAAAATAAAAATAAACGTAATTGGTAGGGCGATGTATTTGCACTTTGTGAAGCTTTGGGTGGGATTATAAAGGGGCATATGAGCTCGCGGGGAAAATAATTCCAACCACAATGTTAATTGTGACCTAACTGCTCTACTAATTCTAAATATTTCACTTTTAGACTTTTATATATCCTGACCGAACTAATATAGTTAGATTAATTAAAAATATTTTATTCTCAAGGTAAAAAGGTCGATATGATACGGATTTGCATTTCATTGTGTTTTCATTAAACTTTAATCTTAAACTTAAACAGTAAGTAGACTCTAGAAATAAAATTAAAAGTAAGATCAAGCGTTGTAGAATAATTTATTCTTATTAAATGCGCTAATACTTCCGATAAAACGTTATTTAGTTCTGCCGCCTGTAAATATTGCTTTAAAAGTAAGTTAAGCTTATTACAGCTTTAAGAATAAAATTAAGGACGCTACATTTATTAGGATAGGTTATTTATGACAATGCATATATAATGTCTTAATCTGAAGAGTCGGATGTCGATTGGGCAATAACGAGAGGTGAGATGAGGAAAAACCAGCTGCGTACCCACTTGCACCGCTCGTAACTAGAGTCGTTACGCAGTTCGGCAACGGCCTAATTGATTCCTCGCCCTTTCGGCCAGACGGGGCGTCGCATTATCGAGCCCAGGTGCTTCTTCTCTCCAATTATTCGCGATAGACGACAATATCAACCTACTTTCCATTCGGGCCGATCCAAATTCATTTCGTCTTTAATTGTGCATCGGATATTCTTTTCGTGACATGATTTTTATTACTCATAAAAATCACGAACGCGACGCCCCATAACGGAAATGACTTAATTTACACCGAGACGGGAATGTTCTTTATTCGATCGGTGCTTTCTTCAGTTAAAAGTGTGTGTAATTCGGAGAGGGTCTTTTGCGAGGTAAAATATGAAGAATCTTAGTCAATTTGTATGCGCGCCGAACTCTCCCTAAGTAATTTATCTAAAAGTATATTTAAAGGCAAACGTGAAGTACGGCGCGACGGGGAGAAGCCGAACTGGGACATGTCTTCACTCTTTCAATTACATTAAAAGCTTAATTAGTAATATTACCGAAGTGTCCTCCGTGCCGGTCAGAAATTTCACAGAACCAAAGGCTTCTATACTCTTTGGTAGTTGGTTTTCGTGAATTTTCTCGAGTTTGTTCACGAAGTCTTCGACTCTGGCCGAACTTCTGAGATGCTTAGACGAAATGTAGCTTGCAATTAGTGTAATGGAAGCAACCTTGCCGGGTGAAATTAACGCAATTCGTCCATAGCGAATGTAAGGGCGCACTCGGCACAATTAACTCTTGGAGTAGAGAGAAATTGCAACAAGTGCAGCGGGCCTCGCCCTGTCCACGGTCCATTTAACCCACTCAGTTTGCGGGCGCTCCAAACCCGCGCTAACTTTTGAAAGCGTTCACGTAAACACCTTTTGCTACATATTGCACAGTCGATTACCCACTGCTTTATTCTTTATATTCTCCACTATGATTTCCTAATCTATTCTTTTATATTTTATAGCGACTTTTAATATCATTTCACATTATAAACTTTCCTATAAAGCCACTGGACGTGGAAATATCGCACTTACTTAAAATTTTATGTTTTTAAAAATGTACCTACTTGAAGTTATGAAGTCAAGTTGACCGTTTATTACGTTATAAAAGATTAAAACTTTTTTATTATTAATAACTTTTGTTTTTTATTTCTTTTTTTGCGATAGAGTTCGTACTTAATACAACATACTTTTCTCTTATTATTAAGATAGTAAAAGTGGCAATAGAAACAGGCTACTCTATGTTCTAATTAACTAATTTTAACAACAATGAACTGAAGTTATGTGTTAAAGCCTGTAGGCTGTTTTTCATGGATGACTATGTAATTAATATAAGTAAGCGCGTACGTATGTAGTGAACGATAATAAGTATACATTTTTAAAAAACTTAAGTTACTTTATGTATTAGACCGTCGTGGCACGTGGCAAGGGTGTGACTGTAACGCGACCATTATAGGTTCGATCCCCACTCGAAAAAATGACTTATTATTTATTAATATTTTCCCTTAAACCCTTTGTGCGGCAGTTCGACTGGTACTTAGCCGTTTTTTGTATTTGGTAATATCTCATAACATTAGCTTCGATCAGATAGTTAATTAGTTTTGCAGTATATACTGTCCCTTAATTATAATATTGCTTTAGTTTATATAAAGGGAAGCTATATAATTTTTATAAAGAAAAACATCTTCAATTTTCGTTCTTATTAAAATGAGTTTTTTTTTATATTCAAAAATAACAAATTTAATTAAAAGAGAACAGAGGCGAGATTATAATGCCTCTGTCATAGTTGAGATTCTATAGTAATAGAAACAGAGGGTGGACTCCTACTGTAGACGGCTTATTAAACTAGAAAAAAGAAACTGTTTTGTTACCTTTATGCGCGAGTTACGAGAATAAATGAGCGGCACCGCTCTAACGCAATAAAGCTTCTCCCGCATCGGTGAAATTTACCTTATTAATTTCATTAGCACAAAATAATCACGGTGGTCGCCCTCACTGATCCCTAAAATTATTTAGGAGAATACTGGTATAAATACCTTTGTGTGCCCAAAATATAAATTGTTTTTAACGTGTTTAACGTGTAACAATATTTCGTAAAGTTTCTTAAAAGTATAATACTTTTTATAAAATATATAAAAAATGTTACTTAGCGGGATTTGAACCAGCGCCTCTTGGAAACCGTTCATGCGCTCTGACTACCAAGAGGCGCGGGTACACATTTAAATGTTTTCTAAAAAGTATTTTTGCCTTTTAAGTTAACACTTACGCCACACACTTTGAAAACTTTAAAAATATTTGTTATTATAATGGAAAAGCGGTTTACGTAGTAATTTATATTATAATTTTATTGCCTTAATTTAGTGGTGACTTCGATCCTGCTTCATAAAAGAATAGATTTGAAATAAACGTCTCTTGAGCATAAGACAATATCATTTGTGAATAAAAGTTTGTGTACCATTCGAAACATAATCCTAATAGCGCTTATCCGCGCGATTTAACCTCGAGATATTCTTGCTCTGGTTGCTTTACAATCAGATCGAGGAACTTCACCGAGTTGTAGCTCAATGAACTTACTATTTTTTCCATGCAACGTTTAAGATAACATTTTCGTTGTATAGCAGTTAAGATATGTTTCTAAGATCTATACATAAATATTGCTTTGTATTTTAATGAATGCGTTTCATATATTGCATGTAAGTGAAGTAAGTATAAAATTATAAAAAATAAATTGCCCAGTATTCGTTTTATGAATTTTAAAAATTAATTCGTACCCATATATATTTTGTCGTTTAATAAAATAGGTGACGCAAAAAAATAAAAAATAATTTTAAATTACATCTAACAATCACATTGTTTACAATCAAAACAAGCACATTTGTCAAAAAATACATCCCCTGTAACATATGCAATGCTGTAACTCTTTTGTCAACTTTCGTTATTCTTAAATATCCAAAGTTTTCCAATTACCTATTCAACGCTCCATTCAGAAGAAATTCGTTGCTCTTTGAACAAGCGACTCTATGAAAAGAAATCACCGAATAGGTGAGCGCGGGCAAACTCGAGAGTAAATATTTGCGTATGTAAACTGGAATTATTCACGAAAAAAACTTTTAATGGCGTCCCCGGAGTTCCCGTCAAACATTTATCAACAAAAGAACGAACGTCCCGCAGGCGATAGAACTTGAAATGTATGGAAATTACCCAGTCACGAGCGGGAGAACAATTCACTAACGGCATAGGCAAATGTTTTGTCGCAGCTTGTTTCGTCGGATTTCGGGGCTCACACGAAAAATCCTTTAATAAGTACCTCTCTTTGGCAATCTTTCAATAACATAAAATGCTTATGATATTACGACAATATACATATGTATTCTGAAGGAATAAAAAGATAATTAAATGGCATGGTTTTAATTACAAAAGAAATATATACATTTAAATAAAAAAGGTTTAAAAATACAAAGCAACGTATATTATTATGAAATGTTGTAAAATATATATAATTTGTTCAGCAAAGACGTAAAATGATAAAATAATACACCGCTCGAGATTGTTGAGTTAATTTTAAGATCTTCTGTGACTGGCAAATTAATATTTTATAATAAAGTAATTCGTGAACAATGTAAACGAAACCGTAGACTTTCTTATCCTCGGAGATCTTTGGGATCTGTTAGGCAATCTTATGGTTTAAAGACAAAAGTGTAAATATTGATATTAAGGCTACTAATTTGAAGATTAACTCGGAATTTAGATTATTAGATAGAATAAATAGGTTCGGGGCGGACACCGTTCCATTTGCATTTCAATCAGAATGATATAGCCGCTCCGTCACCTCACTTAAAGCTTTTCAAATATTCCTATAACTTCTGATGCAACGAGAAAAAGCCTATTTGAATTGGGAAGATCAAAGCGTAAAAATTTATCGTTACAAAAAAATCGCGACAAGAACATCCAAAAAGGCGTCAGGCACTTATTATTTCAACAGAGTCAGTGTCTCGTCTCCTCTCCCGTTTTATTTGTCTTTTCGATTGTTCCGGTGCATAGTCTCCTCCATTACTCGGCACTGAAAGGAAACTTTTGTATTCAATTTGGTATTATAATTCCTATTTGAAGCCGCCACGCACCATCGCGCTGACATCGACTATGTAAATGGACGCTTCACAAACCTACCCGCGTTTTAGTCAAAAATACTTAAGTAACTTGTGTTTTAGGATATTAACTATTTGTTTTACTATTAAACCAATTATTTTATTGTAAACTTATACAACATTAAGTAATAAATGTAATATTCTATATACATATCTACGTTCACATATACCTAGATATAGGTATTATTTGATATATTATGACATAAACATATTAATAATTTATAACATAGTAAATCGTAATATTTAAAATACAACTCCGCATTGCATTTGTTTATTTTGTAGTTCCTTGGTTTATATAAATATTTTGCTGCGCTTACCTGACTGGAATTTTTATTCATCCTCGCGCTGCCCGACGGCAGACAAGGCAACATTTCAGAGTTTCTCTTCAATTTAAAATGGAAACTTATCCCTAGGCTACCATAAAGTCTACATTTTCCATGGAAATCCACCTAGCCTCTGTATTCTATCCTAACTGGTGTCCGAGCTGAATCCATCTGGATTTAGAAAGCGCACATTGGTTGAGCGATGCGAGAGGGACTTGCATCTTATAGCTGAACAGGACAGGTTTTATTTTACGAGATGTTTTCCGCGACCGTTTCGCAGATACTAAAATAATAAGAGTTTTACGTCGCCGCGTATTATGTAGCTTTTATAGCCCCCCGAGCTCGGCTGAAGCGCTGTTACACTGGCTTACGACGGTTCTTGTGACGAAATAATTAACCCAGTGTTATTCGCATTAAAGTCTGCTTCTACCCCACATTGAATACTTATATGTTTTACAATTTATTACAGTCGTTGGAAATTCGCATACAACATTTTCACAGCCATTCATTGTATTATGATTTCTTTTTAGACGCAAGTACTAAGTATTAATTTGTTAGCTTTCATTTATTTTCGGTTATATACAATATCAATTTAAATATTTTTTTATTGGTTACAAATTGAGATAGTGAAAGAGAAAATAACATCTGTTTTTATATGTCAATGTAACTGTTTTAACTTCTAAAATCTCGGAGATTTAGGGTCCGTCCAAATGTCTATATTCAAGCTAGAGACAAGGGACCGATAACAGATTACCCACAAACACGTTTTAAATTCATTTCCCGACCCGAGAGCCGATCGCTCCTCGATAAAATGTGGAGACCTTCGGGGACGGCCGGGGTACGGAGACATATTTACTTTGTACCCCGCTCCGCCCGCGGCCGCTCCCCGGTCAGGTAACATACGGAGTGCCAAAATATTTATTCGGGGTCTGTTACTTGCCCATTTGGATTTTATTCACGAACATTTCGGCTATATTCTGCTACTAACTATTGAAGTATTCAGTAAAAACTATCGATCGTAACTCTCGTGTCTATTTAAATGATTATGAATGATTGTGAAATTAATAATTTCTTATAGAATAACGTGAAAACAATTAAAAGTAAAGGCAAAATTAGGAAGCATATTGTTAAGATATTAATTAATAACTAATTGTGATTACAGCAACCCAACAAATCACAGTTTATTAATAATAACACATATATAAAACTTTTTTCTAAAAAAAAATCCACTTATAATTTACTAGCTATACAAACGCGGCTTCTGTAGTTTTTTTATGATAGTGAAACAAATATCCATCCTAACAAATTTTCACATTTATAATATTAATAGTATTTTTATTTGCTTAGGAAATTAAGGGGCCAGTTAATAAAAGCATCCAGTACATTAGTAGCTAAAACTGGTAACCATATTGGTGTTGACGCAACCACAGAGACCTTGTGAATAACTAAATCTAAACTACATTAGCGTAGCCGGGGCGATGTTTTGACTCTATTTTCAAAACTAGTACAAGCCACTTATTGTAATCCGCTCTAAATGCTTTCAGCTGTAACCAAACGTTACGCGGGTTTAATTATGGTGATTTTGCATGGACATCTCTAATACTTAAAAATAGCATAGCATAGCTCTTTGCATAAATATTTATTGGGAACATATTTCGTTATTTATTTTCATAAAATTTATTTCAGTTTTAGAGACAGGGTTATCTTATTTTTGATTGTAGGTTGACTCTTGAAGAATTAAAGAATAACAATACAAAAAAGATAAACAATACCAAAGCTGTTACCGTATTTGTCTACAACAAACAGTCCCTAATTACTCATTATACAAATTTTATTATTTGTTTTATTTTTTTATTTGAAAAGTTATGAAATTAAATGAAAGCTAAAAACGTGTGGTGAAAACTTTGTCGTCGTTATTTTTTCATGAACATCGCACAGGAATAATTATTAAAGCTATTTCTAGATTTAATTTAGAATAGGGGAGAGCGGGGCTAAATGTTCCTATTTTTTTTAACCTCAAATATTGCTACGATTTCAGTATTTATACAATATGATCAAATTCAACTTATATATCTAGACTTGAAATTAAAACAGTAATTTGGGGCATTCTTTGTAAGACTTTTTATTATGATTTTTTTTATGACTGAAGTCGGAAAGTAACAACTTACCCCGACTTGGGGCAAGTTGTTAACAGATCGGGGTAAATTGTTTCCATATTTTTTAAAGCTAATATTTGCAAAATAAAAAACAATAAATAATCGAACAAAGCCTGTTTATTTAAGGAAAAATCAAGAGTATCATAATAATCACCAGGCGCATAAGCAAATCTTTTTAACCGACTTCTGTACGAAAAGAAGATTATCAACTCGACTGTTATTTTTTATGTAACTTCATAACTTTTGATTAGGTGAACTGATTTTGGTGGTTTTTTTATTTGTAAGGTAGTGCTTCTCATGTAGGAACCATTTTTTTTATTTTTAGTCCATTTTTAACAATGGTATCTATGAGAATATCACATAAGTATTAAATTTGTATTGGTATGTGTGCGACAAACAGACGAATACTCAATATCATGCCCACGGATTCCAATTATTCCTTCTCTATTTAAAAGGATACACTTCATGTATAGTTTGATGAAAGTTTGATTAGGTTCCGATTATAAGATCCGGTCGAAATGGAGAAAATTGTTTTTATTTTGGTAAATTTTAATTATATTGGAATAGTTACAAGGATAAACTTTGTTCAAATTATTGTCAACTGAATTTTGGAATACCAAAATATAAATGTTTGTATACTTAGAAATTTGTATTATATTAATATAAAAAAACATTAAATTTAATCATAATCTTTTTTCTTCGACTTTTTTTATATATATAAACAACTATGCCAAGTTATATTATAGTAATAACGAACTCCTCTACAGATAATGGGTGTTTTGGCAGATGAGGTAAGAGATGAGCGAAGTTAAGATGAATGAATGGGATCTTACGTCCATCTAGGCAATTACTGTAGAGATCGGAGGCAAATCACTCAGGCAAGCCTCTTACAATCTATATTATGTATGGTAGTAGATACTGTGACTAATGATAATTTGGAAATTACCACTACAGGTTTCACATTATATATTCATTATTATTTATTGGAATGTTATTTATTATTTTATTCTATGCTGTGCACAATGCACGGGAATTAAAACGTAAAATCGCTCATTTAGTTCAGTAACGACTTAATTGTACTTTTTGAAATTTATAAATTTGTAAATAGTCTTCCGCATATATTGACATATTTAACTTTTTAAAAATATTTATAGCGTAATTATTGCAAAATAAGAAGTATGTTGATTTATATATTTTTAATAAAAAAAATCCGTTGTTATAAAATATCTTGTGTATAGATATTTCATTTTAGATATTAAATTTCACATTATTATCCATTTTATAAAAGATTCCTGAAAATGATAATTTAAAATTAAATAATTGATTATAGTATGAAACTTAGCGCGTACGAAGAATAAAGAATAAACATAGTTCTTTACATAAAGCTTCTTTAGATAAATTTATTCGTGACATTGTTTTCTAATTAGTAAACAGTCAACAAGTATTGAATTTATGCTTAAGATAGAATGCTAAACTTGTATACTTGTGTGTATCTAAAATGTTATTTTTGATTTTTAAATGTTTTTTTTCTTATATAAATATTTCTTAGATACAATAATATTCTAAGTAGATATTTGTTTCCAAATTAATACTGCGTTGTGCATAAATAACAAAAAATATGTCATTTGTAAAATTAAATAAATAAACATTTCTGGTGATTCCAGTAGAATTTCAATTTACCGAGTCAATATTGTTGTGAATATAAATTTTGTCACGTAAAGATTCTCATAACCCTAAAAAAATTCAAGTGGTGTTATATATTTGCTTAACTGACGCTTCACGTGTCGATATACTAAATCGCGGAGACGAGGGGCTTGAAATAACAAACGAAATCGCGGCAGTGTATCGGGCTCAGCATAACATTCGGAAGGCAAAAGGAAAATATGAAAAGGCGGAATATTGCCCGACAAAATTACGATCGCTTTAGATTCCACACGGCCCATTGCGGGGTGAATTGTTATCTTCATACATTGCTATATAAATCTATTTGTTTCCTCCTTCAAGCTGATCCGTTGCTACGCTACGGTTGTTATTATAAAATTGTTAAATTGCAACTCAATTTATTTTGTAGGTACATACACATATTTGTTGATTAAGAACTGTTGACCCTTTTATTTGTTTGGAAATTTATTTATGATTGCCAATAGTATTTTGTGGTCTGCTTCCAACATTTAGAACGTAAAGAATTTATTCTATATTTTTAAACCATGAAGTGCTTATATTATCGTTAACCTATAGGCTTAATCTAGAAATAAAAATGTAAAACATTAAAAATTATGAAAATAATATTTTGTGGACCTTTAAATATGACTTGACCTGTACGGTCAAGTAGTGTAATTTTCATGGACCCCTACTTAAAGTAGTATGCAAGTTGCACTTGAGTAGCGGTTAACGTCTGACGTCTCTATTCATTACTAAAGTAACCAGCCTCCGCAACTTAGTTGTCGCAAACTTGCTGCTTCTATTTTCCCTATAAAATAGACTTGTGACAGCGACTAATGTCTGTTTATATTGGTCTGGGGCTAAGAGGTTTGCTCCTTGTTATGAGAATTGTTAACTTTGACACTGTAAAGTGTATTCAATTTGTTGCAGATATTTCTTAAATATTTAATATCAGTTCTGACAACATGAAACTAGAACAGGAGAGATAATTTAATATTTAATCCACAACGCCACTTAAGGGTTAAACCCCATTACGGATTATTAATGCTTGGGCTCCGACCGCTACCGACTTATGGCAAAGAGTTTCCGTTAATCGATTCCAAGTATCGATTATGAACTTTGTGCCAAAATCATCCGATGCGAGTGAGTTCTTGACAAATGTCTGTTATAAGCGGTGAACAAATTGGTGCAATTAATTACTGATGGAGCTGGCAGCGCTGAGCCAACAAGCATTATCAAGATCGTTAATTTGAACATCTTACCCAGATACGCCGTGATGATATTAGACGCTCGAGACGAATGCACGTCGTGATGCCGAAGGCTCTCGTAGCAGCTTAATGTTCCCACCCTTGATTGCATATTCGTTTATCAAACTAGCAACACTTTGACATATTTTAAACATCTTCTGTTTACATAAATATAAGGATAAAGGATAAATATCAAATATCCTACGTATCTACGGATACATAAGTCATGACTGTTTTATATCTAAAAACTAAACAAATATTAAGAAAACTTATAAAAAGCTCGACGTAAACTAACACAAAAAAATTGTTAAATAACTAAAAGACCACACTGACACAAACAAACACTTTTAAGTTACCCTTGATTCTTTCTGAGTCGTTACTCGCATTTGTCAAAACGTTGGTGTAAAAGACTATAGTTTAATTCTATCGACTAATTTGTACAAAACCACATTAAACTATTATATATAAAAATACAATATCATTATGTTAGAGTAAAATATATAATTATAATGAAGCACTGAACATGCATCGCTATATTACAGGCTAACTGGGGTTCGTAAAATCTAAATATAAATTTGTGTGTGGAACATGACTCTTAATGAAAAATGTATTATCTCACATAAAAAGATTTTACGCTCGTTTTAACGTTGGTTATTAAATGAAGTCATAATTTACTGTTGTTGAATAAAATCAAACTGGGAGGTTATGAAATAACAATAAAAAATATTAGATTTGCTTACTGCCTTTGAAACTCGAGGATTTCATTATAATTAAGCTGGCACCACTCAGTCGTAAATGATGAAATGATTTTCAACTTTCATTATGAATCTTTAAGGCTGGGCATTGCATTCTAGCAATGCACTCTTGTTAAATATTAATAATTATTTGCAAGTACACACGCACACTAAATGATGTTTCTTGGTCTTTTTAGTGTCTGATGGGCGACAGTGAGATTGGTTTTCTCCAACTACAAATTGTAAAATAACGATTCTTTATAACATTCCCTGTCACACACACCTACTTGCCACGTTAAAAGTCCGAAATGCAAAATAATAAAACATTATTAAAGCTAAATCGATTATAATTGAATTGTTAGTGTCACATAAATGTTTCATGTGACAACGGTAGTTGGATATCGGTCTTGTTTATGGCCTTAATAAAAATATCGATACCGATACACTACGCTGATATTTCTTAGTGCGAATTGTTACTTCAGGCTGTTTTATAAATATGAATCATTATTATTATCAGAGTTAGCTACTATAGCAGATATATTGAAATGAGATTACTTTTATTTTAGTTGTACAGTTTCCTTTAACGTATAGAATTACTATCTCATAATTTACGTATTCAATTGTATATTCGTATATAACCAAACAAAAAGTATGTTTTACTTAAATATTGTCTATATAAAAAAAGAAAATGATACTTCTATTGGCTCAAGCAATCTGTGAAATAGGGGTTCCGTCTCTGAAATAACAATAAAATCTTGGTGACCCATCTTTGTGAATTTTGGCGAAACATTTTAATATCACTAATAGATTTTATACGTATCGATTCTTAACAATGGTTTCGACATTCTTGTTTGACCAAAGTAAGTAAATAAAATTATTATATTTCAGAGTTTTCTATGAAATCAAATAAATTAATATTCCCTTTCTCATTATTTGAATCTACAAATATCATAACTGAACCATGGACTATTGAATTTGTACCGCTGTTACTATTATTATATGATACAATAAGAACATTTAAAACGTATTGAGAAATTTCTTTAATATTTTCTAAAACAATTTCTATTGAAAGGGTTCTCCAAAAGGTCTGAGGTTCGTTTGCCTGATCTAAGTAAACCTCACCTTTCATGTATATTTTATTCCTGATAATATTCTGATACGAAGGACCCTTGTATCACATTCATTTAAATGACATATTGAAGAAACATACTCAAATGTTTTGATCGAAAAATACATAGAACTTTGAATAGCGAACCCAAATACGTTTTATATGAAAGCAATGTTTAAGAATTGATCTTCAACTGGTCTTATTATTGTGATATTTTATTACTATAACCTTTTATATATTTTTAATATTGCAGATAACAAAAGTAAATTACTTAAAATATTTAAAAATTATAATTACAATTTATTTTCAAACAAATTATTTATTTTTTAACTAATATATCTTCAAATAATTTAATAAATTGTAATTCAGTGTAATTGAAGATTTTGTAGATCATTTGGTCCGTACTCAAGAAGTAATTTTATATAATTCTCTATTAAGGTGAAAAATTATCATGATAACGTAAATTCTGTCTTGTTTTCCAACTCGAGCCACCATTTAACAACAAAATTCTTATTCACCTTTTTTCTTTGTTGTGAAAAATGTTATTTAATTTCGAGCAATTATTACACTCGCTCTACAAAATTACTCTAAGGAATAGGACCCTGAGTCAGTTTTTCTGAGAAAAAGGTTTCTTTTACAATGAATGTTTTATATCTTAAAATGAGATTCCCAATATAATTGTTATTTTTCGTCGTTTTATCGAGGCATTAATCTATTTTATAAAAATATTACGATATAACATAGATACAAGCTATTTTGTTTTATAAATATATATTTTTTGTTTTTGTGTGTAGTTTCGCCATCAGCATCTGTTTCGTTTTGTGAAAAAAAAACATTACGAATGACGTGTGGGCGTTATTAAGTGTCTCGTGTGACGGATAACCGAGTGCCAGCAGGTGCGGGCGAGTGATATTCCGTAGCATACAGATTAGGTCGACACTGTCGGACCGTTGTACGTTAAATGTCTATTTTACTAGGTGTCTTTGCGGTCCTTTGGTACTTGAGCGTATCCCTTCAAATATTTTAGTATTGTATTTCTATGAGGATATGAATGAATCATCTGAAATAAAAAGTTAATCTTTCATCAAAGGTTATATATTGTAAAGTATCAAAAACAAACTTTCGCATTATAAAACTAAATAATAAAATTTCTATTGTACCTTAAGTTAAACTTTGCTAGTATGTCTAACTATTGTTATTCGTATGTTTAGTTCATTATGTAGGGTGATTTATAACTGTGCCCGCTCAGTTAAACTGCTACGCTTGTCATTTCCTTGTCTTAAATTGAGATTGATCCGATGACGGGGAGCTTCACGTATAGTCACGTGATGTTCAATTTATTCTCTTTTTTCCTTTTATATCAACGCAAGTTATGTGCGTTTTATAAAATAATATTTTTTATACATATTTTCTATATACTATTAATATAATATATATATTAATAGTTAGTGTGCCTTTTTTCTTTTAAGCAAGCAATTTTCATTTTGATTTATAGTAACGTTAAGTTTCGTTGTTTCAGAGGGGCTCCGACGAGCTTCTTTCGCAGAGTGGCGTCACCGTCATGGCGCCCGCCGCTCCACACCATGCTGACAATAACAACCAGGACTCCGCCGCAAAAAAGGTAAAAACCAATATTTTTTCACTTTTACATGTAGAAAGTAAACAGGATATTACTACATTCCTTTATTTTTTTCACTTATACATTAAAGTTTATTTCGCTCTCAGATAGAATATTGTCTCTGTTTCATCTTAACAGTAGTAAGCTGAATTACCTATTAATACTTTTATTAAATATCATCCCAATCACTTCTTTATCTATAATACTTAAACAATATAACAGGGCCATTGCCATTTTACTTCCTTTATTATTTATAAGATATATTCATGTATATCCTATATGTATATGTCGACGTCTCAATAGTTATGCTATAAAAGTAATCTTCTTATAATAATTACATTGATGGCTTATTTATTGAAGCGAAAAAGGAACTCATAAAAGGACAGCAAGCCGTAAAGAGGTAGTAGGGTCATCCCTAGCGGCTTTCAGGGCAAAAATTTTATAAATCTTCTCGACTTGCCCCGATAATTTTCTTACATATTGAATAGAAATTGAATTGATAATTTTGATCGGATGAATTCTTCGAGCATAACGACCTTTGTTGATTTCCGCGTTTCTTTGTATATTTTATGATCATTCCTTAGGTAAGATTATTTTAATTCATATCTGTAGGTAGAATATTTTTAGCCCTTTTCAAATATAACGTGTGGTTATACGTGTGTCGTAATAAAAAATAAACAATGTTGTTTCAGGTTTCCCATTGCATAGTTTTTTTGAGTGTATTTACATAAACTGGACGCACGCTGCTCGTAAATGCACACTTTGTTTGGTACTGAATAAACAAGACACTTTTTTCGGACTAGTTTGATCGCCAAATGGATTGTGTAATCTATTACAGTGCTATAAATAACTTTTGTGTATCAAATCAGTATAAGATTAAGCTTAAATATTACAGTAATGTTGGTAATATTATTAAAAAAACATTGAGAAAAGTAACATTACTTAGAAGTAAAATTAGAAAGTTAATCTGCAAATTATTTTATAAACGAGATAAAAAACTGCAGGATAGTAAAACTTGATCGACGGTAGGTAAATGACTGAAAGTAGTGCATATAGGCAAATGACGATTTTGTCATCATTTATTTATTGTTATAAGTATATTAACTGACTAACAATACTGACTTTTAATATAGTTTTTCAATTTCTGTAATAAGTTTAACAGTAGGAACTTATCTACGGATTCTTATGGACTAGTATATAAAAGATAGTTTGTCTTTTATGTTAACACGACGTGACGTGTGAAACAAGGAATATATTAGGAATGTCATATATTCTCGTTTTTTCCTGTTTCAACATATATATGCCTAAAAACTTGATAAAATACTAAAGGAGTCATAAAAAATTGGATAAAAAGCTAAACAATGTTAGTAAATAAGATTAGAATGAAACATTAAAGTATTTCAAACGGCAAAAAGGCCGAAAGTAAAAAAAGAATATCCTCGTAAATTAATAATTTATATAAGCTAAGAAGTCTTGAGAGATGACAAAGAAACATTACTAATGTATAAGAATTTTCGCTTAAGGCAATGTTTGTATTGGAGACATGAGGGTAAAAAATATATATATTTTTTGTTCTCTAAACTAGTATACTTTTAGTTATTTTTATACTTGGAATATTATTATAAAAATGATAAAGTCAAACGTATGAATTAAATATTGTTTCGTAATCACATTCTATAATAAAATTAGAATTGCATCAATAATTATAATTATTGCGGCGTAACTACCTCAATTGATTTTGGCTTACAAGTATTGAAATTATTATTTACTCTATTGCCAATGGAGTTTATAGAATGAATATTTAAAAAAACACACGCAAATCCCTAACGCTAGAAAAAAAAAATGTTAGCATAATTAGTTCTCTTTGGTGAACCAGCAATAAAATTCACGACATTATAAATATTTAACGTAAACCAATTGCATTAAATCACAATTTTCTCTCCCATAAATAACTCGCTCCTTAGAACAAAAAAGGCAACTTTGGTCGACCATTTACTCTCGCACTTGCCGGAGTACTCTAAAAAACCTCGCCGCAGTAATCTTAATTACATTGTGATCTCGTTACGTGCAGACCTAATTCATAATTAAATAGGGGTGTTACCCTACTTCAGTTATTTGTTGGCTATTTTTATAAATTGCGATTGCGTTCGCTCTTTTGAGTATAAAAATTTAGAAAGTGCTCTCCGCCACCCCTTTTCTTTGTCGCCGTGAATATTCATTTGCAATCCATCAGCGGAAGGGTGAGTTTTTTCATGAGTTATTATTTATTTTTCTCTTTGTCACTTGAGGCAAAGACTAAGTCTGAGATATACTTTTAAATAAACTTATTAGTTTTCCGCCACTTGAATAACACGTGTTAAGGAAGTAATAGCAACTTGCAGCACATAGTTGGAGTATGTTTACAAGTTGGCTAATCGTTATCCCGGTTCGGGTCATTAATGTCCAAATAAAGTAATTAATTACGTTACCGTTTTTTTTTCCCCCTATTTTCTTGACGTTACTCTGTAAAAACGTAAGGAACCTTGCAAAGTGAAGATCAATCAAATCAGAGAATGCTGCTGAACGACTCCTTAAGCATTTACGGGCTTGTCTAACGAAATTACGACTTCGGTCCTCTAACTTTAGTGTTTCGCTTATTTATGGTTAAATAAAACAAACACCTTTATCTTACTATGTTATTTAATGTATTGGGTCTCCAGATATTTTTATTTGTTCAAAAGTTGACAGTATAATAAAAATATAACAAATATAATTTTTTTTTTTTTTAATAACAGTTTTTTTATGTTTTTTTACTAATTTTCCTAATCATATAATACAAAGAAAGCATAATGACAATCACATGAATAGCGATTAATAATAGGTACTTAATTTGACTAAATGGAACAGCCAAACATGCTTAGCAATGTTATATTACATTTTAGATTGAAAATAAAATAAATTTAAACACATTCTAATTTTGTCGGATAATACCGTAATTAATACTAATGAGACGGTTTCATCAATTACTGATCCTTTTTAAGTTACCAAGATAGCTGAAACGGGTGTTGTGCAATATATTTTATTTCTATACTTAGCATATCTTTTGTGACGTTTAAATATTGACTTAATTATATATTACTTAATTTTATACTTATAATATATTATTTTCATTAATATTATAACATTAATTTTTACAATAATACTGTCAAAATTAATGCACTCACTGGTAGACTGATTTATAAAATTGTTTCTTAATTAACACACACACACACATTTAAAACCAATATAAAGTACATTAAGTTCAAAGATAATTATTTTTATACCATTTTGTAAATATAGATTTTGAAAAAACAAAAAAGTATAGATTTATTATGGAAACAAATGACATACGAGTATATCAGATACTTTTCATAATTTAGCTTTCATAATCTAGATAAAATTATATATATACATGAAAATTACAAAGATACCTACAATATTGTCACAGCCACAATTAGTTACGTCAAATCCCCGAAGAAATATTCTCCGCTTATTAATTAATATGGTATATAAAGAGTCTTTTGAATTTCTTTTGGCATTATGTGTTCATATAAAAGATTATTAATTACCAGGAAATGTCGTTACTGGGGTTGTGTGGAAATCTTATTAATTTTTCCTTTACATATTACGCTACTTCGTACAATAACAGTATACGGCTAAAGTGATGGAAATGAAATGTCATTCAGTTTGTTACGCTTAACTAAATGTTTGTGTGACGTTTTAGTGGCACGTACAAAATACTTACTTCTAGGTACCTAGGTATCCTAGTGTCAAGATACTCTGTTTATCACTTTCTAGTGAATTTTAGGGTTATTATGTGTTGAAAGTCGGAACTCAACGCTGCACTTTTCCTTTGGTATCAGAGTGAAGAAATGAAAATATTAACGAATAATAATGAATGAGTGGGAATCACAGCACCCCTGCCTCCTTCATTCTGTTTCATACGAAATTAGTTTTAATTCTAAATATTATAATGTCTAATAAGCTTATGTACATACATATAACATAAAATACCGGTATTTATATTTATTGAAACTTAATCATGCTTATCCAAAATATAGTAAGCAAACAAATAAAACGTAATATTTTATGGTTCACAAAAATGAAGTCAGCAGCTTACCACGTTTATGAAAATAATGTGTCAAGGGAATAGGAAGGGTTTACTGATGTGTATTATATTTAAAAAGAACATTTTCCGAATTAAAATAATACAAACAATATAATATAAAACAATTTAATAAGGTCATCAAGCCGCAGTTTAACAGTGGCAAATGATTGACGGTAGAAAGAATTATTTCTTTGCTTAAAGTGGAGAACGGAGTGACTTGACACTCTTTTTACCTAATCTTCTGTGTAAGGTAATGCGTTAAGTTAATACAATCATTTAACTAGAATAACATCTGCGGCCAATTAAAAGTTTTGCCTAAGTCGGCTGCGTTCATCCTATAAGTCAGTTAATAAACTCAGTTATTATACTTCTACTATCTATTGAAATTTAAATAATGCTAATAAGTATAAAATGTGAAACATTTAATAGGTTTTGTAATTTGTATGTTACATTGCTATTTAAAAACTAAAAAAATATAAAAAACTATTATACTATCATGGCTGTCTATAAAACATAAAACTGCACGTTAAAGGTAATTTTGTAACAAGACTTACTAAATTCAAATATCTGAGACCTGAGACCTTAGGGGATATTTTAATATATAAAACTACCGTATTTAACCTTTGGGTACACCGCAAGCAGCTTATCCGTAAGCTCCCCAACTGGGTCGTACCTACAGCTCTGTTTGTCAACAGTTTTAATATGCTGCTCACAAGTATATTTCAAGAAACATGTAAATATATTTTAAAGTAGTTATAAAGTACTGCTGAGTTTTTGCACTTTCATATTTAATTTTATACAAAACTTTAATTATACTATTTAGTGATTGCTAATAACAGATATACTTATATTTTTATAACCAATAGAAATGTATCCATTTGGAAAATAGTCTGAATCCCCTAAAATCTTACTTGAAAAATTCATATATAATATTGAGTTTTTTCTACGGAAATCCAAGCGAACATTTAATATTTATAGATAAAATGTGACACCGAGCATATGATTTAAAGTGTATAACGTGAAAATCGTTATTAGTAGATTTTCTGACCCAACGAACGTAATGTCCTTCTTCACGTTTACGTACCGGTTGTTTTCTTTCTTGAAAACACAAAATATAGAGATGTACGCTACGTACGGTACGGTGAAGGCGGGAGGACGTGCTCCGCGAAATATTCCACCCTTTGCAGCTCAGTACGTCTGTATATTTATATTTTTTCTTTATTTGTTTACTTACGCAGATTTGGTTCTTTTGAAGTCAATTGTACAGATTCGCATTGTTAGAATACAAGACGATGATTTGTTTATACTTTGTTTAGTTAGCGGCTTATTAATGTTACGTGAAAGTTCTGAAATGTAAGTAAGTAATGTTAAATTCTCGGTAAGTATTTTCAGGCTTCAGTAAAAATAGAAAAAAATGAATAGATAATAAAATATTCCTGAAAAGTGTCAATTTTTTATAGAACAATAAAAAGGACTAATATTAAGTTGATAAAAATGCTGATTCCTGTCATTATAATTTTAAGATAAAGCAATAAATGGGATGAGCGATCAATGCAAATTAGTACAAAAAAACATACAATTTAATCGATAAACTAATAAATAATATAACACATCGTTCTCATTCGTCAGTTTATTCATTCCATCATAATAAATTTTAACTAGTCGTGTTATTTGTTGTCGTCTAAACTTTTAAATGTATTTCTAGTAAATATAGTCAAAAAAAATAATAGCCCGTGGATAGCATAATAATATCTTATTTCACCTTAAACATCACTACCTTTACTCGTAGCAGCATTAACGTTACCTTCCCCGTTAAGTACATTTCCATTACTCAATTGTGAAAAGTCACCGTGCAGGGAACTCTTTTCACCTCAATAGAAACTGAAGTGTCATACAAAGCTACAATATATTGGAGGCCTCAGTTCGGGCCCGCCGCCGTAATCAAAAGGCTCTCGGGGGAACAATGGCGCCCACATCGGGTCGGCTCGATAAGCCTCGACAATTATACTACATCGACTTTTCAATTATACAACCGAATCTTCCTACTAATAATACTAGCTTTGTTTATGTATATTAGAGTGGTCATTTTGTGCGCCGTTTAAACACGTGCTCGTACAAACATTAGTCCTCATGAAGCGAGCGATGGGACGCTGAACTTCACAATTTTTGTTGTACGAATGTGCTTTTATACTTACTTTGGGTTAATTTTGTGTAATGTTTTAATTGTTTTTATGTTTGATGTAATAGAAATAAGTTAACTTTTGATAATGATCTTCGAAAGTTCCAATTTTAGGCAGCAATATCAAAATTGTGATTTCTTTGTACAACATCAAATAACAATTTTTAAACAAAAGACCTCTACGATAGTCTAAATACTGTAAAATTTACAGCATAAAGCGTTCTATTGTAGTGGCTTTTCACTTGGCGCTTTTCCTGTTGAAACTAGAAGTTACAATTTTTTATTCTTTTTCCAGGTTAAACTGGAACAAAATGTCGGCAAGCCGTCAAGGGTTATCCACATACGGAACATACCAAACGAGACGACGGAAGCTGAGATCATACAGTTGGGCCTGCCCTTCGGGCGGGTCACCAACGTGCTCGTTCTCAAAGGGAAAAATCAGGTAAGGATGCAAAATTATACACGGCTCTTGTAGCGCTGTGGGCCATATTGGTTTTGTAATGTAAATGTTCATAGTAAAACAGTTACATATGACGTTTTCTTTGTTATTTGCTCTGTTTAACATACATAGTTTCTGCTTTTATGCTGTATTTTAGTTCACATATTATATATGCTACATGTATGTATGTAATGTTAAACACATCAATGTATGGCTCCAGAATTTAATGAAAAATGGAGCTCAAAACCGTCTTAATGGGAACGGAGTATCTTAAAACTAGGTTCCCAAGTTCCTTCTGCCTACCATGTGCGGAATACAGCGTAAAGCTATAAAAACATGAATATTTATACATACTTATAAATGGTAATACAATTTAGGTGTATGCTGTAAACTGTAATAATATAGCGACATATTTTTCACCTTAGTCACTTCAATATTATTAGCCATCCAAACAAACTGCAATTCATAGTTTGAAACTAACATTGGATAAAGTGCATATATAGTTCTTATTTCTTCCGGCCATAGTCTGGAGCTGGATTATCTGGTGCATAAATATGAACAAATCGCTTAACTTCGACTGTGTGTATACTTTATGGCCCAAGAAAGTTTTGACGACCACTTTGAACGAGTCGAGTAGTTGTTAGCTGCTCTTGCCAGTAGATCGTTTAATTTGTTAAAGTAACGTACACTTATTTTGATTACAGATGTTTAACTATAAGGATATTTTGTTCTAATAATAGTAATATATATAGATATAATTATAAACAAACATGACTAAGGAAAGTAAATACAATACTAACAGAAATTAGAACGGACATAAAAAAAATAATAGAGACTTCAATATACGAAGTCGGCCATGTACTCGTAACACTACTAGACAATAGTGGAAGCTCCGCCGGAAGCACAACAAGTGGGTGGCGCGGCGTCCGCAAATAGGCCGCTAACCATTGTGGTGCCTATTTGTTTTCCGTTTTATATTACCTATGGATCTGCTGGAAGCAGGTCACGCTTGTGACCTGGCTGCGTATCGCTTCGTTATAGTTAATTTGTGTTTTTGAATGTCCGCCTCTGTAATTCAGCACAAAGGTAATATTGGAGTACCCTTACTTTGATGCTTATGATGGATATCAGAGAAATAGACAAAAACATATTTATTTTCAGCGTAATCATTTTAGAATATATTTAGGTACATAAAAAAAGTCAGTTTCAGGATTATTATTTTTTTAATCAGCTTCACGCTGTATCCCTCTCACAGCAGGGTAGGAAGAGGGAATCTAGTGTTAAGACGCTCCATTCCACATTTTCTGTCGAGTTCTTGAGACATTGCATGTTAAATAGCCTCGACACCAGAGGTAAGATATGAAAATATAAATTTCAATAAAAGCCTCAAGCCTCAGGTTTTAGGACTAATTTCACTATTTTTAATACACAAAAAGAATAGTAATAACAGTTTATCTGATCATTAAAGTATCAAAAGTTAGAGTCAAGGCGCTTATAAAAAGATAGGTGCCAGTGCTAATCCCAGCTCGCTTTTGAAATCGCTACGTAAGCGTTAAACTAACCGATGAAACTTTCACAAAATTAAGCTCAGGATTAGCAGACATTAGTAAACTTAACACCACGTAAGCCTCAAATCTTTCAATCGACTTTCAAATATGAACATTTTCTCGTAAAGCTATTACTGAGTGGCTGTCATGTTTACACAATATGAATATTTATGTAATAAATGTATGTATTTTTACTATTAGTTCGTCTAATGTATATATTTTATTTTATACTGCAGGTAAGAGCAATCTATAAAGAGTAATGAAACTAAACTAGATATTTACAATACACAGGCACACTAAAATCTTGAGTAGGTATTTAGAACCTACATACACTCGGGGATTGAAATATTTAATATTTTCATTTCTTCACTCTGGTGAAGGTAGGAGGCAAGCGCGGCGTTGAGATTTGCCACTCAACACGCAACGCCTCGAGAATTCGGCAGATAGTGGGGAACGGAAGTGCCTTCATTGTAAATAAAGTGTGATTACACTAGGTTCCTAGATTCCCTCTGACTACCCAACTATGTGCGGGATACAGCTTGAAGCAAAAAATGGATGTAATCACTAATGTTTAATGAAAATAACTAAATTTTACTTCTTTTCACTTTTAAAATAACTAAAAATATTTTCGAAATATCGCTGACAACACCATAATAAATTAAAGTACGACATTTACTGCTTATAAAACACATTATAGGGAAATTTATATTATACATTCCCTTAAGTACTAATTTTCCGTATGGGGACAGGACACGCCGCTCGCGGCAAATATTTGTATAGGCTTTTGAAGCAAGTGTTTGTTATATGTGACCAAGTCTACTGTAGACCTCCATATAATTTAGAAGTAGATAATATAAACATACTTTTTTTGTTTTATGCTATAACTCGTATATTGCAGGGTAGGGAGAGTGTTAAGACACTACGTTCCACATTGTGGTGGATCAACGCCGCTCTTTTGCTTTCGTACCAGAGCGAAGAGTTGAAAATAATATTAAAAAATACTTCCTTCCCCCGAATTGTAATCAAACCTTGTCGCGTTACAGTCTTAGCCTCTATATACTCTACACACTTTATTTGTAAATATATAAAGGGAAAAAAATGCAAATCAAATTTATAATTACATTTTGTAATAATATACAATTTGTTTAAAAACTTATTTGATTTTCCACAATTTCCATTATAAAATGTAAAAGCTATATGCTCTTTTTTATTTAATATCTATACATTTTAATTATCACTTTTAGCCCCAAAAATATGCGAAAAGGGGAAAAATTATAATAAATTAAGCTGAATGCGAAATTCCATCAAAATTCTACTTAGCGGAATTCAAGGGGTGGCGACGATGAAAATAAATTTCAATTTGGGTTACGAATATGATGGCACGCCACGTTAGTTGAATAATTGTTTTTATTTCCTTGTTTTCGCAATATATTTTTATAGAAACAATTATGTCTTGAGAAGAATATTACTTTAATACATAAACGTCTAACGTAAAATATTTTTATGATAAGTATATAAACAAATATTTACGCACATATATTATATGATCTTTTTGTGATTTTATTTCTCGTCAGTAGGTTCGTATTTATGTAGGACGTAGCTATATGATCACAATTTTCTCGTTGTTTTGATTTTCAAAAATTTAAAAACTAAAGAAAAATTGTAAAGTTTTGATCGTGCAGAAGTTAATCCAATAATGGACTCCACAAATGGAGGATAAAGGTTAGCACATCTATTTTAAAGCCGTCTATTCCATTGCTTTTAAATCTAAAAGCTTACAAGTAACACATTCGCATTTATTATTTTATTCTACACCTGCATGTCCTAAGCAGAGCTGGTAATTTCAAGACCTAAGATATTTCACGAAAGAAGCTTGAGATGACATCCAGTCGTTTTTATTGTCACATTTCACGCCGCAAGGGTCTCAAAAGTACGCGCAACTCAGAATTTACGAGTTGCTGCTGACAAATTAAAAATGAGTTAGTTTACAACCCGGAAATAAAATAATAAAAAAGAAATCTTATTACGTGCAGCCAGTGGGACAGACGTTGCGACAATGTTATCCCATCTAATAAATAGCGTGTATGACATACGCCTCGTATATATCGCGGCGTGAACAAAAACAATCTTTCTTCCAGCACGAGAAACAAGTCGAATCCCTTTTTTATGGACGGTCACAATGTATTTTTTTTGTGTTATGAATTTTTCTTTATCTTTTCATTTAAGTCTTCACGGTGCAAATACAATGAAATTTAAATATGCTTTTACCTTGCATTTCATATCTTCCTTGTAGCTGCGACATTTCTAATATTCATTCGCGCATCGCTGGAAGCAATTTAAAGCCACTGTTTAATTTTAATTCACGTGAGTGCTAATCTCATATTAAATTATATATAGTATATTAATCAATAATAAAGCACTCCAGAGCACAACACGCTTTCGATCCTTTGATGGTCTCGTGGAGAATGATGAAAAGTATCGCAGTTGATGGTAACCGTAGCTCCGAGAGTCCAGTTACAAAGGCGGCATCTGTTGAGAGGTGGGCAAACACTGATGTGAGTGGGTGCGGACAATCGCTTCCACTCTCGGTGATTAAAACGAAGAGCCGTTGACACTATTTTACGATCGAGCCTCGCGTGGCTGCTATGCTCCCATTAATTGGTCTCCCTCACTCCCTTTAACATTTCATCTGATTTATGAATCAATTCAATTCAAAATATCAGGACTAATTCTATGAAATACAATACTAGTTCATTTATAACTTTATCAAGAGAATGTACCTTTTATGACTCTGAAATGTGAACTTACTGAGACTCATTTGTTAGTATTCATCCAGAAGTAAGGCAAGTATATTAATAACATCAGAATTTCATGCTTGTGTAGCTATATCTATAAAATTTAATTTATGTTGGGTATTCATTAATATAAAATATTTATCTTTCATCAATATTTTTATCGGATAGTTTTAATTTGCTGTAGTCCACGCCATATTATATACAAACATAAACGTTCCAAATTAAGTTTTCACCAAAGTATGCCTTAATAATGTATGAAGATGGTATATATTTTCGTTGGTATCTTATTCTAGTTAAGACATTTGAATTCTAAATTGCACTGTTACCTATTTCATTCTAGTTAAGTTCACTTTTGAGCAGCACATATTTGTTTTTAATTAGCAACAGACAATTTCTATTTTATTTGCGGCTTACACGGGCTTACGCCGGTGTATTTTGCACGTTGGTCGGCCATGTTCAAATGCCAAAAGCAGAAATCTGCGGTTGTGAACGGTGCGCACATGAAATAGGGAGCGGGTATGCTAAATATCCACTCTAAAATGATCGTCAAAATCATAACGCATTTAGAAAACGATGCACTATACGCTACACGCTATACGCTATGCGGGGATCAGTACTGTTGTTTGGTCACCGAGTTTATGCGTGGCAAGTTCGTCAAAGCCGATTAATTGCACGCCGTAGTGCTACAGGCACAAGCGTGTTGGTAACACGGTATGATAACACTTTTGAGGGATTTACCTATTCATTTCATAAGTTGAATAGAGTATTACTATTAGTGAATATGTTGGCATTTTAAACTATTATTTGTTCCTAATTGTGGTATAATAAAATCGCATATCATTTTGTCTAAATCTATTCCTCCCTTTAGTCTACTTAATATATGATTAATATTGCTTTAATAAAAAAAAATCAGCTTCACGCCGACTCCGTTCTCGATAGGACAGTCTCTACTTTCCGCCTATTTCTAGAGCCCTTGCGTGTTGAATTTCAGAATTGAACGCCCTGCTTTGCCTCGTTACTAAAGCGAAGAAATAAAAATTTTAACTATTTATTTTCCACGAGTGCGAATCGAACCCACAACCTCTAGCGCTTATAGTTGCAAACTTGTGCCCCTACGCCACACTGGCTTCAAACATAATTCTTAAGCAATTATTTTATACTCATACAAAAAGGCTTTCTAGACGAGATCTCTCTCACAAATTAGTTACAGTAATATACACATTTATCTATCATTACATATTTAAAAAAATATATATTAATATTTATGTAATAATATGAAAAATTAATATTTTAATCATATATTTTTAATCTCAAAACGATCGGTTTTAATATAACCGTTATCTAACCAAGTAAATTAGATGACAACCTTCGTCGCGTCGAGTAAAATATGAGTGCCAGACCTCTCACTCGACGTCGTCTCACATTCTCATATATTTCGCCCCCCACTCCCGGCATTCGATTATATTAGGTGATAGTTGTCGTACAGAACCGGTAGGTACTCAATTTATGTTCCTTCTTTGTATTCAGTGTAGTTATCGGTTATTTATAACTCGCAAGTATGCTGTCTAGTGGAAAAAAGTTATTTAAGATATTTAAGTTATACTTAAGTCGTAAATATCATGGTTCTTTGGATTTATGTTTAAATGTATGTATTTATGAATTGTTTTTATTTCTTCGCTCTGGTAATAAACGGCGTTGAGTTCCTCCACTTAATGCCCAATTTCTGGAAAATCGGGCTGAAAATGGGGAATGGAATATCTTAACCCTAGGATCCGTTCGTTTAGCAGTATCAATTATTATTAACGTATTGGTTGCTAACGGCTTTAAATTTATTTAGAACGATGGGTCTCGGAACTAAGCCTGCAAACTTTCTATATAGATGACTAGAATTGGGACGGGACTAACTATAGAAATAAGTAAAGATGATAGGTATAGTAATTGTTTGATCTGTAATAACTACTACTACATTTTTTTTACTATATTATTGTTATTAATTAATTATGCTTTGCCTCATTACCAGAGCGAGAAGAGAAATGAAAATATTAAAGATTTCTTTGCTCCGAGTGGGACGTTAATTGTATAAATAAAATAAAATAAAAGTATTTTTGTAAAAACGATTTTTCTTTTTGTTCCAAGGCTTTCCTCGAGATGGCAGAAGAGATATCAGCGGTGGCGATGGTGGCGTACTTCGGCGGTTGTGTGGCGCAGCTGCGCGGACGCGCCGTCTACGTTCAGTTTTCCAACCACAAAGAACTAAAAACTGATCAAACCCACAGTAACGCGGTAAGATATATTATATCATTATTGCATTTTACTTATATATTTTTTATTACAATATAAAAAGTGCTCCCAGTGCTTATCTTTTACTTAACTTTTGATATTTTCGTAACCTTCGGATGAAATGTAGTTTTTGACTTAAATTAATGTATTTATTAATCAATGTTAATTAGTACTAGTTAAAATCAATTCATATTAATTAAATAAAGCATACATAGGTATTAGGTATTTGCAAGTTTATTATAACAACAACATTGCTGAAAACGCGATAATACCAGCACACGGCAGACACACCGAGGCTTATTCAAATTGTATTGAGTCTAAACATTAAATCATTTAATTAGTGAAAGTCTAACCAGTTATTCATAATTACGTAGTTCAATTAGCTTTATTACAGTTATAAACGTATTATATAGCGGAATGCGATAAATATTACAGCCGTCGTAGCCGATGGGGAAATTGAACCCCTGCGGCCAGTAGTAAAACTATTAATATAATCTTTGTAGGGGGCATCAAGAGCCCAAAATTTAGATAACGGTATTCAATAAAGCCGCACACGACGCTAGGCCTTATGAGCTACGTTGTTCCGGTGGGATTTAGTTACTAAACTATATCTCTTGTGTGTCGATATCTGAATGGAGATTATTTTAATATAAACTTTCATATAATAAAACTGTTTAAGTGTGAAAAAGGAAGCGAACGTAGCAAAAAATTACTTGAATTTTTTATCCTTTATCACAGCTAAAGCGCATAGTGAAGATAAAATATCAACATCAAAGAAGCCCTACAATTTTAGTTGAATGAGCTAATTTATATTTTTTCATTTTAAACCCCTTTTGTAAGCCTTGACCTGGCGTAGATTGTATAAAATTACCGTCTCCTTTCAACGTCTCCCAGCACTAAAAATTACGCTTAAACCTTTTAGCATCTTTCGTCGCTTTCATACGCGGAATTTGTTCGACTTTAAAAGTTTTACTGCAAAATGTTTAATAATCTAAACAGCTTATGGGATAGCAGAAAATTTTCAGTTTATTTATTTAGTAGACAAAAAAATATATTGTTTTTTATATTCTGAAGACATTTTATGCTTGATAGTGCGGATCCATCCGCAACGCCACACAAATATTGCCTCGAATGGGAATCTAATCCATGGCGTGTAAATTCAAACTTGGTATCTAAAGAACACAACGCAGGTCACAAAAGGGATATAAATAACAATAGACATTATAAATTAATTAATTAATTAATTACTTTATTTAGGGAAGGAAATTGTTTTCCAAGTAAATTACGGTTAGTGGACATTATTGGTAACACAACACCCAGCAGATGAATGAATTATGAAGCTCTCAAATGATCAATTAAAATTCATTTATCCACGAGACCTGTCTTCAATACTCTTCAATCATTTGCTGTCTCATAGCCATAATATTGCCTTTGTATAATCAAAAAGAAAAGCTGATGGCGTTTTAGCTCGAGTTAATTAAATTATACCTAATTGTAAGCATTATATACTTTAAATAAATTATTAATTATTTTTATGTGGGGATAAATTAAAACAAGTTTTTCTTATCAGGCAAAAGTTTAGTATTGTTTGTCGTAGGTTAATTTTGCAATAACAAAATATTTCTTTAAGCTTTGTGCTGTATCCCGCATATAAAAGAGTGGGGAAAAGAAAACTCGGGTTAGCAGAGAGTCCTTTCCCCGTCTTACGCCGAATTTTCAAGATATTACGTGTTGAATCACGGAACTCAGCTCCGCGTTTTGGCGACAAGAGCGGGAACATAAAAATAAATCATTCCTCCGAATGGGATCGAAGTTTTTACGAATCATCTTATTATGACCATGTTCAAGGACTAGAGCTCTATCCACGTAAACCACTGCATATCAAATACAAATGAATGGTTATATAGTTTGGTCGACACGTCACTCTGTAATTTCCGTCAGTTATAATTAGATCGAATGCAATGGTTAACATAAACAGGACGTCCTGGCTTATTATATGATGGAAATGGATTTCATTTAGTTATTTGTAAAATATAAATAAAATGAATAAAACTGTTTTTTTTTAAGTTTTAAAATGATCATTAATATCATAAAGACTACTTTTATATTATAATGGTCATTATTTTTATTTTCTAAACTTAAAAGTCATGTAAGAAATAAAGTAGGTATACAATTAGTCAATAAATATTATTATAAAATTGTTATTAATTAGACTATATAACTATTTTAAAAACAAATAATATAAAGGTTCCGTGCAAAATTACATGTAAAAATATACAGAATGTCCGAAATACATATAAATAGACTGAAATGTTATGTATATTATTGTGTTACCACACAAGTTATTTCTTCAGAAGGTTAAGTAAAAAGTCATGTATCGCAATAATTCGAATTTGAAGCTTTTCCCAACGAAACCATAAGGAAATTGAAATCTAGTAGATCGAAAAGTATCTCACTCGAACTGAAATATGAAAGCAATAACTTACTTATCTAAATATACTTCTACGAGTATAAAATTGTAACGACACAGTGGGGACGGAACAAATTGGTCCGTACATGTACATACATACAAAAAACACTTAGTAAAAGATAAGGAGCTTTTCAACATCAAAAGACAATACATTTATCAGATGTTACTCAGAAACAATGTTCCTTAGTAGCGTATTATAGTAATTGAAAGGGAGCTATTATAAAAACAACATATAATCATGTTTATTTAATATAATATATTATATACTTGTATTTTCAGAGATGATTGCATTTGAAAACTCTTAGCGTTATTACATTGCGAATAGCTACAATGAAAATCTTAGTCTCACTGAATACTCAGCTTGAGTCGCAGGAATATTAAAAATGATAACGTTTCGCTTTTCATATAATATATATACGTGATATAAAACAAATAATATGATTGTGTTGGCAATTATACGCCAGTTATGATTATAATCATCTCATTGTTTAATCATCAATAGTATAATAGTTGTTTGATCGGATTGTCAACAATGCAAACAAGCGTCTGAGTAAACACAATGGCTAATTAATGTGATGTACAAACTGAAAATGGATACAACTAGGTGTCTATTATGTGTTTACTTACGTATACGTCTCCGTGCGAGTTTTGAGGAGTTTATCTTAACTAATGTTTGTCTTGTAATTTGTAACAAATCATAATCTAGAGTAGAGGTGTAATGGTACGAGAATATTTTACGTAGCTACAGTATATTCATTTTTATTTGCGAGTCTAAAATTAAAAAAATAGTAAAACAGAAGCATATATAACCAACTAATTCGATGTTTTCTTTGTCTATTTCACATCTATGTTGCAAAATGCGGGAAAACAATTAATTACTAACGATCTCTTACCGTATCAGGTATGATTTTTCACAAATTTTCCAGCGATATTTTGACATTTCTTTGTCAGTCCTATTTCCTACAGTACTTAAAACGATACTTCATAATGATGTGATTCGTGCCCTGCGGGGAGCTCCTTAACATTATCAAGGACTTATTTTTCGTGACGATTTCAGAGGAAGATCTTTCATTATTATTTCACTTTTGACGTTTTTCGGTAATGGTTTTCAACATTCTATTTTTACTTAAGATTTCTTTTAGACACGTTTCTATCGAGGGGCGTTTAACAGATGCAGTTAAATATGGGCGAGCGTATAAAATTAATCAATATTGGCAACTGTGGAAGCAGATATTTATAATTTTCGTAGTAAGATGTCACAATTCAGAAATATCCGACTGTCTTGCGCTATTAAAACTTATAATGAGGGATTTGGCAAAATAGATAGACTTGCCATTGTTATCTTAACACGATTCCGAGGGGATCACTAAACTAAAATTTGTCAGACGTATTATATTATCTTTTACTTACCATTTTATTTACTATAATTATATTTGTTGATAGAATACAATTTGATTAATTTTATTTGCGTATGATAGTTGTATTTTCTAACCTTATTTAGGGGATTATTATTAATATTATATATTTTTTATTCTTCTTATGTAGTTGCAAATTGCCTTGATGATATATATATTTATAAGTACGTTTAAGAAAATAACATAACCTTTTACCTTATCCACTATTATTAAGCAGGGGTGCAATTTAAAGATCGTGTAGTGAATGCACGGCTTTGATCAATCATGCGTCGCAAAAGGTTTTTGTGGTAGCTGAATAGAAATCTCCAATGGCGGATGGAGTTATTTTGTCGCGTCTACGTCGCCTCGACCGTCTGCCAGTGGTCTCGCTGAAAGATTGTACGTCCTGCGAATAAGACCTTTTGAATAAGTCCAGAGTTTGCACTTTCGACGACGCTATTGGAAAAATATTTTCGAGAAACCGCAATTTCAATTATTTGTGCCATACTTTAATCTTCGGAGTTTTTATATCTCTTCCAATTACTGTGTTAGCTTAAAGCAATCTTTCCGTCTGCTTTGAGAATTATATTTGAATAACAAATATATATATATATACGAGGCCGTAGCGCAGTGTCTGGCTGTGAATGTAACGCTTGTGGGTTCCATTCCCATTTGAGGAAATGAATTATTTTAATTTTCTCGCTCTGGTAATAAGACAAAGTGGGACGTTGAGTTGTACTACCCAAGACGAGATGTCTCGTAAATTTGAGCGGTGCGTAATAAATCAATATTTGTTAATTAAAAATATATTGCTAAATTTTGTCTACCTCCTGTTCAAAATGCGAGAAAGGTATGAATATAATAATGGAACACAATACATAAGTTTTAGTTAAATACAAAATCGCTATTCTGAAATTGTCACATATTTTTTTTTCTCATTATAACATCAATTGTAAATTAAATCGACCATACTTTAGTGACTAACTTGGCTACTACATCTTTACAAAAGCCGCAATATAATATCTCAAAGAATGAGGTAAAAGAGCTGGAAGGGGAGTTAGGGAAAGTCAACGTGAATTTGTAGCGGAGCCTTTGGCGTCGACGGCAGGCTTACTGTGACACGGTTAAAGCCTTATTTTTGTGTCTGGCCTGCACGCTTGTCAGCTTGTCGTCGGGCACAAAGCCATGGAATATATAGGATCAAAGAGTGGCCGGCTGGAGCGATCATTACGTCCTCCTCAACACCGTACGTTTCATTATTTTACTCTTTTTTATGCACCGTTGATCAGGTTTAACACTTCATGCTAAAACCGATTGACATATCATATGTAACGTTTACAGCCAGCTTTACACAAAGGCTTTTGAACGAGGCATCACTGTCAATTTGGTTTCATTCTTATTTCCTTTAGTAAAATACTGTTGCATTAATATACCTTTTAAAATATCGCTATCCAGAGGCTGTAAAAACAGTTTTTCTCAATTTTGTAAGTCATCTTTAATATTACTTTATTTCGTACAAATCTAAGAAGGTCATCCTCTAGGTAGTATTTTCTAACAAAGTAGTGGATTTCTCGACGATACAAAATAAGTTTATGGCGTCCTTTTGTTTGGTTCGGTCAATGTTATCTCGTGGTCTTCGAGCACTCCAAGGTGTACGAGAGATAACTCCTATTGCGTTCTTTTGTTATCCAACTTATGGAAGTTAAGTGGACATATTTATTATTATGACATACTTATATTTTGGGGAAATCATGTTGAATTGGTAATACACGTAGGTACATACGCACGTAGAAGGAAGCTTGTCTCGGTGTCCTTTGTTGAGAAGGAAGAACTAAGATTATATAAGAATATTAGTCGAATACAATAAAAACTCATTACTTAACTTAAAGTAAAAATGAAAGGTATAACAAATGAAAGATTGTTTATGAAGTGATATATTATGTTGTTAATATCGAAAAATTATAATAGCTTTAACGGCTTGCGAAATTAAATTTACCATTATTAACTTGTTGATTATACATTTTCTATAATAATTCTAATTAATTTTGTAATAACTGGTAGTGGAAATTATTTTAAATCATATTTATTTTGTTTTAGTCGGCGTCAGCGCAGGCGGCGCTCCAAGCTGCACAAGTTATTTCAAACAGCGCGGGCGCAGCTCTGGTCGCTGGCGCGGGTGCTACATTGCAACCTGCGAATGGAGGCACTGAAATACAAGTAAATATGTTCAAACGTCGATTTATTTAAAAGATTGTTTTAAAAATATAAGTATTTTATGTAAATTTAACACTTAATAAGTAAATTACAGAAATAAAATAAATAAATATTATTTAATTTGCATATTTTTTTTACATTAAATCACACTTGTTAATTATATGAAAAAACGTGTTAAAAAGAGTAAATTTAAATAAACACGGCCATAAAATTGGATTCATAGCATAATTTGCGTTTTTGAGCAGATGTTGTCCTATAGGTAATCCAACTTTCAACATTAAAGCGTACACATAAATTATTCAGTCAAAAATGGATCGACACACATAAATAATGACAAACAAATAAAGTAATAACGCCTAAAATATTTTCAATTATAGGTCATATTCCACCCACTCCATTAAAAATGTATTATCACAGCCATTCGTTGCGTGAACTCAAATTGCCAAACTTTATATGAAACAATGTATCAAAATGAACTTGAAATGATTTAGTTACTTTATATATCAAGATAACGGCTATGCATTTGGGGCATTAAATCGTACAATTAACGTTGCCTTTGGGTGACGTAAAGCAAAGACGATTATGTATTTACCACTAAACCGCAGCAAAGCTGATTAGGAGAAGGCCATCTTAAATATTAGAAGCTCGTACCGTAAATCAGATTTTGAATTCAGGGGGGAATACCCGAGATATAGACTGATAGAGCTTATGAAGCGCATACAACGAGTGTTTATTATGCAAACTAACGTATTCTACCGACCCGGCTAAATACCTGCCAACAAGGTGCTAATAATCAGATAGCAGCTTCTTTACTTTGCAAGCAAACTATTTAATACCTGAGCAAGGGTGTATTATGTATATACATTTTTTTTTGTTAGATTGCTATAAAATTATTAAGTAATAATTTACCTGTATCTATATAACGTGCTTTTAAAAAAAATCTTAATTGTAAAATATATTGCAAGGATCACGACAGTAAGGGTTTGGCCTGCTGTAGGCTTACATAGAATTATTATTATGTTCGTTCATTCATACCCGTGGAAATATAGTTTATTTATATAAAAAAATGATAGTATAAACCATAAATGTTATGTATGGCTTATACTACCGTTTTTTAATATAAATAAACTAGAGTTTCATTTACGGCTTCCGTCTGCACTAACTATTTAATTATGACTATTTGATAACTTCACGTCTTAGCTGGTAAAGCGTATGAATAATAAAATATGTTTTTTACATCAAATAACAAATCTTTAACATTCTCGGTTTTACTCTTACAAGAGGACGAATTTAAGCGTTCAAAGCGCGCCGTCGTGTATTTTAGTATTAAAAACTGTATAAAAAGTATTTCTTGTACATTATTTAAAAAAATATGCATTTCTGTACTTTTAGCATATAAACTTTAAATACGTATGTGAAATTTCATCCTCTGCCCGCATAATTCTTGTGAAAATTATATTTTTCTTCCTTTCATAGTAATATATAGATCTGTGTGTATTATACATATAAATTATAAACCTTTTTCTTTAATACTCTCTGGGAGCGACTTTGTTTCAAAATTAAAACACAAAAGTTTGTACTTACTATATTTTTAGATATACATTCATTACGATAACTTATCTTACCTACATATTTATCGTTTAAAGAAAATCTTACACCTTATTATTTGTTACAGGGTGGTCCAAACACAGTTCTCCGCGTGATAATAGAGCACATGCTTTATCCAATTGTGCTTGACGTTCTTCATTCGATTTTCCAGCGTTATGGAAAGGTGCTCAAAATCGTCACTTTCACCAAGAACAGTAAGTAAATATTATTTATTTTTACATTTACAATGTATTGTGTAATGAAAGAAAGATATAAAATCTGGATCATAGTAGAACTAGCGGTGTTAAAAAATATATAGCTCAATTGCCAACGAGCGCTTGGATGATTTGCGAATGGCGCGGGTTCGAGTATCGCTCTGTCCAAGCTTTTTCACGTTTTCTGAAATATTTAACTCAATTGAGCTGTTAATCCAAATAAAATGTAAATTTTTATGTAGTACGTGTTTATTTATAATTACATAAAATATATTTGTATTCAATTTAAACCTGCAAATTTTGATACGTATATATTATAAAATATTCCAAATTTGAAATGAATTTAATGATAGATCAACAAAATAACTATTCCTTTACCGATAATATTATTAATAGTTAAATTTTGAATTCACAGAAATGTAAAATCAAAATTAGAATTCACAGCTACATGCCGCGGTCCGTACAGTGCTCTTCATTAGTGCTGCACGCCCAATCCACCGATATTAAATATTGTTTACTTTTAGCAATTTTAACGAGTTTTTGATTCGGTCTCCGTTAATTAATACTGGATTACACACAGAGTAATCCACATCGCCTCATTAACTCTCTCCTGATTGCAAAACATGTTACAGTCCGCGTACTATTGTTTTATTTATTTGTTATGTTTAAACATACACACACTGTTATATAATTAGAAGTTTTGTTTGAACAGAAAATGCTAATTTGTAATTAATTTAACGTTTTTACATGTGCCGCGCAAACGAATTATTTAGCTGCCTAATTTTCAAATCTAATTACGACTTAAGCCTTTTATCGCTGTAACGCGCGCTCCCGCAGGGCGGACGTACGTAAATCAAACTAGGTCAGTATTAATAATCGAAGTGTGCATTAAAATTATATTAGGCCCAGCATGTACTAGTGATAGATTTACCAAACATAACTCAAGTCTCAAATCCAAGGGTACAATCCGTTTAAAATTTAAATCGTACCCTCATGCATATCCTAAATAAATCCGGCTGGCAGGTTTGTAGGTACATATTTGATAAGCTTTGCCCACGGCGGTGTGGCGAACTGTATACTGCTCACTTTCAGCTCAATTATAAACTTCGTTAATACCTAATCAGACTTGTTTTAAACTACGGAAGTCCCTTGCTTGTAACAATACCCTAAATCTTAATACGTATTTCGTAAATTATATGGAAAATATTAACAAGAAAATTAAGAATAATCTTTGCTCTGCTAACAATTTTTGGATCACTTTACCTACTTCAGCAAAAATTTTACTTTTATTTTAGACTATACCGACTAAAATGTAAGACCCTTGTCAAACAAGTTTATATAAACATTTACTTTGTTTGAATACCGTTATATTTATAATTGTTGAATATCATAAATGTCAAAGAATTATAAAGTTTTAGGACATAAAATATGAAATCGGCAAAAACTTTGCAAAAATGTATCCAGATCTCTTTGTTTATTTTATTTACTAAAATCGACTTAGATTTTGTATTTTACTTTCTTACCTTACTTTTAGTTTTATTGTAGGAAGTTTTAAAATACTGATCGAAATTTTAAATGTTTTGTGCAAATGTATATTACATTACGTATTTCAGTTTCACCCGACTTTTAATTGAAAATCCTCTTGAAGACGATCTTAAATATTTAAAATAACGTAGAAAATACATCCATTGTAAATGATCACCTTACTTTGAATTTATATAATTTCGTACCGAGGGTAGGATTCATAATTCGTCGCTATCATGACATAACCTCTAATGCACTGTTTCCAATTTCCCAACGTCACGGCAACTGTTTGCTTTTTTACCGCATTCGTCATTGTCCAATTTTAAAAGCTTTTGTCTTTGCCCGTTCACCGTTTAGCTCCCAGTGTCCCATTTGCCTTCAAGTATTTAAAGTGCACCGCCATTAAAATAATTCATTTTCATTTAACTTCTCATACCGTCCTCTTTATCTGAGAACATGCATATACTAGTACGACTTACAGTGCGAGTGTTTGCTACTTCTTTATTTATTTATTTTTTTCGACAATATCTTTATTTCATTCGGCTTCAGCAAATGCATTTGCTAACACAAGGCTATACCTTTCATGGGATTTTAGTTGGTACGATAGACAAATCTACGGAACCCGCTCTATATAAAGCCTAACATGCAGCAGCCGTAGTAGATCGTAGATCCGAAACGAATAAATCCCTACTTCAATTATCCTGTCTCGTGGGGAGCAAATACACCACATATTCCGTATACATTTCACTTTCAATGCCCTACAAGCCTACAACACGTAACATACCTGGCTAAAGTTAAGTAACTTATAATGTCTCGGTGAGTGATATTTAATGGAATAATACATTTCTCCACTTTTTCTTTTGACATATTTTTCATATTACTAACATTGAATCATCTTTATTCCATGTCATATTTTATATGAAAGTATTGTTATTCTGATTTATTTGGAGGTGGCACAAATGCTTTTATTACATTTAAATATTAAATATATTGTTGTACTACATAAATGTTACTTTTAAAGTTACATCACTAGTTTTTATCAATCTTATCACAAAACAATAAAGTGGTATTTTCGCAATTTGTGAAATTCAATGTTTCCCTCCCGTTTGTGTTTTCGTATTCAGCACGACCACCGAAAATGCTTTATAACTTTAACCACTTAGGAGTTGTCATCAATTTTGGATTCGTGTTGTTTCTCCTTGTTACTTTCATAAGTTTTGCGAGTTCATCTAATGAATATTCCCTAAGTTTTTATCATATTAGTACTAATAAAGGAGAGGGAGTTCAAAATTGTTGCAGTCAGTTTAACGAGCGTTTAGCAATGTTGGTTTATCTAATTGCTGGCATTGTGTATTCGTATTTATTTATAAAAAAATTTACACACGCGTAAAGCGTGCGGTGCGTACTATACAGTGGACGGACGTACATTATTAATACTGCAGACTGCCACGTCATAGCGGCTATAACAAACATTGAGATCGTAGAATCAGTCGAATGAAATCCTTAATTACGGGAATCCTACAACATAGACACATCTACCGCAAACAGGGGACGCATAATAATTGTAGCGGTCTGTTACACCTTAATAAAGCCAATCGAGGGTGGGTGCACCCCCTGGTGCGCGCGGGGGGAGGGGAGGGGGTCGCGGGCACCCGGGGTGGGATTACCGCGATCTTCATTGAGATTTGTTCCGGGATTAGAAACGTGTGATGGCTTACGCTTTTCTTATATAATATGTTTTATGTCTGTGTATTTAGTAATATTAATGGTACATACATGCATACAAATCTATTCTTCACAACTCAAGATTGTATGTAACCTAATATTTCAAGGGTTTGCTGTTAAACCGCAGTTGCAACTTCTTATATTATTACTCTTTGCATTTCAACGTCGCAAGATGAAAAGACGCCTAAATTGCGACTCGGAATGCATTCAGGTTTGACATAGCACTGAAAGAGCAAAGAGGAGATTTAAGATATCATATTATATTGTAATCGGTCGGTCGGCGGAGGCGAGACCTCGCTTAAATTTACATACCGAAAGCAGCGGAAGCTACCTCCTTGCTTCCCTACAAAATGCGGATTACGAAATTTTAATTTACAACTTCACATCTCATCTTGCGTTTGCTCTTAAATGTTGGATAAAGTAATTACGCGTTCTACTTGAATTCTTAATGAAACGCAAAACATCGCGTAAAGACTGATTGGGAATCATTTAAATTTCTTGTGCACAATCGAAGCGAGCATCGTCATCGAATTAGCCCTCGAATATTTCAACTCGAATAAATAAATTCAAATAAAGGGTAACCGGACGAAGTTGTTCTAAAAACTTCCGCCCCGGCTGTTGTTAACTATGTTTCAATTTTTGTCGCGCCAATTTTATATTTTACCTTCTCAAATTTTGTGAGGTTTTTTTTTGTATATATTATCTGAAATATGTTTTTGAAGTCATGAAAACTTTTTAATAGTCAGTATCTATTGTATTTTGTCTTATCTTAACTTGTACACAATAATTTGTAATTTTTTCACATTTTATAACCTTATAATTTAAGAAATGTACGTATATAATAAACAAATACTCAAGATCCTAATAAAATTTTATGTAGATTTTTTTTATTAAAAGCTCAGCTGTGTATTCAAATATATTTGTCTATTTCACAATTTTCTTTTCAATTTTCTTCATCCCATTCTCAAGCTAATTACATGAAAGACCAATTTGCGGGGTGCCTTTTTGTACGTTCCATTTTGACGTTCCTAAATGGTGGGCCCACAGAAAATATGAGTCTTAAAAAGCATTTAACTATGTATGAGGAGACAGCGCGTTACTTTTCATTTGCGTCGACGTTCTCAGGCGAGTTTGAGTGGCTCTATATTCTATACTTTATAGCTTCGGAAAATTGTTAGGGAAAAGGAAAAGCCGTTATTATTAATAAAGTAGGTATGTTACTTTCCAAAGTTTGTCCCGGTATTGTTAAAAGATAATCCATTCCAAGTGTATATATGTAACATGTAAAATATTGTTTATGTGTATATATGTTTTGTTTATTTTTATGATGTTTGTCTTTTATATTTAATGTTGGTAGGAAACCCACCTGTTTCATTTCTATTAAAAAAATCGGTGTACCTAAGTAGGAAGAACGTAGTGAGAGTTCATGTAATTCTTCATATTTCCCACATTTAATTTAGAGCTGCGGAATATAATTGTATCTTTTGCAGATTGAGAATAAAGTTAATGCTTATATATTTAGTATTTAATTAACATATAATATAAAATATTTTTTTAAGTTAAAAACTGCCTAATGCTCATCATCTTGACGCATTTTAGAGCAGAAAATTTATTGACACCAAGAAATAGTTTGATAAACAACATTAATGTAACATAGCCAAAATGTTCTAAACTTCCACGGATCGAGGAGTAAACGTATCAATTTATGCTCCTCAAGCTCACGTCGGAGGCGAAATTACATAAAAGTTGTTTCGCATATTTACTCTAGAGTGTTGTGATAAAATAGCTGCGGTGCACCTGAGACGAAACTCGACAAACTCTTGAAAAGTAGGATCTAATAACGCACCTTGGGCGGCAATTTCACCTTTGAACGCGTCACTATCCACTTAACATGTTATACTTTGAGTGGTGTTTAATTACGTCTTCATCTTCAAAACTAACTGTATTCCAACATATACTATCTACTAATTAATGTTTAGCTATAATAATTAATTCTACAACAGCAAAAGAAAATGTTTATTTTAAATATACTCGTAAAAGTTTTACTTGCACTTTTAATAACTAAGAAATTCTCTTGCAGATTCATTTCAAGCCCTAATCCAGTACCCAGACACCGGGTCAGCGCAAATGGCGAAAACGGTGAGTCGCGAATACTTCTTTGTTTTTTTATTTAACCGTTTGTAAAGTAAAGCTATAAAACAAAGTTCTCATTGCCGTACGTTTCATTTACTTTAATGACTCGCTTTCGAACTATCTGGAAATGAAGTGAGTAACTCTTATCAGCTTCGATTGTGTACTCGCGACCGGCCGACACTTCCATATTGATAGTTGTTCTTAGTTTTGCCAGAAACTTATGTTCATGCCTCTAATTGTATTATCTCATCTAAGCTTTTAGAAACATGAGGCTTTATTATAAACTTCTGTTTTGTATGTTCCGTTAAACTTTTAATATTTATATAGTGTTGTTAACATTATTTATAAAAAATGTACGTAGATTATAAAAATATATATTTCTTCGCTCTGGTGTTGAAGGAAAGCGCGGCGTTGAGTTCTACCACTCAACAACCAATGCTTCCGGAATTGGCGAAAAATGGGGAACTGTAATAAAAGAAAAATAGATTTTTTTTAATATTATGTGGCTTTAAAAGAGACTCAATGAACATACACTCATATAATAATATAAGGACTTTTTTATTTGCACGTTAAATAACATACTTATCAAAGGTAAGCTCGTAACAGCGTTGTTCGGCGCGACAATGGTCCGCGAGTGGGGCATCGTTTTTCTCAGCCCAACTTTTCCCATTCGCTATTCATTTGCGTTAGAAGTTAAGCGTACTGCCGCCTACTGCAGCGACTGTTTTAACTTTATTTCTGATGCAGCGTTCAGGGCAAATTAAATTTCGTTTTGCGGCTTCCGCAAACTCAGCTCGCTGGCATAATAATTATTGGGCTTTATTTTTTTTTCATTTTACCAACCAACTGTTATGGATCGCCGTAGATAAATTTACTCTCGATAGTTTCGTTGTTTGAACTTTTGGTATCACAAAATGACCATTGACTGTTATTACTGAAATTAAAACTACTTTTCTTGTCGTCGCGCAGGGGCACTAATATTTCATATTTTCATTTTCTTTGCTCTGGTGCCGAGGTAAAGCACGGTGTTGAGTTCTACCACAGGCAATGCCTCCCGAATTAGGCGGAGTGTCTTGACACTAAGCTCCCTCTACCAGTTAAGAGATGCAGCGTGAAGCTGAAAAAAAAATGTTTGTTCTTTTGTTTTCACAAAGTAGGAATGAGTTCTAACAGCTCAATGTGAATTCTTCAATATAAAGTTATGGCGAAGAGTGTATGAAATTCACATGGAAAGAGTGTCCCTAATTTTCTTTCTAGAAAAATAATTTTAAGAGAGCAAATATCTTGGAATAATATAAATGTGATTGACTTGTTAATAAAACTGTCTTTCTTATACGAATATTTTTTACTGTCTTTTGTATTTTGTTGAAGATATCTCCAAAGTCAAAAAATGTATTTTTCTTGTAATAAAATATATTTTAATAATAAAAATAATATACTATAACTGTATACTGTGCTCGACGTAGAAACTCTTAAGTATTTTAGAATTTTCATCTCATAGCTCAGGCAACAAATTAATACTCCCAGGCGGGGAATCCCTAGGAAAATTGAGATATCACCGCAAAGCCGAGTGGTGAAAACTTAGCAACGCTAAGTCCTACTCGACTATGATTGGAGTTCCACGTAATAGGACATGTACCAGCCGCTATTGAATGTTGCTACTAGTTTAATTTACTTATTTTGGCGGGCTAATTGCCATATTGCTTTCATTCACCAAACTAATGAACTGAAATGAATAGATTCGAACACAGATACTGGCATACATATGTCGATATGTATATCTAAAATGACCACGTATTTATTGCAAGCAAACATACTGCTCATTAGTAAAGATTTAAACTACAGGCTTATAGCAGCCGATATAAATCACCAATAATAATTGACAAGTACTCTTTTGTGTTTCAAGAACATAATAAGCATTACAGCTTATAGGGAAATATTCATTTGAGTCGTTTAAGTTTGACTCATGCGAGTTAGATACTCAGGAGCCGGACTGGCCGCGTATTTCTTAAAATGAAATTGAAACGTCCCGCAAGGTAAGTGGCAGTAGGAGTAAGAGGTACAAAGTGAAGTGAAGCCGGATAGTGCTCCAAGCACAAAGGGCACAGTCGAATGTTGGAGCACTGAAATCCCCCGATCCCCGACTCTATGATCCTTGACATAAATCTCTAACCTCCCCATCAAATCTTTTCAGAAGGCGGCTTATGCGCGCAGACACGAAACGTAAGCTCTTAATGTGCTCAATTCTGGCACCGCTATATGCGACTTGCGTTCTGCGAATAAACATATCTGTTAATAATTATTAAAAATATATAAATACAATAACAAACAAATCTATTTTTTTAAAAGTAAGCAAAAAGCTGGTTTATGATAAGCCATAATAAAAATTGAATAGTATTTTCAGAAAGTAAAATAGAATCAACAATCCCAAGCTTCAGTAGCAATGATTGGGAACCCAATATTTTCTGAAACTATAAATGGTAGTGTATTTCTAATCAAAGTCACAGTGCTCCATCAATACACGTGATTGATCGCAGTGATTCATTCGTAGCGAGTGCGAGTGTGAGTGTGAGTGCGAGTGTGAGTGCGAGTGCGGACCGCCTCTGTTCTAATTCCCCATCCATAACCGACGACGACTGTCGCGCGCGATCACTCATTTCACCGAGATCACCTGGAAATACATATTAATTTTAGAGATTGATCTATTTTTGTGATTTTCATTTAAGTGATTCATTAATTTTGTTGTGATCTCTGCCCTAATACCATAATTACGAAATAATAATACCATAATTATTATTTATACTTTTATTCGCGGATGTTTGGTCTCCCTATGTGGGTCAATCGGTTCTATTTAGCATCGAGTACTTCGCTGTTCTTATCCTGTAATACTAGCGATCCACTTCTGGTTTTGCCCGCTTAAACTTATTATTATAGGCACATTATGCAAAATGTTCGTGTGAATGCGGAACAAAACTCTATCCTTACAAGCTTTCACATTTATAATATTAAAAATGTAAAAGTATCATGTTTAAAATGTACAATTTTTTTATGCGTAGTTAAGGAAAAGCTACCGTTAATCATTTGTAGCCCATTAATATTTATACTTAATCCCCAAATTGTAGCGCATGTCCAATCACCACTCGGAGAATTGATTTCGGGGACGCTTTGTCTATCAGAGTGGGGAAAACATTATATATAAAATTTTCCCAATCTGACAGAATAAAAGTAGGGTGGAGATCCACCACCCAACACGCGCTGTCTCGAAAATTGGGGCACAAAGTGCCTTTTTATCAAATCATAACAAGTAGCAATCAGTAAATTATTTCCATTATTCAACTGCCTTTATTTAAACTTAAAACCTTCGAACACAGACAAGTCGAGAAAGGCTAACCGTTTGGTGCATCGTTGCATCATTTTATTTTTTAGTACGGCACAGCGTTAATATGAAACTCAAGGCAACGTTTACAGGTTGAAGGCGGTAAAGGTTCGGTTTTTGTTTACATTTTAAAATTGCACTTTGTACGACGACCGCGACTAAGCGGGGCTTTCCCGTCAACACACACGGGGACATATTCAAACAATGTATCTGTCGAAAATGTGATACTGCGCTTTCTTTGTCGAGTTTACGTTATTCGTTCGTTAGTTTTTATTTTATCTTTGAGAATATTCGATATAATAGAAGGATATAGAAGGGAAGAGCTTCATAATAAATCTTCATTGTAAAAATGTTTTAACATTGAAAAATGAAAAGTTAAAGTTATTTCACATTGTAACTCTAATTGTGAACAAACGCCAATATTAATAAATAGTACAATTATATTTCTTTGAGCTATGTCTAAAATATTGCACTATATTGTGAGCAATATTATATCTGTTATTATTATATATTTTACTTTACAATTCGCCCAGATTATTTATAATAATAATAATAGCAAATACCCAACTTTTAATTTATTATTATTAAAAAAAACATTTCTACTCAAACAAAATGATTTAAATGTAGTATTTAAGCATAAAAAAGACATGCTAAATCAAACAGAAGTAAAACTAGACTCGCCAGAGTTCTAAGAAGTAAATAATAATATTTGCAGCAAGATAATTCACGCTTCCTTGAGTGCGCAGCGTTCAGTCACTATTAAAATTTAAATCACATTTAATCTAATTATACTTACTTCTCATCTAATAAGAATTTATACTTCCAAGCGTAACAATTAAATAACACAAGGTTAATAGAATTATATTCCCACTGCTTCTACTTTAAGTTTCTGAAGCTCGACACTCGTTTAAACTTAGACGAATCGTGGTTCTCGTTTGATTCTATTTGTGTCTGTACTACCAATAGATCAAGGTTCCCAGCAAGTACTGTTAACCTCAAAGCAATTACCGTACCAAAACCTAATAAATAAATAAGTCAACTTTCATAACTGTTAAAATTCACCACTCATTTCGCCCATCTGAATAATTTATGACAAATTTGGTACTACGTAACTCTGTTTAAAATTTACAGGTGAAACAATGCAAACAATACTAGTGTTCATAGACAATGAAAATTTACGCTTTTGGGCCCAAAAGTGGACTACTTCATTATTCATAATGTCATAATATAGTTAACATTTGCTAATATTAAGTTTCATTGGGGGAGTATTAAGGAGCGGTTTTTGAGCAATGGCGGCATCGATCGTTGTATATTTATCACTCGCAATTAGGAGTTACCCTTGAGTATTAATTACGCTCTCTAATGGAATGAAAACAATGTACCATGAAATAAATCCAGCTGAAAATTGATACTAAAATCTATATTAAAATGTACGTATTAATATAATAATATAATAATGAATGATATAATAATATCATATGTTGATCAATGTTATTTCTATCAAAACACAAATATTATTTGATAATGTATTTGTATGTTTTTTTAATATGTGTAGATATTAATTTAATTAGATGCTAATATAATATTTGAATTGAAAATGAAATATATTCACATACATAACTATATAAGCATTCTTCAATCTTGTTATCTTATAGTAAGGGCCGGTATAATGAACCAAAGTTGTTAATTTATTAATCGTTCTGTAGTTAAAAGGATTTCTTGAATAGTTAAAAGCACTTAGTAGTATTTGTTTTCGGAGCAGCTCCGAGACCGGTCGCCGATAAGTGGTCTTTATCTGTGACTAATCGAGCGAATGCTTCCAAGCCTAATACAATCAATTAAAGAACACCGCACTCGTATCTCTGTTATCTCTTCTCGGATATTTATTTTTCTCAATGTTTTCCTATTAATTGTACTATCGATACCTAAACATTTTATTTAATCTAAACGTTTACTACCTGTTTACTAAGATCTGAAAATATTTTATAAATTGATACATAATTTATTTTATTTAGAAAATACTAACCTAGTGAAACAGTACCGATTTATAGAATGAACATAACATTTGCAAAATTTTCCACGATTTTAACGACGAGCAAAAAACCAAATGCATTCTGTCGTTGACGTAATCCTTGCACCGGCAACAGAAGCAATCTGGGCGATGTTGGCTCTTATAAATATTAAACGTTGCGAGCTCGGGACCTCGACAAAAACGTTTATCTGGTCTCCGCGGAAAAACCGCCAGAATTAGCAACAGGGGGTGGATTAAGGCAGACCGCACCTAATCCTTCTCTAAGAAGGCTTTGCTTAAACGAGTTCTAACGAGCTGAAGATAAAACAATTACCGGGGACGTGATTAAGAGATACGGAGGACACTTGTTACGTCTTACGATGGCTCCATCTCGCTGCTCTGGCGGCCTTTTTGCCGTAAGTTGAGCCTTGCTTACCCCGTTGCTAAACATCTAAAGTTAAATCAACCTGATTTATTTCTTTAGGCGAATTTTAATTTACACTTAAATGAGGTGAAATCCTATATTTTTTTATGTGTTGCGTGTTCAAATTGAAATATTCCTTAAACACAAATAATAATTTATTTGTACAATATTCTATTGTTACAGAGATCTCCTTATTTAGTATTAATTTGTGTAGAGCAATCTTAATTTGAATGAAAGAGGTGATTTGCATCTAAACGTTACATACATAATAGCCCACACGGCAAACGAAGTTATATCCGCTTACGCACTTCCACGCATTCAATTTCCCACAAAACCAAGTGTGACGTTTCACAAAACTAATTACGTATCGAAGCGATCTTCTTTACGCTTTCTTGCGTGCTTTTCGTATTTCCATATAAGTTGAGCTATAAACGAGCCAATCTATTCACGTCTACACATCAGGGGTTCGCATTTGCATATAGAGCAGAAATTTATTAAATCTACAGCCAATATTCCAGCTTTCCGACATTGAACTCTTACTTATTCATTGCGTCTCTGAAATTTTTATTGGATTGTAAAAAGGTATTCAAATTTACCTTCATTTATAGGAAGTACAGGCGCGGTTTAATCAACGGTTTGGGCGAGTCCCTTTTTTAAGTCCGTTGTGTTTTTACTAGCTATAAGATATTTAATGTAAAAATTAATGAGCAACAACGAAAAAATTCTATTACAAAAAATATTTAATCTTTCTGTGTTTTTATACCTCACGAAATAACTTGATTCGGCATAAACAGAAAAATTGTAATTTTCTGAAACGATTCGTGTGCCTTTTATAACAAAACAGTTCCGTTAATTGGTTGAATTAATAATATCGTAGCCGAGGCCCGGCCGCGGGCACCGGCGAGTTGACGGTACTAACGAAACTGTGCCGCAGAAAACGCCACGGGCACTATTGTTGGACCGTTTGAATTAACGAAAGCGACAGGACAGCGTTTCAAAAGAAATTGCAAGAAGGATAAACAGTTAAAAATTAAAGTCTATTTGCGGCTAGCAAACTGCTCGAGAGTAATCCCCGTAGTAACATTTATCTTTTCTAAATTAGATAGAAGAAGGTCCCTCGCGGCCGCGTTACCTGCGTGTAAGAAGCAAATTGATTTAATGATCTTGAATAAGAGATAACATTATTTCTTTTCAGAGAAGTACGTCGTAACATTACTAGTATTTTATTTGTTATAAAAGTATCGTGCAACGCAGCCAACACTTTGTGCCGGTGAAAAGCAAGCATAATGCTCAGAGAGTTGAGTGCTGTTGCATTTTAATTAATTCTCTTTTCTATCGCGATGCGGTGTTATCAGCCGCCCGCAGGCGCTGTGGACAAACAAATTGGTAGCACCGGAGGAAAGTAGAGGTTTTGACACCGTCATATTTTTCTTTGCCTCTGCATAGTTTTTCTAAGTATTGATCGTTTGTTGAACGATGAAAGCTTTAAGCTTCATTGTTTTCATTCTCTGAACAAAAATATATACATTCATATTTTTAATAAAGGACGCTTAAATCAAATTGAATAAATACAGAAGTATTCTGCCTGGGTAAATCATATTATTGTAAGTAGCGAAAACTAAAAGCTAATTGGTATTACCTAGAAAGATTGTTTCTGTCTAAATAACACCAATGCCCCCACAATCTACATACTTATACTAACTAGTCCTGTATTCCCAGGCTCTGGACGGCCAGAACATCTACAACGGCTGCTGCACGCTACGCATCGACTACTCGAAGATGACTTGCCTCAACGTGAAGTACAACAACGACAAGTCGCGCGACTACACCAACCCCACGCTGCCGTCCGGCGACGGCGACGCGCACCAGCTGTTGACCAGTGAGTTGACGCCACTGCGGGCTCGCCTCGCCTTGGCCCTCGCGTCCAGGATGAGTTAGTCTTATACTGAACACACACCTGGAAGCTTCCACACTTATATACTTCTGTAGTACTCGCATGTAGTCTCTACGAATTCATTTTGAATCTTGTAGTGTAAATACTCTTGTTATTTCTTTACATTTTCATTTTTCTAACATGAAATAATATTTTTCAACATTTATGAATTAATTTATTAATGTTTCAGTATGTTTTGCGTAACAGCGATATTAAAAAAGCACATTCACTATTCCAACTCCCTCCCTTGTCTTGTTTATTATTCATAATCAATTCTAAATGTTTCCACAGTGACTAATAACTTATCATAAATCCCCATTGCACCGTAGAGGGTTGTAATATATGAGGATTATTTCTGTAAAGCCTATTTGTTGCTTTTATTGTTGTATACTATCACTTTGTATATTAGGATCCCAACAAAAAGGGGACTTATGGTTGTATGGTTTCTTGTCGTTTCAATTCTTGCATAAAAAGCGATAATACTTTTTGTATTTTAGGTTTTGTTTTTCTTTTGAAGAATATATTTTATAAATAATATACATTAAGAAACGACGTTTTCCCAGTTAATCTTTTCTTTTTGTTTTCCTATTACTTTTACGAGTAGACTTCTTCTAACCTCTATTTTGTTGTGAACGCTTCATATTTGTTTCAAATACTTATTTACTTATATACATATATTTCTTAAAATTTCGTGGCACATTCTAAAAATGCGGTTTTTACCCGTATACTACAATTTGTTGTAGTAATGATATTTACGACGTTCGTATTCAGATTTTCTGGCGGGAACCGCTTAAAATTTACATTTCGAGAAAGAAAAATGACCTAACCGTCCAAGAGGCCTTTATGCACATTTGCATTTGCACATATGCAAATGCCTTAATCCAACGTCTACCTACCTACCATTATTCTTTAAAGTAATATTATATTTTGCTTATATCAAGATGATTCATTGTTACCTGAAATATGATTTTTACTTTAATATATTTTTATATTTCTTTCTAATATCGAATGCTTATTAAAAACATCTTTTCAATAACAATGTAAACCTAATATAAAAAAAATATATTATTTAAGTATTTCTAAAGATTTCGTATATTTCTTATTCTATTACTTTATCAGTAAGTATTTAATTTCATTTATAAATGCCTTTATAATAATCAATATAAATGTAAGCACTAAATATTATTATTAAGCTTGATTTTATGCTTATGAGGTAGAGAAAACTAAACAGAGTTTTATTTAACTACACCCAACAGTAGAGGAGCATCACTCGAAATAAGCAAAAGCAAAGATATCTCATAAAGTGCTTTATGTACTCACATCTACCTCAAGCTTGTAAATTAATTATAATGGTAGTTATTTATTAACCAGAATTAATGAATAACTATGATAATAAGCTCTGGTCCAGGTTTTAAAGGTTTAATAATAATTTCATCTTCATACATGGGCCTACTACATAATTCACTATTTTGTGGACTAACAATTCATGACTAAAAGATACATACATATATTTCATTCTTGAAAATTTTGATTTTCTAATATATTTTAACAATATTTATAAAATAACATGTATATGTATAGGTGGAGGTGTACTGGCACCACCGTTCCTAGGCCTCAGTTCGGGTCTGGCATCGCCATACGGCGTGGGTGTGGGTGGAGTCGGCCTTCCCGCTTTCGGTGCCCTCACGCTGACTCCCGCTTCGCCAGCTCTGCGCGCGCTCACCGCGCCTCCTTTACCTCTGGCTACAGTACTGCTCGTATCAAATCTCAACGAAGAGGTAAGTATTATTCATAAACGACCGATTATTTTATGATATAGCAACACATGATATATAGAGTAGAAAGACAAACAAACAAATGTATGCTTATAATGTAAGAACAATACTTAGTAAGTTAAAAAGTTGAAGTTCAATATGTAACGTTAGGCACAAACTGTAGACATTATTTTTATGATTCAATTTGGTAGTTTAATGTTTATTGGCAAATGCATATGCTAACACAATAGCCGGTAACGTCCACTGTGAACTTAATAAAACGGGATACGAATACAAAGGACTAATTAAACAAGACTAACTTGGCGTTACAGGCTATTACATTTTATATATTCTTAATCTCCTTAAAAATAAGTTGCTAATTTATTTATAGACATAAAATCAGATATCTTTTACGACTATTTATAATACTGTCTCTTTTCTCTTTCCTATTGTTTTAGATGGTCACGCCTGACGCTCTATTTACCCTTTTCGGTACGTGTGCACATAAATCCGTATTTTATATTAAAACATTAATATTAATCCAGAGGCTAGGCTTGCCAGATTTAATTTACGCGACACACTACAATTGGGATGTTATTTTAATTGATTAAATTATAATAACCAATTTACTAAACTTTCTCGTAATCTTAATGGAATATATGTTATATATAACTTATCTGGCAAACCTACTTAAGTTCCTATAATTTGGAAGACAAATTGTCAACTAACATTCTCGATTTCTTTACTGATAACAGCATCCGATGACTTATTTTGTCGAAGCTTCGCTTGTTAACACTATCCATTCTAAGATCATTCTAAACGCTTTATTAACTTGACAATTTGTTTTTCAGTCTTAGATGTAGTTAGGTTAGTGTATGTTCTCGTATTGTATTATTCAAGTTTTCAATGAGTAATAGTTACAAATGATTAAAATATAGCCTTAGTTTATACTGAATATAGTTGTTCAAACGTCCATACGATAACGGTAAAAGTGTTAAATGTTCATATTTACGGAGCTCCACTTCCACCCCATTGTAAATGTTTGAAGTTGTTCAGAACCTATGCTTAATGCAGCCGACCAACCAAGGGCTGTCTACCGCTAAAGCATTAATCGGAAGCTTAAACGTGACCTATATAGAGCTTGGAGTTGTTTTCTTCTTATATTACTTTCCATCTCTCCCGTTTCACGACATTATTTTGTATTCATTTGTTTTACTAAACCCCTCTCTATTGTTAGAACAACGCGTGTTTAAATGTAACTTGCTTAGCCGTAGGTATCAACTTAGATCATAACGTGGCAGTCTCAACTTTGCTTCTAAGCACAGTATAAAAAAAAACTTTCAAAATTTTACGATGATACTTTGCGAAATTTCAAGTCGACTCCCTGTTTTTATTGTCGCAGAGTAATTTTCGTTGATAAGTAAAAAAATGTACCCTTAGCAGCACATTTGAGACTGCCATATAAAAATACGTTAAATATAATAAAAGCACGTATTGTTTAGTTGTGTAATGCATTTTTATAATGTAGGCGTGTATGGTGACGTGCAGCGAGTGAAGATACTTTACAACAAAAAGGATTCAGCACTAATTCAAATGGCAGAGCCGCATCAGGCTCATCTAGGTATTGTTTTATTTTCAACTTTACTACTAACGTATAAGGGTGGTATATTATAAAAAATCTCCTTTGTTTAGAAATGCGGATATCATAGCTTCCTACTGCTTACATTTCATATGCGTGAAGTGGTAAATCTGAATAACGCGCTTGCACTATACTTATGATAACATAAGTTGAATTATTCATTTTTATGTGCATTTAGTAAAGTCTTATTTACTTACAAATTACTCTCTACTTTTTTCTGGATTTTTACCATATTATGAAGGCTAGAAAAAAAGAAAAACTTCTTTTAGTTTAAATAAGTATTTTTGGATCAATTTATTACGTTTTTTAATCATGATTTAAAAAATTATGTATTGTTGAGTGTGTAATCACTGCTGTACCAGTTCGGGAAACAAATAATTCAGTGCAATATCTGAGCATATGAGATTTAACGGCTTATGCTACGAGCACTATGGAGTCGTTTTATATTAATTGTACTGTATTTATAATGAACTGCTCAGTGCTCATCCCGTTACTTGGCTTACGTAAAATATGTATTGTAACTTAAAACTAAATTACTATTGAATTAATTATTGTTATTCTCAAATATTCCCGAAATTATAAGCTTAAAATGTCTTATTTTGCAAATTATTATGTTATTGATATTTACAATAAAACCATACTAAAATCTCTTTATGGGTTTTAAAGAAAATAAAAATTTCTCCAGAATATTAAAAACAAAAAAGAAATTAAAGTTTTGTATTACTAAACTCGAGGTTCCCTCTGCTCACCTTGCTGTTTGCGGGATACAGCGTAAGGCTACAAAAAAAATTACTATTCTTTTAATACAAAAATAACTCCTAAATCTCTAATTCTCAATAGTTGCACACATAATCTACCTAATTATACGTTTTTTTATATTAAAATTCATATTAATGCTACCCAGCCATGACCCACATGGACAAACTGCGAGTGTTCGGAAAGGCGATGCGCGTGATGCTCAGCAAGCACCAGACTGTGCAGCTGCCGAAGGAGGGACAGCCGGACGCCGGGCTCACTCGGTAAGTGAAATTAATATAATATTAGTATTTGGATATGGAGTAGTACTTGAGCTTACTTAGCTGAGTGAGTCAATATGTATTTACTCATATATCTAATAATTGCTAAATGTGATGAACACGAGTATATCACGAATAAAAGATACAAAAAGTTTTGTGAACTGTCATAATTATTATTTTTATTACATAGTGCTTGAAACTTGATATACAACATGGTTATTTTCGGCAAACAAAACAAACTTTTAATTTTTGATTTTTTTTAAATGTCAGATATAATTTAGTGAATAAATAACAATTACGTGCTTGCGATATTTTTTTCTACTAATTTAATATCTATTATTTAAATAAATTCATATATTTCAAAACTCATCTAATTACGAATAACAACAACTAACAGAATACAGTATTGTTATATATTACCACGCTGAGAGCACCTTAGTCGTTCAACAATGTTTACACTTATATCTATTAGATTATGCTTCATGTTAATATAGAATATGCGACAGAACTACCAAATTACAAGAATTGTTATACGGAAACAATATATTATTTTGCTACTTTAATATTCTTATTTATATTTTATTTCATTATTTTTATTGTATGCAATTGTAAATTTTAGTGTTTCTTTGACAGAATGGCATAAAAGATTGCACAAATATATGAAACTAGCGGACGCGCGAAGCTTCGCTTGCTTATTTAGGGGTGAATTCTAGAAAACCATGAAACACTTGTTTTATAAAAATCGGTGCTGATTTAATTTTTTTCCCATACAAACTTTCAACCTCTATTTCACCCCTTTAGGGTTAAAATTTTTCAAAATCCCTTAGTGGATATCCAAATTTATATTAGAGAAATTGTTAAACTTTTACTATATGTTATATACCTTAATTTTATTTTATTTTACCATTAGATACTTTCATTATAAGAACCAAAAAAATCATGGAAACTAACTTGTCTTTTATAAAGTTTTAATAATTTGTAGCGACTTCGGTCTTTCTAAGTAATGTGTTTATAAACGGTCTGGTCTTAATATGTATGACCTGATCTCATTTGTACTTCGAAAACTACTAAGCCGTTAATGTTAATGTATTTAGTTATTTACTAATCGTTTATTTTGTTATCTCCATTATGTCTAGAATTGAAAACGTGACGTTCATAAATATGTCCTAAAAAGAAATGGGCTTTATATGTATGTATGTACATGTACCCTAATTAGTATTCCAATACTATTTAGTTCAAGTTCAAGCTGTCACTACTGTTGGACATGTTGTTTGTTATGAAACAATCGTATATGACACTCGTTTTTTTCCAAAGCATCCTAAGCAAAATTTTTAATGGGATGACTATTTTAATAGGTCATCGTAGCCCCTAGGATCAGCTTTTATAGAAGTACCTAGTAGTTAAAATAAATATCACTTTGCATAATAATTTAAATATTAAATAGAATTTCAACATACATATATATATATATATATATATATATAAAACGATACTTATACCGCAATTTAATTGCAGATCGTTGTATGAAAAACATTTTATCTGATACCTGAACAAGCCACAGCATAAAAGACTTAATCGTGTGAATTGGAATGAAGTCAAACGATTGACCGCTTAAATCGAGCCATCGCAACCATTTTTTTATTAAAAAAAACACATATCATTTATTTTATATGAACGTTGCGAACTTCTTATTAATACGCGAATACGTTTTTTAATTATTCAATGTAAAACTATGTAACATTGCTGATTAAGTTGAAATATTAATGATAAAAAAGACTGACTACCCAAAGTGGGATCATATGACCTACCAATTTCTATCGGTTGCTATAAACACAAATACATACTTCTGAAACATAAGCTATATACACTAAGTTTATTTCTTGTAATAAAAATGATTGAATGGCACATAACAAAAAAATTGCTTCACATTTAGTAACCGTGCGGTCACAGGCGAAACGGAAAAATAATGTTTTGGAAACAATATTTTACAATGAAATATAAATCCCTTTGTGCACAATAGCTGGAATTATTGAACGTGTTCTATAAATTATTATTTTCTTTCAGGGACTATTCTCAGAGCCCTCTCCATAGATTCAAGAAGCCGGGCAGCAAAAACTATCAGAACATATACCCGCCGAGCGCTACGTTACATCTGTCCAACATTCCGTAAGTTATACCTCTATTAGTCGTGTATTTAGCTTTTTGTTACACTACTGCGAGGCAATCGAAGGTTAATGTGTTTGGAATATATGTTATATATAAACAATATAATATGTATACAATTTAAGATATAATATATACAGAATTTAAGTTAACTTACACATTTATAAAGGGAATTTATAATAAGGACTCAACTCATTAAACGACAATCATTCATGAGTATAACGTAAAATATTGTTATTTATACAACCTTAATTTAATACTCCAATTACATTTAAAGGACGATTGCAAATGATTAACTTAATCGATTTACTAATGAGATACAATAATCGATATTAAGTTATTAATTGAATAATCCTTAATATAATAGATTGATTAGCAACATTAATTACTAACTAATGAGGTATTTCAATAGTTTACAATTAAATTAGTAATGGAATAACATTGACGTAATAATTAATATTTAATATACTTACTACATGGTGGAGAGTGGAGTTCATAACGAATTTCAATATATACTATTAATTATAATCATGTGAAATTATCATATAACGATGGTAATCTCTCGTGTTATACATATGTAGTTTTTCCATATTAATAATTATTAAAGTAAATCAATCAGAAGTTACAATTTATTTGTTATTCGGGTATATTATAGATGTATAGACTCAATTCAAAAAAGATTGTAAGGCCAGTCGTGGTGCAGGGGCACAAAATGTGTCTGTCTGATTGTGAGTTCGATCCCCACTCGAGGAAATGAAATGTTTATTAAAATTTATATTTCCACTTCTTCACTCTGGTAACGAGGCAAAGCGCGTCGTTGAGTGCCGCCACTCAACACGCTGTACCTCAAGAATTTGGCGAAAAGTGGGGAGCGGAGTGTCTTAACACTAGGCTCCCTCTGCCTACCCTGCTGCATGCGGGATAAAGCGTGAAGCTGAACAAATAAATAAAATAAAAATCTTTTTAATATCAGCACAATCATCCGCCACCCATCTGGCTTAATAGAATCGATATATTAACCCATCTGGGTTAATATATCGATTCTAACAATATATAAATTTTGTTTTTTGTAGCAAAAAACATATGATATGAAATAGTTATTACTGTTAAAATTTAAATTATTTTAGTAACGTAGTAACGTAAAAGTAACATTTCTAACTAAGCAGCGTATTATTTTTCCTTATAGAGCCACTGTTTCTGAAGATGACATCAAGGAAGCCTTCACCAAACGGGGATTCACGATCAAGGCCTTCAAATTCTTCCCGTAAGTTCAGATTTTATAACATTTTTGTAATTAAATTAAATAATAGGTATCATATTTCAAACCGGTACGCCTTTTATTTGTTTTTCCTTCTCGCGCTCGGGATTAATATTAAACTGGACGTTATTATCTTTAGCATCATATTAATTAAGTACTAAAATATCATTATACCAAAATTGAATTTAGCGATTATTTGATAAATATGAAGGCGACAATTTTGTATCATACTAAAATAATGAAAATCCGTTCGTAAAAATTGATCGTTCAAATCCTAAAAGTGATAATTTTTCCGTCTATTTTTCTATGAGTATTAAATTTTGCCTATTAATATTATAAATTTCATGGTTTAAGGTAATATATAGCTAATTAAAAATTCAGCTCCTGAATAGTTTTTAGGTTTTTTCCGTAACTTTTAAGGAAAAAAGGAACCCTTATAAGATGACTTTGTTGTCCGTTTGTAGTTGTCTTTGTCTGTCTGTTAGGAGGCTTTACTTCAGGAACGCTTGGAGATATAGATAGAAATTCAAACCATATACTCACATCTCCGGTATCATGATTTCCTGAAGAAATCGTATTTCTACATTTACTGGGTACAAAAAGATATGGCCGTTTATATGGCAAAAAACGTTAAACTGTTAACACTGTAAAGAGAATCAAAATTAATAGGGTACTTCCGGTTGACCTAGAATTATAAAGTTTGGCAGCTTGAATCTACAAGTAGTACCTACTAGTTCACGAAATCAGAAACTATACATTTGTGGTTAAATCTTAAAAATGATAGCCTTAAAAGGGGGCAAAATTCGATAGGTATTAAAGCCGTTAGTTCAAGTGAGGCTTTAGATGAAAGGGCTCTGGGTAAGTTAAGTTTGAATTTCAGAGAAGGCTCGAGACCTCCAATTTTGTACAAAACTGCTAAATTTCGTGTTATTTCAATTTATTATCCCGCGAAAGATCTCTAGTGTCTTGGGATAGAAACTAAAATATAGTTTAACTTAGACTAAATAATTAGTACGCAAGACGCATATTACACAATACTCCTCACTCACAACTTTAACTTATTATTAAGTATTTAATCCGACGGGATATTTTCATCCGGGGATAAGACAAATACGTCTTATTTATTATTTCATATGTCAACAATGTATGATAAAATATAAAAACAGTACAAAGAAAATGTTCATACAAACTTTTATCCCATATACTGCAGGAGCCCTTGCTTCTTCCGGGATAAAAGGTAGGCTAAATGTTGAGCCTTCTTTCATTTATGTGTTGTGTCAAAATAATTAAAATGCAAGTCTGTTTTGTATAAATTTGTATTCAAGAAGGTACCATATATTTTTTTTGTCCTATATTATTATTACATTACTTATCGGGGATAAAAAGTAGTTTTACTTTTTTTTCTACATACATAAACAACACTCATATAAATAACTAATAAAATTAAAAGTTAAACTTTCTTAAACCTTTTATAAAAATATATTTAATTGTTTATCGCACGTAGGTAGATAGGCAATAAATATTGTTACTATTTTATTAAACTTGAACTCGAATTGGAAATATTTACAGATTTTAGTTTCTTATATTATGTTTGTAAAAAAAAATGTTACTATGGATGTTTTTTTAATATTACAGGAAGGATCGTAAGATGGCGTTGGTACAGCTGCCGTCGATCGATGATGCAGTAGCGGCACTTATCAAGATGCATAATTACCAGCTCTCTGAATCCAACCACCTGAGAGTATCTTTCTCAAAATCAAGTATTTAAACTAAATGACCAACGCGTCCAAGGAATATCACACAACAGTCGATGTAAACATTATTAATGAGATTGGCCACTAGGTATGGGCAATTATAATCGATTTGCTGATCGATTCTCATAAACATAGGCTTTAATTAGCTGAGTGAGATGAATCGAGTTATCACAGGATCGATCATAATCGCCCTCGTCTAGTTAATATTGAATGCAGACAGACTTATAGCTCTCAAGCCTTACTGTTTAGTGATACGACTGTATACATCGTACCTCTCTCACAAATCGAGACACTAACTCGACTGAAAAAATTATAATATATCTGTATTACGCTTACTCGGAACAGTCTAGAAGTTAAGTGCTACTCTATTTCACTAGAATACGTACTATCATATTTTAAGGCCATCTTTCCCAACGGCAGCTAAAATCGATTTAAGTTAATTTTTTTGGGGTTCTCGAATTGTATTTGTACACTTGATTTGTGTGATATTCATTCCGTATTTTTATCGTTCAATATATTATTTTTATAGATATTTTATTCCGGTACGTTCGTTTGTCTGTCGGTCTGTTGGTCCGTTGGTAACGGATTGATAGCAATTAGATTGCGCTAGTATTGGCAGATGTCAAACATCGCCTCGGTCTCGACGTCGGCACTCGATAGCCGGACTTTAACGGTGAATAGTATTACATTTTACATTATTATATATCCACACTAGCACATTGTTAAAAATATTTCTTAATCGCTTATAATTTGCAGTTATTATTATCTAAGATTATATTTTATAAATATATTTTATGCTCTATTTTAATCAGCACAATTTATTATGGCATTTTTAAGTAATTATAGTTTTGTACGCATACACATTGTCTGCGTACGTGTTTAAAAGTGAAGCGGCCAGAAATGTGTATGTGTGTGCAATATTAGTTATAGATGTTAAGTATATTTTAGATATAAATTTGTCTTCTTTATCCGGTTCCAACCGGAATCTCCACTACATACTTCCACAACTGTTTCGTTATTTAGAAGAAATAATCAGTTTATTGTTACAATACTAGTTCTCGATTAGTTAGTGTAATCACGACTACTAACGGTAAACACCTAGTTGATATACGCTGGAGGCTAGCGATTACGAGTGATATAATCAAGTGACATGCTAAATGAATTACACTAAATCGATTACACTCATGTTTATTAACGTTAATTAAATGATTAGTCTTGCTTGATTGAAACGATTTTAACACCAGTGAAAACTAGTATCGATTATTGCGTAGTTGCTATTAAATAATCGATATGTCACAGTGTCGTATCACTCGTGACCGCGAGCCTCCATATAATCTATATAATGTTATGTTGGTGACATAATAGTGACATGATGCATTTATTTTGATGTTAATTTATATTAATGGTAGCTAAAACAATAAATGCTCGTGCATACAATTCACTAAGCAATTAAGTAGATAGTTATTTATTTCTCTCTATTCGGGGAGCTCTTACTAGCAGTGTGGTGTGGTATCATTTTCTATACAATAAATACTATCAGAGTGCCACACTGACGTTTCCACGTTTAATGGTTTTTTCTCTAAGTTTCATCACCTATACCTTGCAATTCTCGCGTTACTTGCAGTATTTTAGTTTTAGACCTTCTCGTTCTCGATGCTTTGTACATACGTCCCGAGATCTTACTAAGCACCTAATTGGTTTTCACACATCTTTGCCTTCTTAAATTAATAAAATTGCGTCTAGTCCAATGCAAAAGAGATTAAGTTTTGTGGAATAAGTAAATTAACGTAACTTTAAAATTCCTCACGAAAACTAAACTGTCATAGCGCTTTATAGAGATATTATTTATTTATTGTAAAGTATTTCGGTCAAATTAATGGTGCCCATAAACTAAATGTTCTAATTTTTAGGACCATATTAAGTGTTCAGTTACACGTCCAGTCTATGATTAGGCAAAGAATGCGTGAAACAGATACCTGAATTATAAGGATATAGTAAAACATTGCTTTTCGCAATATATTAATTAAATTTAACTGCCTAACATTAAAAAGTGGAATTCATACATATCTTACCCTGGAATTAAAAGTGGGGTTCCAACGGATTGGTGATCAGCTTTATAAAACGAACGAGGAGCGGTGAAGGTCGACAGCGCGTCATCGGTACGGCTCGAAGCGCCTCGTCCTCGACATATCCTTTCGTCACAAATACCTTACGATTTCTGTTCGTCATGAAGCTGTCGTATAAAATATTTACATTTATTATAAATTGTATCATATACATCACGTACCGTTATATTATATAAAAATAGAGCTTAGTACGATGATTAAACTAAAAAAATTATATTGTCATTTCGATGTAAGGTTGAATAGAGAAATTGAATCAAAGAAATTAAATTAATCAGTACCTATATATATATATAAGAACGTGTAAGTAGTTCGGTTTAATGTTAGGCGACCAGGGTGTGGTGATATTTTGCACGTTTTTGAAATGTTTTTCTATGGTACAGAAAGCTGTGCCTGTTTTGAAATGGTATGACGGTGGTGGTCTGTGAAACGGTATCGTATATTCTAACAAAATCACAAATAAGAGATTACATATCTACATTACTCTGCGGAGAACGCTACACACGCGGCATTCGCCATTATCTTTGTTTTCCCGACCCGTAGGCGTACCCGGCTGTAAGTATTAGTTGAAATTTACAATAGTCCATTGAAAGTTGACTCGTCGTTCCCACTGTCCGACATACGCCTACGGGCTCATAGAATATTGAAGTTAGCATTTCGCTTGTGCTCAATTTGTAGATAAAATAACAGTGTGTGTAGCGTTTTGTGGCCTAAAACTTTCTCAATAATATCGGTAATGACTAATTAGATAATTATAGGAATTTATGTGTTTAGAGAAGTATTTTAAATATTTAGTATAATGTCGTAATGTAATTAACAATAATAAATCAGTGTTTAGAATGAGATGCCAAATCTAAAGTCAATACACATTATTTTAGGTAAAGCGTAAATGAATTAATCTTAACGTTTATTAAAAAGTTGATGAAAATGTTACAGTTAAACTATATTTGAGAGTTTTATTAAGCGCAATATATTATGTAATTTTATTGATTGTAAGCGAACATTGTTTCACTTTGTTAGTTAAAGTTACGCGGTGAAAGAGATGTGAATGTTGTTTTTCAATCAGTTTGTAATTGCTACTAAACATTTACTTTTCCAAGGGCAGGATCCACTTTGACTGCACGAAAATCATTTAACTGGATAATGAAATATATTAATAATAGTGACGTCTCGAATGGATCCGCTCTTGACTTTGCCTTTGTGACTTACACATATCTGTTTATATCAATCACTTTATCCCAAAAATTTTATATTTATCACCCTTTTACCACATTAACTCGCCCAGTGTCTTTGCTGTGGTAACGGTCAACATATCAATAGAAACGCTAAGGATGTATGACCCTATTCACCTACAACCCACTTTTATTTTTTATCGTATATTGTTTTTCAATGTAATTTAACGTGTCGTCTGTGTATCCTCTTTTTTTAGTATTAAGCCTTTTGTGTGGTTAATTTCGTTCTTATTTTTAACTTCATTAATTAAACTATTATTATCATTAATTCTTTTTGTTCTTTTATTTTTCCACTCTTCCTTTCCTTAATTTTAATTTTATATGACACTTAAGTAAAACGATATTTATTTTATTATCTGTGTATTTATTTAATTATTTCATCAAAATATTAAAACTATTTGTAAATAGAACTCATAAATTTTAAATGGGATCAATATAATGAAATTGTGTATATTTGTACACCCTCTATACTTTAGACATATTCTTATCTACTTAGATCTTAATATTCTATAATTACAAAACTAAAAGCTAACGTTTCAATACTACTTATACTGTGTATGTATATTCTCTACCCTTCGACTCGCCTCAGTCTGTGGACGTGCGAGAATTAGATGATATACAGGTTGTTGAGTGAAGGGGGTAAGGGACTCAAATATTGCCAATGGTATGTTTTGTAAAATATTCAAAAATACTACGCACAGGGTAAAATGTGAATATATGTACTGAGCCCGGCGCCGAGCGCGCGCCGGGGCGGTTGTTCGTCCGTGCCAAGTCCCTTATTCCTGTGAAAGAACTGAGACCTTATTGAAACGTTGATCTAGTAAGTATAACTGCCAATTAATAGGAAAATATCCGCAAACTATTAAAGTAGATAAAAAGAAAATATTTAGAGAATTCCTTAGGACCTATGAAGTGGCAGTTATCGTGTTAATAAATGTAAATACACAACTTTATAAATAATTAAAATAAAGTTATAGAACTATTACAGATTAACATAATCATTAATTTAAGATTTATTAGATAAATATCCTATTCTAATTTCAGTAGTCGCTCTAGTTTACCTGCCTACAGAGGAGTTTCTTCGTAGTGACTTTATATATACCTACCCAACTTTGTTGTCATACTTTAGCAAACTTTTGTTAAATTATTAAAACGTTAATGGTGTGCAAATTAAAGGGTTGTGTGTAAAATAAAATAGTTTAATAGATATATAAATCGTTCCAGATAACGAAAATATTGTACCTATCCTTGTTTTGTCTTAGGCACATCCACTTGTTTCATCGTAATTATTATAAACAAACACCTCAAGTGTTAGACTAAATACTATTTAAAATCAATATGCCAAAGACCAATTGTTAGAAAAAAAAATAACAGGGATCTATCAAATATTATTTTCTCTAAATAGAAGATCAAATATATTATGATTTAAGACAAGCTTTAACGAGCACTCAAATGATGTATTTTGATGATTGTTTTACGTAAGTTTATTTTTGTGTAAACGCTACAGGCCACTTTTGACGGCTACACTGTCTGTCAACTACAGTTTTGTGAAATATATAAATATATACACTATTTTAACGTCTAAGTGACTACACTATTAAACTCTAGAATTATTCTTTGTCATTTTATAATAAAATATAGTTGAAAATATTACTACATTTATTCATTTCTCCTCATCCCATGGTTGGTCGCTACTCGTTCGATAAAATAGAATGATAGATTGACTCGGCTGAATTACTTACTAAGCTTACCTATAAACTGTATGGGATCATTTGGAGCGCAGGGGAACAAGCGTGCGACTGTTAACGCGACAGGATGTAGGTTCGATTCCCACTCTAAGAAATGAAATATTTAAAATTTTCATTTCGTTGCTCTGGTAACGGAGCAAAGCGCGGCGTTGAGCTTGAGTTCCGTCACTCAACATGCAACGCCTCCAGAATTCAACGGAAAGTGGGAAAGAGAAGTGTATCAATGCCAACAACCAACCAAGTGTCTTTACACTCGGTTTTATCTGCCGACCCTTCTATGTGCAGGATAAAACGTGAAGCTAAAAAAAGATAACTAACTATATATTTCTACAATAACCATAAAATTATATTGAGATTCATAGAACCTATTTTTAATAAATGTATCTAATATGTATTAACATTAATAAAAATATTAGAAATTTTCAAAGCAAGGCACAAGTGTAAGTCTTCAGATCAAATGTAGAAATTCAGATTTGAATCACAATCTGATATTTTATGTAGTGTCAAGATGCCACGGTATATTACAGAGGAACTAGCTATTATTACATAAATAAATTTAGGTAATATAAAACAAAAAAATATTATGTAGTAAGTAACATTATTATAAAAAAATATAAGAATGCATGCTAAAAAGGTTTGAAATTAAATATTTACAGCAAAGTATGTGTTCAAAACCATAGACAATTATTTTTACTTACTTTACAATTTTACGTGCATTTCAGTTAAATATTAAAAGGTTACAAGTGTAATCTTTCTGCTCTAACAGCTGTTTAAGACAATAGGACAGTCCTATGCAATGTGCTCAGTTGTAATTACAATTTTTCTTATGGACATTCTGAGTTTTTACATCTGGCAATGAAAAAATAATACGACATTTACATAACATTTCATTTGATTTTGACAACAATATTTGACAAGAGATTTAAAGGTTATGTAGTTATTTAATAGCAAATGTACGCGGTTTTCTTTACTAAATATTATAGAATTTCTGCTTCGTATCGCCAATTAATGAACAATTTTTCAAATTTAGATAACTATTTCAAATTATAGTACAGTTTTTACAATACTTGATTAGGTATAAAATGTAATTTTTGGATTCAACAATGTTTAGAATTTTGAATAGAAGATTAATTTTTGGGACAGCTATTAGACTAACACCTACATTTATAATACCTATAATTGGGCAAAGAAATGAAAATGATATTGATAATACAAGCAGACCCGAAGATATAAAGTCTACAGGATGGGACAGAGTTAAAGCTATGTATACTAAAAGGTAACTACAAATATTTATATACTCAGTTTAGTACATAGATATTTTTAATTCATATTTCGCCAAGTCATCAACTTTTACAATTCGATTTAAAGTTTTTTTCCATTTTCATTGCTACTGTAATCATGAGACAAAGCCTACATTTTATGACTCAAATATAATCAGTGAATCCCTACATGTCAGTTTGGTTTGCTTTAATTTTATTTATATAATGGTTATCTACTTTTTTACTATTTTTGACAACACTAATAGTTTATGATACAATAACTTCATATTATATAAGCATCAATTATATCTACTTTGATTTTAAGTATTATTTTGTCAGTTTAGCTTCACAAATATAACAGAATTGGTGGGCACTTGGACCTGGTATTAAGATTCTCCATACTTCACATTCTGTCCAAATTTGAGATTGCTCTATGGATTGAAGTGAAAATAATTAATTTCCCCCAAGTGGGGATGAAATCTGCAACTATCATTTTTCACAGTCAAATATTGTCCCGTCCCGTGTCCCCACATGTCCCGTCAACACATGTTGACGACAACAGACACAAGGTCTGAATTTTAGTATTCTTATCAAATAATGGTTCTTTTCAATTTATAGTGAACTAGATGAAGTATCTGTTGAATTGCATAATGTAGCTCAAACCACTATGTGTGGTTTATTTGTGGGTGCATTTCTAGGAGGATTTGCTAAATCAAGAGATGCTTATCTAACTTTTATGGAGAATAATCAAGCAACAATATTTAAATCAACTTTAGAAGCAAAGGTATAAAGTATTATTGGTTTTAAAATCAAATTTGATCATTAAACATAATTATTAAAAAAATACTATTACTGTATTTGCATTTTGACACATAAATAATGTAATATATCATATTGTTGACGAGTATAAAGCTTTTAATAATAACCTAATAGGCAAATAATAATGAGAGGCAAACCATCTTTAAAGAACTATTATATATATAATATCACAAGACATTTACAATTCATAAAATTAATTTATTTCTCTATTATAGGTAATGAAATATGTAAAGGTTATTTTTTTACACTTCAATTGGTACAAAAATGTACTGAATAAAGCAAAAAAAAAAGACTTAACAGATTTACATTTTATGAAATTTTTATGAAATTTTTATTTTTTATGAAAGTCTAATATCTAGATCAATAGGTAAGAAGTTAAATCTTTTCTTTGTAACTAATAGACCCATTGCCAAACTTTGTCTAAGATAGACAGAGCAGCAGGCAAAATGGAAAGAATTCAATTGGACTGATGATTGAATCTACAACCTTCTCATTTTGCAGTTTAATACTGTCCAATTGCATCATAATGGTGTTATCTGGTTTTTCTTGCAAAAATAATTAAGGTTCATTAAATATATTTGCAGAAAAAAATGCAAGATTACATAACAGTTTCATTTGCTAAAGGAGCTTATCATTGGGGCTGGAGACTTGGCATCTTTACTGGTATATTTAGGTATGTTATTATTTTAATCATATAGAAGCATACAGGAACCAGGAAACCAAGCATAAATTATTTCGGCAACATGTTTTATTATTATTTTTTAAATTATTTATAGATCCTAATGGGGGCTTTATTTGCTTCTATATGATTAATTTAATTAATTTAATTTAAGTATCAAATAAAAAAAAGGATAGAAAGGAAAATAAAATGATTATTTAATATTGAAACATTTGATAAATGAATATTGTATTTTTTTTGTTTCATATTGACTGAATATGTGTAAATAGCAGAGATGTAAGTGGCATTAATCTGTGGCTGTCTCTCTAATAAAATTTATTGTATTTATTTACCTCTGCATGACAGCATCTGATTGTCTATTTGTGATCGCGGGTTCGACCCTCACTCTCGTGAATTATTATTTAATTATATATATTATTTAATAGTTAATTATTACCATTTCTCTGCTTTTGAGGACAAAATGCAGAGTGGTTATCCTCCACTCAACATATAATATTTAAAGGATTGAAATTAGGTTGTTACTACTTATACTGCTACAAATACTTAAAAAAAAATTACTGATATTATTATTTAATACTTTCAATTTCAGTTTAATTTCAACCACATTATCTGTATATAGAGATGAAAGTTCCATAGCAGACTATGTAACTGGTGGTATAATTACCGGAGCTATATACAAAGCTAATTTAGGGCCAGCAGCTATGTTGGTTGGAGCGGGCTTGGGTATGTATTAAATGTAAAATAATTTTCTATTGTTTTTCTTACTTTTTCTTATATGAAAGCTACATTACAATGTTGATTATTAATTTATAGATTTAGGTATTACGTCAAAAATATGTCTTGAAGAACCTAATGAAGATACACTTGTTTTTAAAAAATAGCTCCCGAGAATTCTTTGCTTTTTCTCTAATGTGTTTCAGCTCATTATTATTATCTATAAAAAAGCCAGTTGTTTCGCAGGGGCACAAATTTGTGACTAAACGCGATTGGCACCACGCGGATTTGAGTTCCGCTACTCAACACGCCATGCCTCCAGAATTCAACGGAAAATAGAGAACAGAGTGTCTTAACACTAGGTTCCCTCTGCCTACTCTGCCGTGTGCAGAATACATCATGAAGCTGATTTTAATATCTTTAATAAAAATATGTATTTCGTAGAAATTTAATATTTAAATTTTCTTTTACAGGTGGTGTTTTAAGTTTATTTGGGGGAATTCTTATCTTTAGTATACTTAAATTAACTGGACTATCTATGGAGGATATAAGAAAGTCTTTATATAAACTAAGAGAAGCCAGGTATTGTATATACTATATACTATAATTCTAAAAAAAATTGTCATTCACGTAACACTAGAAGTGCCGAAGATTGAGACCCCCCTTGAACCGCCGTCGTGACAAATTTGTCCCATTCTACTTATTATGTCGATTGTTGGTATAATACAAAAAATATTATTAAAATAATTCGTAAAATATGTAGACCCTCTTTAATAATCAATTCTTATTCTTTAACAAACATAAAAGTATCAAAAAACAAAACACAAAGAAAGAATCAAATATTTCAAATACGTTCTAAGGTTGTGACAACTAACTGAATAACTCTTACAAAATTATAAGTTATTGAAATTAGTTAATATTATTATTAGGTCAAGTAATGCATTAATATATTCTTCATCAGTGATACATTACAGATGATCTATAACAATGTGTGGTAATGCCTCCAGAATTCGGCGGTAAATGCCAGCAGAGTGCAAAGCACTAGGTTCCCAGGTTCCGTCTACCTACCCTATAATTGCCCACATTTGGTATCGAGTGTTTTTCTGAAATTCAAGCCTAGCTTAGTCATCCTTCCATCTGATACCTCACTTGAACTAGTGGCAAAATTTAGTATTGACACCAATTTTACCCCACTTTTCAGGCTATTATTTTTTAAGATTTATACATAAATGTATAGTTTTGAGATTTTTTCCTGTACTAGTACTACATGTAGATGCTAGCTGCCAAATTTCATAATTCTAAGTTAACTGAAAGTACCTTATTGATTTGATTCCCTTTGTAGTGTCGAAATACACGTTTTTTTACTATATAAATGGTCATATCTTTTTTTAAGGGCGCTTTTTTACGAAATCAAGGGACTGTAGATCGTCATATAGTTGATATTCATATACTCATATGAATATCAACTGGATTTCTCCAAGCATTCCTGAGATAAAGGCACAGACAGACGGATGAACAAAAAAACGATCTTATAAGGGTTTTTTTTTCTTAAAAGCTACAGAACCCTAAAAACTTAGGCATTGACTGCTAAACCTACTATTCAATTTTTTTCCGCCCCCGCATCGCCCTTTCACCTCCACCTCGTCCCCGAGGCATGAAATATGTCAAATTATACTCTCAAATAATAAAATAATAATGGCGGGACAAAAATGACCCAGCGGCATTTCTAGGTAAATCTCTTTTTTTTTTCAAAAAGTATGACTGCTATAAAATTATTTATATTTGTAATTAAATAAAGGTGTTAAATTGGTAATAGTCAAAAAGTTTCATCTACATACATTAACAAATAAAAAAATTATATACAATCAAACTTGCGTTTGGGTCAAAAATGGGACGGCGGCGTTTCTGGTGTTAAAAAAATGGTAATCTTGTATTTAATAATAAAAATGTACTTATGTATATGAGGCGTTGAGTTCCACCCCGCAACTTGTTTCCAGAATTGTGAGGAAAGTGTCAACACTAGGCTCCCACATTACCTCTGCCTAGAATAAAAATATGTCAACATACAAACTTGTTTTGAAAATTATTATTTTATGTTTCAATAACTTTAAATTATATCATATAAGAATAATTCTTCCTTCTATAATTGACAATCATTTTTTATTGTTTTTTTAGCTTCATTCTGTATCATATTATTGTTCTTGTTCATATGAATGGATATCAGTTATGATATCTATTTTCCGCCTAATTTTCGACATTGCGTATTAGTGGCGAAACTCGACGACTCGTTTTTTCTTTTTAACCGGAGGGAAGAAACAAGAATAAGTCACGTGAGTGCGAATCAAACCCATAACCGTCGTGTTTACAGGCAGACATTGCGACGGCCCTATATTTTTATTGTTTTATGCATTATATTTTAAAATTTAGATAAGTGATTTATTTTTCCTTAAATCTTCGATCATCACCTAAATTATTGATTTCAGGCAAGATCAAATGAATCAAGCGATAGATAAAAGTGCATATGAAAAACATGACGATGTAACACGACACCATGATGAAATTGTTCAAGAAAAAGGTGTACAAATTATTGAGAATTTATCATAGCTTAGGTAACATGTTTTTGTCAGCACGAAAGTAGGCTGGAGAAATGGATATGAATGTATACTTTTGGTCGGTACTTAGTGTCAAGAAACTCCGTTGTCACTTTTATACCCAATTCAGTTGTTGTATGCTGAGTGGCTCAAACATGTGACTGTAACAGTGGCGGGTTGTGCGTTCGATTCCTATTCAAGGAAATGTAATATATTATATTTTTATTTCTTCGCTCTGGTGTTGAGAGAAAGTGCGGCGTTAAGTTCCGCCACTCGACTCGCCATGCCTCTCGAATTCGTTGGAAAAGGAACGGAATATCTTGAAACTAAGTCTTCTCTCTCTACTCTGCTGTATGGGATACAGCTTAAAAGCTAAAAAAGTATAAAACTTGATTTGTATAATAATGATAGACATTTTAATTTATATTTTAAAAATGTTTCTTTATATCTTTACTCAGGTTAATTAATATTTGTGCTGACAACTTATTATGTAATTAATTAAAATATGGTTCTTGTTAAAGTTCAAAATATGTATTATTAAAAGTAAATGAAAACAATTATATGATTTTGCTTATTTTAGTAATATATTAATATATAATATGCTTATTTTAATATATAATTTTTCCTGGTAAAGAAAGGAACATAATAATCAAGAATAAAGATTGTTTTCATATTTAAAACCAGGGACATTAAAAGTTTAATTTTAACCCCATTAACCAGTATTTTAGATATTATTTTTAATTTTCATAATAATGTTTAAATACTTAATATGTAAAAACATCCAAAAGCCAACTTGTTCTCATATTTGAGGCGTATTTTAATACTATAAAATAAAAGTGTTGTTACTTTTGTTGTTTTTATTAAGTTTTTTGTTTTGTCAACTGTTAAGTTGTTTTGTTTTAAAGATTTTCTATATTTTAAAAATTTTAGAAATAGTCCTTTTTTGTTTACAGTTTGGCTCATGTCAAAAAGAATATGGAATGGAAAAGTTTTAGAGTGGTACTTATATGGAAATAACCAACGAAATATTTATCAAAAGCATTTATTTATTATAGAATAAATCATGACTGAATATAAAAATATAATGTATACTACAAATACAACAATGCTTTGTGCAATTTTTCAATTTTTAAAAACTTTTTTTTATAAGTGCAAAAATAAAAAGGACTTTTTTTAAGAAAATACAACATACATTTGATAAATTTAATAAATTCTAAGCATTATGTTTGAATCGACTAGTTATTTTTATTAAATAATATATTATATGTTTGTCAATATTACTTTTAAATGGCAAGTATTATAAAGTTGTTATTAAAATAACAAATTATTGCAGGATTATTATACAAATTCATAATACATAAAAATATGCTTTGATAATAAGTGTTAGGAGATTGTTACAGAGTAAAACACCACGAAATATTAAAAAAATCGTTTTAGAATACATGTACTTTTAAAAATTCATGCAGTTATATTGAAAAACTGAAATGCCATTGTAAAAACATTTACTTAAATAATTAAAATATATATTAATGCCTATCATATAATCTTATTAAAATACGGCAATTAAATTGAAAAGTAGATTCATGCAAAAAGTCATTATGAACTATTGTAATTGGTAAATTATTTTTAAATATTTAAAAATATATTATTAAAAGCGTTACAAAATTTTCACTTATTTAGAATCATATTGATAAAAGAAGACAAGGTAAACCTTAATACTAAAACATGATTAAAGTATTAGAGATAGGATTTTAATAGAGATAATAATAATTAAACACTTTTATTTATTACAATTATCTCCTTTTATTCTCAAATTTTATGTTCGATCTAAATCTTTATTGGTTTCAGAGGTCTTTATATAAATATGCTTGAAAATATGAGACTTTAAATTATAATTTTCATACATACATACTTTCAATTCAAATGTGTAGTAATCAATTTGTAATCACCTATACAATTGATTGTTATTGCACTGATCAACTAATAATAAGCTTATCTAATTTTAATTCGTTTAATACTGTTTTCGATTCCATTATTGCTTTGAGAATACAATAATTGGTCATCTTTAGTAAAGTAATTTTGTTTTAATATAATTCAGTGATATTTTAACTAGTGACGTACATTTTTTTTCTTAATTTCAATAAACAATTATAAAATCTACTTCATAGGAGACTTATAGATATTTTCTTTAGATATATAACATAATTTTTGACTAAGAAAATTCACAAGCTAAAAAAAGCTTTTTAAATCTAATAATGTATCCCTTTTACATAACTATAATTGAATAGCTAAACGTGACAATATTATAAAAAAATTAAAATAATTAGAAGACATACGTAATAAATTGGCATGATTTTAAACATTATAATTATTGAGCTGACTGTGCCTTAGTAATTCTTTTTGCGCCTCTGTTGGGAGGGCCCTTTGGCTTCGCGAACGCTGGCCGATGCAAATTTCTTTTTGGATGTATTTCATCATATAAATATTCTTCAGTCAATTCCTTACCATCATCTATTTCAAGCTGAAAGAAATTAAATGATTTTAATACTTCATTATTTTAATATTTTTAAAATGTTATTACACAAAAAAAAGTTATTTTTGTAAACATATATAAATTAATTGAATGTAGCAGGATAGTTTCCTAGATATACGTTATACGCTACGTATTCTTTCTTCTTTCCTTTTTATTGTTTTTATAATATTAAAAAGTAGCCGTCGACCAGCGTGTCGTAGAGCTGTGGTAGTGTTTGACTGTAAACTAAACTAAAAATTAACTTTCCAATACAAGGGTAATTTTCAATTAATGTGGCAGTTTCCTAGATTAATACATTCAACCAAACAAACTCTTCATCTTAATAATAATAGTATAGATATTAAGACCTTACCCTTTTTGCAATATCCAGACCCATTTTCTCAATGATCTCTAGAAATTGACCTTTACAACTGGAGTACATCATTCTCTCCTTTATACTACAACTGTAGCCTGGCATTGAATAGATGAATACTGTAAATTGTAAAAAACAATAGTAAAAGTCAAGTAAAAAAATTAAAATTAAATCAGAGGGATTCGATCCTCACTTTCTGCCGAATTCTGGAGACATTGCGTATTGAGTGGCGGAACTCAAGGCCCTTTGCCTCGACACCAGAAATATTATACTCAACACCAGGATGAAGAAATATAAATTTAAATAAATATTTCATCTCTTGAGTTTTTGTAGCTTCATGCTTTTACACGAAGAGTAGGGTAGTCAGAGGGAATGGCGTGTCAAGACACTCTGTTCTAAAGAAAGTAGATATTTCGCCCCAATTTGAGACAAGTTCTTCAGAGGTGCTGAACCTGAATGCTGTCTTACTCAAGTGGGGAACAAAAACAATTTACTCCCTGAGTAGATATGGAGCCTACAAGCTGACGTTGCCCCACAGCACCACAAAAGCCTCAAATATTTTTACAAAATTATTGGTCAGTGTATAAAAAAAATAATTCACAAAATGTGACATGTGAGGGAGTAGGCAACTTAAGTTTCGAGACATCACATTTCGGAGTAGAATATCCTACTAACATTATAATAGGAATGTTTGAGAGGATGTTAGTTACACTTTCACTCAAAAACCACGAAACTTCAAAGTAACAAAGCTCAAAATAACACAATTAATGTAAAGATTCTGTGTAAATTGAATATAATATATAACTAATAAAACTTATCGTGCGAAGTCATCGGTGCATCGCTATTTAATTAATAAAGTGCAATTAATCCATACCTATACTCTCCATGTGGTCACCTTCATGTGTATGTTTGAATATATACAAGTGGTATCTCGCTTGGTCACTTGGCACGTGAGACGGCAGCTCTGTTAAGCTTATCACAGCTGCTTTTGCTAAACAAATCTTTTCCTCTTCTAAATCTGTGAAATGTGAAGTATATATTGTTAGTTTAATCAATGTATAGATAAACTTTTATGTGATATATAGTATGTTCATTTTAAATGTTTATTATATTACTAAGTATTACTTGCGACTTTGTCCGCGTAATTAAAGGGAAAAAATTAAGAGTTATATGTGACACATTAAGCAGGTTACATCAAAACGACTCTAAGATTTTTTTTCAAACCAGTAGTTTAGGGATGAACACATTCAATAAAACACTAAACTGTTTAGTTTATATATTAATAGAGACAGTATATATATATATATATAAGCTGGGACAATCTTGTGTCAAGACATTCCATTCTACATCTTCCACTCAAAGCTTGACTACAGTAGTGAAACTTAACCCTACCCTTTATGTAGAGTAGGGAAATGGAAATAAATAATTTCTTTTAGTGGGGATGGAACCTACGACCATCATGTTTACAGTGCTTCATATAATTAATAGTACTTTGTAAAGGTAATTTATTCAATATTAAAGACTAGTTTTATTAAGAAATTTTTCTTCATTGATGTTCAAAAATAAGCATTAATTTCAGCTTCACACTGCATTCCACATATAGCAGAGTAGGTAGATAGTACTTAGGTTCAAGAGGTGTCAATTTAACGGTTTTCACCCTAGTTCAAGGCATTACTTGGTGAATAGTGCAACTTAATGCTGTATTTTGTTTTATAAATACAAAAAGTTATCAATAGTTATTGCTTGCGTTACCTATTTTAAACTGCAGATAGTTGTAGGAACCTCGCTGGAAGTCAAGTATACCGTCAGTTGCTGAATCGGTGATCGGGAACGATATGCCGCCCATTGTTGATTGCCTAAAAATATATTTTTTTTGAGCAAAGTGAGCTGAGCGCTCTACTGGAGACTTTTTACACCCTTTGTCACCAATAGGCTCCCAAAGGGTTTGACCAATTGAGATAAAAAATTGCAAACATTTAGATATGACCACATAGGTGGTTTTAGGCGAAAAAATAATAATCATGTACTGTCCTACTGTGCAACAATGGCCTTGATACCACATTATTATTACAATATTTTAGCTCATCATAATTTAAGTTAAAATAAATTTCCCTATAGTTTACTGCACTAATAAAATAAAAACAATATGTCAGTCCTATACCTTGAATCAGTGCCATAATTTGGATCATGTTCGCTATGTCGAAGTTCTTTTAATGCCTCCTCTCTATCAGTTAATGGTGCCGGAGCATTAACACCATGTAGATGAGCCGTATAACCTTTTAAGCATACTTCATCCTGAAAATCATAATTAAATTTATAATTAATATATGTGTTAATTGGCGGTACTCAAAACCGCGTTTTTCTTGTTACTAGTAACAGTTGCTCTAGAGCAAGAAAATGGAAATATTAAATAATCAATTCCCTTTGAGAGGTTATCAAACCGTCGCGTTTACATGCTTGTGTTCTTATGTCACAACGGCCCCTATATAATATATATATATATATATATATATATATATAAAATAAAACACACATTTATATAAAATTAATTTTCCTTGAAAAAGGAAGAAATTCATAGTATTAAAATTATATACCTAAAGAATTACACAAGTGGCTATTTGTCACCACTATTGAACATTCAGTTTGAATTATACAGAGATTTTCATACAATTTGCAGCAAAAACAGAACATAAATATTTTTATGTTTTTACTGTGTTGACATTAGATTGTCTTGTTGTGTTGTTTTTTTTATTTATTTGTATTTTGTGCTGGGTTGAAGACATTAATATTTAGGCATTAGGCAAAGTTACATTAACCTTTATATTATTTATTTAATTATTTCTTACACTAAAGACTTATGGTCCATATCTTTTGTCATCTTATACATTTAATTTTTCTTTAGATATTACTTAGAACTAGACTTTGTAATTTACCATTTTCTTTTTAACTTTTAAAGTGAAGAATTTTGTTATTTTATACCTTGCTTGTAGCATGCATTTCATCTTTAATGTGAGCAGAGCCAAATTCTTGTTTTAGAGTAGCTTTAGTTGATGCATACAACATTTTATGTCTTACAGGAGCACTATCTGGAGACCAACTCAGAAGAAGCCATTCATATCCTAGAGAATTAGTTGTATCAAATCTATAAAAAGAATTTATATGTAGTTTCTTCAACAAAATATATAAATAGCACAAAAAATAGCAAAAACATAGAAAATCATATGGAATGGAGTGTCTTAACCCTTGATAGGCTGAATATGAATGTGAAGGTAGCTGGTTTGGTCCACACTCAAAGAAAATTATTCTTTTCATTTCAGACCAAGAGCAACATTGAGTTCACTAACCATGTGTAGTTCTGATTTTAAGGGAAAAAAAACATGTCTAGAAAATCTTTTCTACTTAGTTATATCAAGAATAAATATACACATATAAAAAACAAAAAACTCATTGTACCTGTATAATATATAACATGGCAGATCTTCAACAACCAAAGATGGTATATATTTATCAAAATCTTGTTCAAAAGTTCCTTTCACAGACTGGTATTTGGCGAGTGTTAATTGCTCTGAAAGTATAATTTATATACATAAGGGAATATATATAGATGGAAGCTATTTCTATTTAAAATTTAAATTTACTTCAATTCTTTTTTGTATTCCATAACACTATTTAATAGTGTGATGGAATACAAAAACCATGTATAAAATGTAATTTACCATTTTCTATGCTTATTTTCAACACTCTGATTTTTCCATCTCTGCACTTGCTGAAATACTTTTTGAGGTCTGCATTAGCTGTAATAAAGCATATACAAGTACAGTAAAAGTAATCTAAAGTAAAATTGCAGATATATGATTCATAAGCTACAAAAATGTAGTTGTTATTAGACATAGTTTTAATAGTCTTTTCAATAAATCTTTAATAGATAATAGGAATATAATTTATAATTCTATTGTAGATAGCTATATTGTTGGTAAATGAATATGTTACGCTTATTAGCCATAAGAATTATACTTTCCCTAAGGCGGCACGCCTCGTGTTTTTATTGATTTATTTATTTTTAGATGATAGTATTTTTTGTTATCTAGTACCTAATATCATTATGAATCATTTCTGTTATCCAAATCTGTGCAATATTGTAATTGCATTTAAACATTACATTAAAAAAAAAGGATAATCACAGGATTGAAATTTATCTGCGATAAGTTAATATAATAAATACCTTGAATCCCAGTTTGATGAGACATTTTTATTTCAGACACAACAAAACGTATTATATATTAAAGTACATGAAGTACATATAAAAAAAGAAATGAGTAATTTCTTAAATATAACGGGAAATTATGTAGGCGAAAGCAATATTAATACAAAACTGAAAGGTGTGACAGCTGTCAGGTGTCAACAATTCTTTCACTGTCAATGTCATTGCATAACTACTGTTCAAAAACAGCAACTTCTAATAAAGTAGCTATTACAATTGTTGTCATTATAATAACATTTTACGGTAAATTTGATTAAATGTTATAATTTTCTTACTACATTTTATTAACAAAGAAGTTGTAATAAATGTATTTTATAATATACTTAAAATCGAAATCTAATAGCAATACCGTTAATTATTGTATGTCGTTCGTCTAAAATAACAGACAAAATAAAATGTTAATATATAGCTAGGTAATTCTTTAGACAAAGTTAACCAAAATGTACAGTATTCACACGTGCATTCAGTATTTCGTTAATATATTTTATTAATAACTATTTCTTTTCTTATCGTAATATTGGAGTAAAGTGTAGTGTCTGGGATGATCAGAACTACAAACCAATAACCACTGCCATAGCGCGACTTCTTGTAATTGTAGCTAATCAGTTTTAGTGATGACATTTCTTTCGATTGTTCCTAGGTAAAGTATCGAAATGGAAAATGCAGCTTTTCAGGAGATCGATGTGATGGTTTATTTCTTACATTTTTTTATTAATTATGAAGTCTTGATAAAAAAAATATTTACAATTGTGTTGAGATTACAAAGATTTATAATTATGCAACTTTTCAAGAAAATTGGCGCAACTGCACGCTGTATTGATATTTACTTTTTTAATACTATTTCTTTTCTTACATACATACTTACTTATGCATATTATACTTGATTAATGCATTCCCAGGTCTACATTTGTATTAAATTGCGGATTCTAGCTTCGTTCTTTAAGTTCCTTATGGATTGAAGTCACAATCACATGACTTAATGTAAACAGAATACTTTAACAACATTTAACTGTACTTCTGTAACGAGTTCGCATTGGTGTAATCAGAATGCAAGCTGCAATTACAATTCAACACGTAACGCCTTAAGTAGTAACAGGAACATAAAGCTTATTTGACAGAATAGCGAATGCACTACGCTACAAGCCGGTAATACCCTAATGAATACTACGTGCTATTACTAAGATGCATTTCGACGTCTTAAGCTTAGGTATTTGATGACGAAAGATGCTTTTCAATTAGCGGAAGGTGAACTTGGTAATTGAAATTCAACTCTCGGTGGCTCGTTGCCTCGTGAATATTTTAATTTTTTTTGCAGACATTTTAATAGTATGGCGTTTTAAAACGTGTCTGTCTATTTAATTTCATTATTAATATTGGAAAAGTGGATAGTGGATGATATTAGCTATTTCTAAGCATAACTTATATTTACAACGACTAATCACCTTCCCGCTTTATCCCACACACAACAGGGTAGGCAGAGGTCCGATTCTTTTTTCGAAGCATTGCGGATTTCAACCCCGGACTCTCGCCTTGGTGTGAGATTCCCAGAGCGAAGAAATGAAAATATTAATAAATAATAAAAGTTTTAAAGTTTAAGAGCTGTTAAAGAGCTTAGTAGTTACTAAAATTTACAATTTATAGAAGATATTTGTTTCTTTTAATCTATAAAACGAAAATATTATAATTGTTACACAGTACGATATATACATTGTATACATGACATATACATACAGAAGCAATTTTGCTCTTAAACTTCTATCTACTTAGAACTAATTCCTGGGTTAGTCGAGTACGTAAGCGGTTTGCTCAACGGGAATTGAGTACAAGTCAAATACTCTAGTACAGTTTAGTTTGGTATATACTTCGTCCGGTTAATTATCGTCCTAATACAGTAAGTCAACGATGCATTTCTCACAATTACAGCTTAGGTTAGACAAAGTAGGCTGCTTGTGCTCTTAGTGAAACAGAGAGTAAAGTGATGTGTCTACTAGATTTCTATGTCAAGCTACAACTATTAATTCTACAATGTCATCAGCCCACCGTCACTGACCTGTTTAATTTTCTCTTTCCTAAAGGTCCTCTCCATCTTGTGGCTTCTATATGGTCTAGCGTAGATCCTAGTAGCGTTATATGTGAGTTGTCCATGGTTTGGTATAACGCGTGCGTGGTTCAGTCTTACTCCTAGTTTTTTCTTAATTAATCTGTTTGACGTTATATTACCTACGCAGCAGGGTAGTGTTAAGACACTCCGTTCCCCACTTTCCGCCGAAATTCCTAATTTTTCTATTTTAAGTATGCTTCTTTCCTTAGCTCTTTGTATTTCCTGATTTTTTGTTATAGTTTTTTTGGTAAAATTCATAAGTTTAGCTAGCGTACAATAAGCAAGGTAAAAGCAGATGTCAAATATATAGTTTTCTCCAACATATTGGAATAATTCAAAATTTGTTTGTGTTACCAAAACTTCTTCCAACTTATATTTATTCTTATTTCTATTTCTTCTGCATTATTTACTTTAATTAATGAGTAGTTGCATTAATTAAGTAAATATGTATTGTCCAACGCAAAGTTTGGCTAGTGTGGCTAGTGTCCGCTTGATTACGATTTTGTCAACAAAACCACGGAAACTCCAACCGAAATCAAAGGTCGGTCTTGTTTCCTCAACAATCGGTACATGACCCTCGCGTTAAATAATTAGTAGGGGCGTCCATAAAGTAATATCTAGGCCTCATATAATTTTTATTTTGGAGTAACAAGCAATTAAATTAATATATAAAAAAGTTATTTCCAGTTACATTAATATTTTAATTTATAAGTAATACTTAAGTAAAAATTTAACTGCAAGCTACCAGTTATTTAAGACACTAATGGCGATTTTTTAACATATCGCTTAAAAGCAAGCAATTAGTGCCACAATATATCAATTTGTTGGTACAAGCTAGCAGTAGTATTTTTTCATTTTTTATCCCTATCTCCAGCAGCGTGTTTAACGTGATTGCACAAACACGGTTGGATACGTTTGTAATTAGGAAAACCGTACCTATTCTGAAATTTGATTTCGACAAAGCTAGCTCAAAGGGAATTGGAAATCAGGATGAATATTTCACATCAAACATTAGTAGCTACATTTAATCTATATTTTATGTAAATTGCACTTGCACGTTTCTTAGAAAATTATTAAAAAAATATTAATTTTATATTTTTCTCAAAGATGCCATAAATATAAATTAGCCAATATATCGGAATTATTATATAATTGAAAAATTAATTTCAATGGGTAAATTCAAATTTCATATTATAATTATTGGGCTTAGCTTATTATATTATAATTATTTATTGGGTCTATTAATTTTCTTTATAAAATATAATTTCGTATTTTTATACATTATAATTACTGTTTTTCTTTCACCTGCGTGTTCGACAATGAAAGTTTAAAATACAAATAGAAATTTCCCGCGATGTAAAATTTAAAATCACAACCTTCGCGTGCAGTATATGCGTGTATTTTGAAGAATACTTTACAATTATTACAAAAACGTATAAGTATCTTGCATAAAAAGGAAGATAATAATCACGAAGTATAAAGTTGATAAAAAACAACGTTTAAACTTAAGCTCAGACCTTTTTTTTAATAAATATGTAAGCATATTTTAGCTCGAACGTACTCGTATATCTAATATTTTAATTTCANCTTAAAAGCAAACAATTAGTGCCACAATATATCAATTTGTTGGTACAAGCTAGCAGTAGTATTTTTTCATTTTTTATCCCTATCTCCAGCAGCGTGTTTAACGTGATTGCACAAACACGGTCGGATACGTTTGTAATTAGGAAAACCGTACCTATTCTGAAATTTGATTTCGACAAAGCTAGCTCAAAGGGAATTGGAAATCAGGATGAATATTTCACATTAAACATTAGTAGCTACATTTAATCTATATTTTATGTAAATTGCACTTGCACGTTTCTTAGAAAATTATTAAAAAAATATTAATATAAAATTGAAAATCACAACCTTCGCGTGCAGTATATGCGTGTATTTTGAAGAATACTTTACAATTATTACAAAAACGTATAGATATCTTGCATAAAAATGAAGATAATAATCATGAAGTATAAAGTTCATAAAAAACAAAGTTTAAACTTAAGCTCAAACCTTTTTTTTAATAAATATGTAAGCATATTTTAGCTCGAACGTATACCTAATATTTTAATTTCAAAATAACATCGTCGGCTTAGCGTTTGTTGCGAATATTAGGTCAAATCATGAGAATTAGGTCAAGCCATTTATTGACATAGTCTACCAATTCTGTGCTAATATGGCCAGCAGAGCCTCACAGCCTCCGTCGGAGTTATCTCTGATATATCGTCTAAGATACTGCAGGGACTCGTAGCAAAAACGTGAAAAGCTCTAATAACGGAGTTCCACATTATTGCAGAGCTTTTGGCGTCATAAGGACGTAAAAGTTTATTGCCTTTACAGCGTATCTGTCCTGTATATAAGTTTGTGTGTAACATTGAAATATAGGAATTCCAAATAAAGATTATTAGTGTATTGAGTGTGAGTGTGTGATTTAGTTAAGTAATGTAATGTTAAGTAAAGTAATATTTTTTTATATATCGTTTCTTAAATCTTAAATTTCTTTGATTGTTTTATATATTTGTGTATGAAAAACTGTTCTACTTAGATAACACATTTATAAACTTTCATTATTAAAATCTAATAATCATTATCAATATTCACTAACGCATTGTAATCAGCTATCGAAAATAAAATGTAAAAATAATTAATGAATGAAAAATGCAATTCGGGATATCTGTAGCGGCTCTCATCAATTAAATATTTCTGACCCATTAGCGCAGGTGGCGGGCGACGTAATGGAAGCCATTAGAGCTGTCCGCTGCCGTGCCTGCCCGCATTATATTTGTACATTAGCCGCAAATAATTCAAGATCGATTCCATAACGTCTTAGGTCTTGAAGGAATGTATTTGTAAGTATTCAATACAATACAAATACTTATACATTATACAAACTCCTAACTTTTGTTATTTCTGTTACTGTTACGTCATATTAAAGGCTCGCGGCTTCGCCCGCATCCTACCTAGTTATACATTTTTCAAGTAAAACTTAGATTTTTATTTGGATTATTTGTTTATTTTTTTCTTTTCTATATATAATATTTACTTAAAATAATGTTACATTAAAGAATATATAAAAAAATATAATTCCTTGAGTGGAAGTGTACACACAAAACTGTTGTATCTGCGGCCGCCCTTGTGCTCTACGACTGGTCTCAATTATATTACAATTCATATTAATATAGTTTAAGATGTACCTAAATAAAGGACGACTATTTTTAGCAATACAATGAGAAAACCAAGACGTTTGACTTACATATTATATTTTTTCATTTGCCGGGAGCGATTGTTCTTCGATTCTTTGGGTAACATTTTATTTTATCGTACATTTCGTTTAGTTTATTCGTAAAAAAACTCTTTGTGAAATGAATAACTTTAACCAATTATTTTTCCAATTTTTTTCTATGAATTTGATAATGTTATATTGACAATTATTTCTAGCTCTTCAATAATATACATTTTGTTATAAAATACTTAAAGAGTCTAAAGAACATCTCAAAAGCATTAGAAACTATAGAAAAAGATTTTTAAAGTAAAGTGGCAGTAAACATTGAGTGGGGTTTGCGAGGCATAAGCTGATCTGTCTAAAATCATATGATTGTGATATAATACACCCTATTTATATAATATTTTTTGTCGTCTCCAAAAGCCCAGTTACACGTGTATACTTCGTATATACAACGACGTTTGAGGCTACACATGTATATCGCATGGTACAGAAGGCAAGTTAATACTAGCTATCTGAGGCGTCACGGACGGGATAAATTGCAGCAATCTCTAGACGTCCCTGGGCTCTGATCCAACTCGGGATTCCTTTCACTCCGCTGATTTAACGAAACTGGTTTTGCTCTTCTACGTTTATTCTGTACTCGTTATTATTAGTGTTTCCGGGTCAACTGCTCCATGGCAATGTAAGCCTTCCTTGATAAGAATTAAATTGACGTCTCTCTTTGTGCAGAATGAATCCACTTCAGATGTTCTGGTTTGTGGCATTTCTGCTTATCGCAACTGTGAAGCGTCGGTACTTATAAATGTTCCTTTTGTTACTGCAAATTATTTATTAAATTTGTAACCACCGCTTGTGCTATACCGTTGCTATGATCTTTTAGATTTTCAAGATTCATTTGTGAGTTGTAATATTTAGAAAATATTAAACTTGTATGTTTATTTTTTTTTAAGCAACGTACTGTGCTTTATATTATTTTATACTTCTTCAAATTTTTAATTTTGTCAACTATGTACCTATAGTAGCTACTTGTATAAGCCGATTTATCCCATTAGACGTAGCCATATTCCACAAGACCCATACTTACTATATAATACCCCCCAGCACCGCCTCACGAAGCGATCGGAAATAAATTATCTTCCGTTTCCTGCGCAGCCTGCGCTTGGATGCTAATTGTTTTCATTTTTTGCGCGAAACGCTCGCCGAGGTTTGCGCATTGTAAATTGTAGCTACAGTTTTTATGGTTACCCAGTTATTTATTGCTTTATGTGCGCACCGCGAATTTGAGTGCGGATTAAGGTTATATTGCGGTGGCTAATGGCAATTTATGAACTGTGCTACACTGCGCGGGAATGTTTACTTTTGTTATTTATTGCGGTTTTTTTATATTTACTCTTATTTTAAAAGTCATACGAGCCGGCTGAGATTTCCTTGAATCCGAAAACATGATTTAGTCAGCATTAAATCAACTGATACTTAGTTTTCTAACACTAGCATGTACTATATAATTATTGCACTAGTTTCATAGATAATACATGACATTTGAGGCCAGTTAGGGCGCAGAAAGCGCACCGCTATAAACGCGACAGCTTGTGGTTTCGATTCCCGCTCGATAAAATATATTACAAATATTAAATTAATTTCCAAATCAAATTCGAAGTTCCATATTAAATTTACTGTAAATTAGAATTGAACAAGTCTAAGTGACAAGTGGTTAAGAAGATATTCAATTTCGCCGGTTAAACAGTTCGTTCGTTCGATAGTAGACGCGTACTAAATTTTTAATGCAAGGAACGCGACGTCGAGGCCACCGTAATGGGAGAGTAAATATCACAGAGCTTCTTATGAATGAATAATAAATATCAGGCGTTCGTTGAACGCTGCAAATTCAACCGTCGGGAATTCTGCTGACTGCTTTTACTTAGATATTTGATATACGTACAAATTGTCCGATAAAGTTTATAGCAATGGAGCATGACTCTCCTAATGCTATATCGATTTCCTTGCAAAGTGAGCGCGGCCAATAAATTATTTCTGTGTGACATCGATTAGAAACTGGACTGCACTGAATGAAACTTCAACTGAATCTAGGCTAATGTAGGCTTTTATTTAAGATTAAATTAGAAAGAGAAAAATAAAGCATATCTAACAAATAAAAAATATATATCAACGCCAATATAAAAATATTAACCGAAATGTCGATATTTTACAGTACTTTAGAGCTGTGAATTGCAAAGTTTGTGTTTTCTCGTCGTGTTTGGCTTTGAGGTTTCTGTTTGGCGGCAGGTGGTGGTAAATAAAACGTACATTGTTTCAAGCGCACCCCCCACTCCCTCCCCGCGTGCTAATTGCGCAGAAGTGTTTAATGAACACTTGTTTGCTGTTTGCTGGCTAAGCTATTCAGTCGGAATTCTATAGTGTACTTCAAAAATAATAGCGAAATTGGTTCTACGTCAGCTATCTGTGTTTTCAAATGCTATTGATTTATTTGGGGACAGGTTGTCATGAAAAGAGTTTGTATGTAAATAGTAAACGGAGTGTCCTAACACTAGATTTCCTCTGCCTACCCTGCTTTTTGCGGGATACAGCGCAAAGTTGATTATTAAGGTGGACAGATAAGTGTCTCAGGTATAGCCCAGTAAAAAAGGGTTCCGAAGCCGATAATAGTATGTAGATCTTCATTTCCATTGACTGCTTAAAAATACTACATTGAAATAGAAATGTAAATTAATTTTAATGGCAATGTTTGACACGAATAATAATTTAAATGGTAAATAAAAACACCATGCCATTCGTTGGGAGTGAAATTGAAACAAAAACATACATATAGTAGAGTAGCATTCATAATTTAGAAGAAAATATGCGAATTTAACAATTGCATTTATTTACTGAATGAATACATCTTGAATTTGTTAATTTATTTTAACTTAAGTTAACTTGTTGCCTAAACTTTTGCATCCTCTAAGTCTAAGAAATATTTAGTGTCTCCCACAGTAACGTAGAGCTGTTTGCGTAATGAACTTTTAGTTTAATTACTTGTTACGCATTCCCACATTATCTAAATGAAATATACTGTGCGCCATAGTGAAATACTACTATTATATTGTGTAGTTTTGTACGTTAATTATATAAAAAATGTAATTATATAATAAAAATAAAATAAGAATGGACATTAGAATCTTGGTTGAGGTAAACTGTACAATTAATATTAAATGCTGATTTATTCTAGATAAATTAAAGAAGCTTAAAAATTCTCTAAATAAGTCTATAATAGTAATTATTGTCTTTCAGAATGTTAAATTAGATAGTTTATTTATACAATTTGAATACGAAATTTGAATATTTATGTGTGGTTTCGTTACTTACACAGGAGTCGTAAAAAAATTAATACTGAAGTTTCAAAGTGGATAAGGGAATGTCGGAAAACATATGTAAAGAAGTCAGAATGAAAACTCTAAAACTTGATAATTTGTGGTCATAAAGGGAAAATAAATTGTTGTTATTCAATAGAATTTCTTTAAGCTTTGCAAAGGATATATGATTGAAGGTGATATATAGATCACTTGAATTTCTTTAAAAATATTGAAATAAGCAAATCGTGTCATATACCTATATGCATATAATTATGTAAATTAAAGCGGTGTGCACATAAAGACTATAGAATTAGTTTATAAAATATAAAACTGTGTATAAGAGGATTTAATTTGATCCGAAACAGTAATTTACTTATTTTAATTTGATTTAAAAGAAGATGAAAAAAATATTTTCTCGGTCTTGCATTTAATTTCATTATTCTTTTGCTTAATAAAATAGCAAAAATTGATTTCAAAGATTAACTTTAATCTGAAACTAAATATTAAAGTCTCGTTTTTACATTTTTCAAGATTATTCTTAGACATTGAAGTATTACGAAAGAAAATGCTTTTCGACCTTTGATCAGATTTTCTTGCTTCAAAATAAGGAGTATATACATGTTAAAGTCAGACAAGACTAAAAGACGCGAATTCAATTTACATTAATTCTACTTTTCATACAACATCTGAAATCTAAATATTCAGTAAACTTTAAAGGTTTTGGTTAATATTCAAGACGTCCTTTGTGATGACAGAAAACAGTGTTCAAAACACGACGAGGTCCGTATCTAGATATGTTTATTTAGGACAAAATGCTACGTCTTGGCTGACGTCAAATATTTGTAACGGCTGGTGACAAGATTCGTGTGAAACTCGAGAGTTGTCTTTGTATCGACATGCTTGTCCATTCTCGTTTAAGCCAAATTACTAGCCTTTTGGCTACGGATTAGGCGAAAAAAAGCTAATAGCTTCGGAATAACGTGTAATTATAACTTAAACTATTTTTTTTTCTTTATGATTAAATTAGTATTTGGGAACACAAAACAAATACAATTGGTATAAATCGTGGACTAAAAAACTACGGCTTACTGTATAAAACATTAACTCATCTCATTTCATAATAATCATCAAAGAGTCTATTTTTATCTGCTCAAATAGAAAAACAGAATAAGTAGGCAAACAAACTAATTTTAACAAGGTCTTCATTATGAAATTAAGTAAAGTAAATTTAATTCTAGATTACTTTGTAAACAGCGATAGCAGTGGCTTGCTCAAAAGAAAAAAAATGGGACACTGCTAGCGGCGGACATCTCTACTAATGAAATCGACTAGTGGAATGTAAATTACAAGGCTCTCTGTTTATTTAATTATAGTAACTGTGACTCGTAGTTTAGTTTGTCTAGGTTTGTTTGGTGAGGACCGTGTTTTTGTGTAAGGACACAAAGACGGCTAAACCCCTATATGGGAGTGTGGCCTTCAGTAAGACTAACAGCCCGAGAGATAGCTCTTAATTATTTAATATAATTAATACTTTATAATTCGTCACATAGATTTTTCATGTATGAAACGCTACAGCGAAGAAAAAGGTAAAAAGTATGTATACCGTTCTTGATAGAATGCTTAGCTCTAATAATAAAAATTAAATGTTGTCATTTGGGACTTTATCGTATTAAAATGGAGTATAGCATTTAGAAAGAAGTTTTTGAAAAATTATCTGAAGAAGGATAGTGAGAGAGAATCTAGTGTTAACGCACACACACGTTGAGTGTTGGTAGAGCAAAGTTGTGAAAAAAACTAATGTTTTTTCTACTAATGTGTTTTATATTCTAATGAATATTTATCCCAGGGATGGGGATCGTACTCACAACCAGTGCGTTTACAATCAGACGCTATACCACTACGCCATCATGGCCTGAAATTCCTTCGATTCTAATATAAATATATTTTTATCATTCAAGCACTTAAAATTACCTTTTCTATCGCAGTGACATTTAAACAGAAAAAGTTCAAATACCTTTTCCTTTACAATATATGAGATATTAAATACAAGAATTTAAAATATTTACTTAAACGTCACAGACATTCTAAGTTTATAGAAAATAAAAATATATAAAGTAAATATAATATCCCATTTGGGCTCTCAATTCTCAGAGGGGTCGATTTGCATCACAAAGATGGAATCTATCCCTATAAACGCACGATGTATTCAAACAAAAATTGTTCAATGTATAAAAGGAATCGATAATTTGATAAAATACGTTTTGTACCTTGAAATAACTTGTCGTGAAAGCAATATGAAGAGAGTTGCGAGTAACGTAAATTATATTAGTACTTTCGTATGAGAATAAATTTACTTTTAGATATAGTCTTTTAAATATTATATCTGCCTCTGACATTGTTTTTATACTCTAAGTATGAAGAGAAGTAAGTGGAATTTTTAATTTAATTTATGTAAGTTTAATGGCACCGCGTGTTAGTTGGTGGATAAAAAACCATAATAACTTTCACAAGCAGACGTACATTAAAATTGAGCTAAATGAGTGTTATAGGAAATTATATACAAATCATGGACAGAATCGATCCCAGAAAGTAGTCTTAGTGCATAGTCTAACCTAGATCGGGACTTGCCTCCGTCAAAGTCTAGTTTAATCTCGATCGCTATATCTATGTCCTTTTATCCCACAGTTATTGTAAATTTAATATAACAGTAAAAAAAATAAATGTTTTTTTAAATTTCGCTTCACGGGGAATACCGCATTTTGCTAGCAAATACAAATGGGAAACTAGTGTTAAAACACCTAGTTTCCTATTGTGTTAAGCTTAAGAGACTTCCGTTCCCCCTATTTTCGTCGAATTCTTGAGTCATTACATGTTGAGTGGCGAAACAAACGCTTCGCTTTTCTGAGCGAGAAAATTAAAATTAAAAAATATTTTAGAGCTCCCGAGTGGAAATCGAACCCACGGCCGCAGGTGCCTCTTATTATCTTTTGTTTTAGTGTACAAATAAGACGTAACATCTATTTTCCTTTACAGTTAATAAAAGAGAAGCACAATTTTGATACATCTGACCAAATGCAAAGCCTACTCAATTCCAAAGGTCACTCATTAGAAATGTTAACTTCTAACAGGTAATAAAGAGAATAGCGTTGGAATATATTATTTCTAAATCAACAGAAAGTATTATATTCACGTTACTACCGTTTCTAATATTTTTATTATTTTCATATTATGATAATTATGAAGCATACAATATGCTTCATAATTATATATTACGTTAAACATTAAAGTGGTTTTATAATAATTTCATTCTTTAGTCCATACATTATTTAAATGGCATTAACATAACTGACAGTTTATTTAAAACGATATTTGTAATAATGGAAATTTATTTGCATATAATATTTGGTTGCTATAATTCTGTAAAGAGAGAAATAAATCTGAATACTGTACTATCTATACTGTACTATCTATATACTGTGACGAGATTATTTATTTTAATTATTAATTTATTGTTTCTAAAAGCGTTCGACTCTGTTAATGGTTTTGACATTGTCACAAATTTTATTTGGGTATTGCTTTAAAATAAAAGTAATAATATATTAAAATAAGTAACATATTAAATATTTAAGTAAGTATATTACAAAAATATACTTGTAGATGAAGTAGTTGAGAGATCAAGAGTTCATCGTAGGTAAATAATATGGAGTGGGGTTTTATTAAGTTCTTTTTGTCATGCAAATTCAAATTTCACAATAAGATATTTTATAGGACAAATGGTCTGTGTATATTTAATTTGACTTGCGAACTATATGTAATTTTAGAAAAAACTCCGAACTACTAAATTTGCTTTAAAATAAAACCTATTATTAAAATATACATACACAGAATATATAATATAAGCAAAATATGGAGAACGAAACGGAATTGAAATAAAAGATATACATATTTATTTATTTTTACATAGGCAACAACAACTCTAATCAACTTCTTATTTTAGCTTCAACATTCGTTTATCTAAAAGAAGTACGGGAGACTTTATTAAGTCTTTTATTCGACAAAAAAAGATGAACATCTTATTTCGCGACATTAGAACCACTCGGGGACGATTTGCTACCAGTGCAAATATGTGTTCACTATTCAATCTTCCCCGTTATTGCCCAAGCGGGACGTTGAGACCGAGTTAATCTTTATAAGGTAGGTTAACTTCGTACCGTATGTTAGCTATATAGAAACGACGACATGTCGCTAATGAAAACATGTTCAAATTATTTTATATTTCTGTATAATTTTCTATACATAATATAGGGTATTATACATATCGAAATCATTAAATATACTATTGTAAAAGTATATTTTAATAATTATAGTTTATAGTTAACCCAAGGTGCTTTTTACGTTGTATGGTATAAAAAACACCATGTAATATTATCATAAATTGCAATATTACCGTTAATTAAGGGTTAAGAAAAACCATATTTATTTACTTGAATGAAATTTGGCGACGTTTCCTCGTATTCGCTATTTATCATTTGTAATTAAAGGTTGAATATGGCTTTCCGACCCAGTTATATCTGATTACTCGCCGGGAGGTCTCAGAGATTACCGTCGGAGCGATATCAAAGTAAAATCATCCACTCCCTACTGGAATATTTACAATATTTCAATTTAAATGATTTCTCGTCTAAGATTTTGAGTGGCTGATTTGCATGACAAAGTCTCTAAGTAACCGTTGAAATATCTGATACCCGCGTTCCAACGTAAAGTCCGTTCGGCGCAACGAGTCGAGACGAATCCAAAGAACAGGAAACTATACGCTATCGATTTTCTCTATTTATGAATTTTAAATTGCATCATAACATTTCCAGAAACATCAAAGAATCTTCAGTATTATAAGACAATTGCATTTGTTTCTTTAATACGGAAAATTTTACTGAAGGAAATATAGTCTACAAATCTCGTAAAGCTTACGAGGTAAAGGAGAAAGAAAAAGTTAACATATTTTCCGGCTTTTAGGGAATTTGTTGTAAAGTATACTCTGAAAGTAAAGAGAATGTTTTACCTCAATAATATATGCCGAATAAAAAGAGGTTCGGTTTTCTTAACAAAACTTCTCTTTTCGGTGTCAGTTCCACATATCCTTTTCGAATGTGATTTTAAAGGACGCAAAGATAACCTTTTTCCCTGTTATTCTTTTAAGCACACAGTTTATTTTATCTGTAGATACTTTCTCTCTCTTTTTTGTTTTTGTTAATAACTAAATAAATATTTTCCTTAGCGAGCGAGCTAGCTATTTGATCGCTTAGCGCAGCATTTAAATCGTTCGATTGAGCCATAATAAAATAATTGGTAAAAAATATTTAGCAGGTCCCTATTTTAATCTCAACTCATTTGTGTGTTAATATAAAAATCGCTTGCATTATGATGTACACAGACAGAATCTAGTGAAAAATTATCCACAGAGAGTTGTGCTAAAATATTTTATTACATAATCTAAAGACAAATATATAGGATTCAAATCCACACGTTTCGTTTATCGTTACAAAAAAAAATGTTATATAATATATAGAGAACGGCGTTAATATTCCATTACATGTTACGTCGTTATAAGAGTCATAAGATTAATTTGCAATAGCCACGCTCACTATATAACAGCATACTGTTTTAACGTTATATCAATTTATATAATAACATGAATGAAAGAATCAATCTGAATAAATACAATTTTAACTAAAATCAACGAATTAACATATATTTGTTTACTGACTTCCCGAAATAATTTCATGCAAATATACGTACACTATTCATGAATTATACCTGTAGGCATATAATTTGACATCCGGTACGGTAAAATGGCCGTGTAAACTTTTACTTTAGCATATAATTTTTTTATACATATCAAAAATAGCCATATTTAACTGACAATTACCTTGTTATGACGTCATAGGTTGTACATTTTGGTGCAGATTTTCCTCTACTAGAATATTTCTATTAAATATTCAGTTAGAACTGATTAAATTAGAAGCCTTGGAGAGTAGGTCGAGGTTGCATGTGAAAATTGTAAAGCTAAATGTAATATGTAGCTTAATTATTTGGCTTTGGGAACCATATACTTTAATAAGTCGAAGCTATCCACTTGAGAACGTAAAAAGGTATTATTTTACTATTTGTTATTTTTTTTATTTAATCAAATACTGACTTACACATACATACATATTTAGTTTTTTTTTAACTTCTCTAACAAAATAACTATAATTAGTACGTTACACATTATAATTTTTATCAAATTTAATATCATAGTTCTTATTACACTTTCTTTAATATCATATTTATAAGCAAACGTCACAAGTTATAAAAAAGATTTACTTGTATACGAGCCATAACGGAATAATAATTTGTTAGCAATGCGTGGGGCATGTATCTTGAACAATTGGGCTTTACGAGACCGCAGTGACAGACTATGGCACTTAGTGGTTCATACGTTTGTTGAACACTTTCATTGTTTGATTTATACAGCTTTCAGTCTTGTTGTAACATTTATTCATGAATTGTGAGCTTTGTGACAAGTAATTGCAGCATGTACAACTCGTGTTGTCGATTAATAATTATTCTACAATAAAAAACACAAAAACTAGTAGGGAAATTCAATAATATTAGGGCTAAGAGATATTTCTATTATAAAAATATTATTTATAGTCTTTTTTAAATATATTGTATATATAAAAAAAACTTGAATAACATTCAATAGTAAAAAGTTAGATTAGATACAATGATAGAGTTTTTTGTTATAGATATCATCTTCAGTTCGTAGGATATGCCGTGCCAGTTTAGCCAAATCAATTCGCAATTACGAGATACAGAGAATGGCAGGTACTAGCTACCTGATGATGTCATAGCAGAAAGAAGAAGATTGTGCTGAAATGCTCTGGGCACGTTGACACTTCAGTTTATGTTACAGTAGGTACAGTATGAATGATATTGGACAAAGGTTAGTAGTAAAAAGCATTAAAAACCCGAAAAATAAGAAGAAGTAAATATTAGTAATATAGTATAAACAGTGAAATATTTTTCTTCGTTTAACAATCATAAAAGTTAATTGTAAATTATACAAATTTTGCAAATTACAATATTTTATAATACAATGAATATAAGTATAACAAAGTGTAAACAAATTTCATATGAGATCTACATATATAGAGAATGTACGAGCATTTAACAAACGTCACGGAAGTAGTTATGAGCGGGCTTTAGTATGTAAATACGATTGAAATTGAGTTGTATCATTTGATTTTACGAGCTAAACCATTTCGTTGTTGAATTGACAATATTTGTTTCATGGATAGTGGATGATGGAAGTGGATGATGGAACCTCTGATGTATAGTAATTGGGGATTTAGCTTTAGGAGAGTATAGTTAAGAACGATTTCATTTATTTTGCATCTATCATCATACTCATATTAACTACATTATAATTAGAAAATCTTAAGAGGTAAATAAAAGTTGCCACTTCAAGTTCATTTACTTTTCACTTACCATAATATTTTAGGTATAATTTAAATTTGAATGTTATTATGAATCTTTGTTTTCTTTAAGTCCCTCTGACAACTTCGGAATGCTGGACTACACATAAAACAGCTAACAGTCATGTCTAACATTTCATGAGAAAAAAATAATCTTTATACATACATTTTTATCTAAGGACTCTTATGTACTGAAAAGCAGTATTCAAAGTTGAGTATCTATTGTATTTCGATCGCAGCTTTGCCCGTGTGATCTAAACGATTGTGGTTTTTTCCCTATTTAATCAGAAACTATAATTTTATGTTTTGTTTGCATTACCAATATTAAACATTCCCTACCTTAAAATTGCCGACTGTAGTATGCCATGTAAATAACACATTTTTATATATGTCTTTTCATTGATCAACAACTAAATACAATCATAAACCTTAAGGGACAAGAAAAAATATTTTTTTTATAAAAAATCTATATCATATATCTAATATTTAAATAGTATGTAATTATGTACAAAACGAGGTCATATCAGCATGCATTCTAGTTTGAAGGCTTAGCACAGATTTTCTAGTTGAGAAAAGAGAAAAAGGTGCACCTAAAAAGCTTTTGCCATTGTTTCCCCAAAGTAGGTTAATCATGGAAAGAAATGTAATAAATTAGGCTTACTTTCAGTGTACCTGCGTGAACACAAATCCCGAGTAGATTTAGATCTAGCCTTGCCCTGATAAATTAGCCAACGATTAGTGGTTATATTAAGAGCTTTAGTTCCGTGCTGTGGATTCCTTCACGATTTAACACTCTCATGTAATCTATGTTTTAATTTATTTTGTTTTTGTCTTGTTTGTGTAAATAAATGTATATATACAATTATTTCTTATCAGATAGTTAAACTGGGCAATTTTAATATAAGAATATTCAAGAATAGTAAAATAAATCAAAATTGCTTAGATAAAAATTAATATTTTTCGCTGTTATATCATAAATGTTGTGGTAAATAGTAAATAATAAATTAGTTTATTGATACTATTCAGATAAGGGGTCAATTGTACCCCATTCCCCATGGTTTTGGATTAAAATCTCGTTTGGACTACCATATTCAACAGAAAAACTATAAAATACAAAGCGTACATGAGCAAAAAATATGAACTTTCTACGGGATGAACTGACTATTGTAACTCTGTGGAACATAATACTCGTAAATGGATGACGATTTTATGTCAATTAACTACAGAATATTTAAAATTTTAAGTTAAAATTTTATCTTTCGATAACATTCAAAAAAATATATAGCAAAAACACTATATTTGAAGTTTTATTAATTGCAATTCTAAAAATATAAGTTTCCACATCTACAAATATCTTTGTAGCGAAAAGTTTATAACGAGCTGGTTCTTATCGCGCTATCGGTGGCATAAGTACCCAAGTTTATACTCTGAATATAATTTCGAAAACATCACTTTGCTATTAAATTTATTTCATTTGAACTAGATTTGATATCTATACAAAACTATTAGATATAATTAAAATTTTATACTTAGATATGTCGATAAGGATTACTCCATTTTCATATTATTAATGCGGCGGCGTTTACTTCGGTCAAAAATGTGAAGAAGCAAAAGGCAGAGATGTCTGTTTATTGAAGAAACATTACATTTAGCGACATGGATATTGCAAAAAGTAATCCTACTCCTAACCTAGTGTTAAAAGACTCCATTCAACATTACGACACTTCCGTCTCCCACTTTCTGCCGAATTTTCGAGGCATCGCGTACTCCACGCCGCGCTTTACTTTGTCACCAGAGCGAGGAAATGAGAATAGTATTTCGCCCCCCGAGTGGTTTCGAACGCACAACCGTCGTGCTTACAGTCTCTGCGCAACGACGGCTTCAATAGAAAATTATATTTCGCATTACCTTATAATATTCATCGATCATCACTAAATTGGATATTTTCGTCTGTTCAATAAAGAGTTCTATGAAAAATACACAAATAATAACAAACTCGTAGATAACAACAGGCAAGCACTCCTTAACAATACTTTAATATTGGCTCGAAGCAATCAATTTATGAAAATGGATCCTCGAATAGATTAACATATATTTTTTCGAAATTGCCGAAGAATATTCAGATCTCTCCAATTTTCTCTCAAAGTTGGGTACTCTATTGAAATTCTGACGATATTGAATATTTCGATCCGGAGGTTGTCAGGCGAAATGCATATGTATGAGAGTTATCCTTCCAGCACTTATCGTTTGTTCACTCATTAGTTTCTCTTTGTTTTATAAAATAATGATATGACACAAGACTTAGTTTAAATGTAAACTGAAACTTAATTTTAAAGTTTTAAAAGAATTTAGATATTTTTTCTTTTTTTATATCACGCTATACCCCGGGTTGGGGGAATGTACTCTCGAGACACTCCATTTTCTTCCTGAATTGAACACGTTTCGAGTGATGGAACTCAACGCCGCGGTTTGTCTATCGGGAAAATCGGAAATAAAAAAAAATCAACACGCAAACCTCCAGAATGCGGCGGAGGGTGGGGAGCGGAGTGTCTAAGCACTAGGCTCCCTCTGAAAGAAAAAAAAATGAAAATATAACAAATATAAGTATACATATATATGATTAAGATGTATTTGAATCAAGTATGATTGATGATTATTATGATAGTTCATTAATTAATGAGTAGTGATAGTGAAGAGCGCAGTCGTGTCTTCGCATAATATTAAGCTATATCCAATAATACAATGTGATTTTCGCCCCATTAGGTAGTGTATTTAAATAAAAATAATGCCAACTCCTAATATAAAATTGGCCATCAGAACCTAGTGTTAAAACACTTCATTCTCTGGTTTCCGCCAAATTCTTGAGGCGTTGCGTGTGGAGTAGAGGAACTCAACCCCGCGCTTTGCCTCGGCACCAGAAGGAAAAAAAATATAAATTTAAATAAATATTTCATTTCCTGGAGTGGGAATCGAACCCATAACCAATCACGCTAATATTAACATCTTTGTAGATTCTTATTTTTAATTTTCTTTTAACTTTTACGTTTACGTGCATATATTAAGATGGATTATTAGATAAAAATATTCATATTATTTTATTTTGTACAACGGAAGCTGATTAAACGAGAAAAACCATTTCATTTTCCATACGGTAGGCTCTATGTATAATGTCGGGTAGTACGAGGGTCTACTTTTAGTGGGCTTCCACTGCAAGAGTCACATACACCCGGTTTGAATTTCCATAGCCGGGACTCGTAACAAGTTTTCGTTTTCGTTAAATGCCTATATGTGTTTGAATCGAAATTTTATGCGATATTTCAATACCTATATTTATTTTAGTTTCATTTAATTTTTAGAATAAATATTTATAGAGAAGGTTTATCGGTCTTCACATTTTCATAGTATACTGTATGACGTGATCACAACGTTCTTGTATAAACGTTCAGATATCTCCTACGTGACATTTTAAACCTTTAGGAAAATGTTTAAATTTCTCATTGGAAGCTAAACTGAAAAAATATATAATATTTTAGGTGAAATTTTTAGAAACATTTTATGTTTAAGGCCAATCGTGTGAATGTTGTTGGTTCGATTCCCATTCGTGGAAATGAAATATGTAATATTTTTATTTTTTCGCTCTGGTGTAGAGACAAAGCACAGCGTTGAGTTTCGCCACTGAACACGTAATGCTTCCAGAATTCTGCGGAAAATGGGGAACGGAGTGTCTAAACATTAAGTTCCCTCTGCGTACTCTGCCATGTGCGGGGTACGGCGTGAATCTAAAACAATTAAAATAAAATGTTTCGAGAAATTATAGAATAAAGAATACTATCACATAATATAATCAAAATTGTATTTCTAATTAAGTGCTTAATATACATAGAATTTAATCAGTCCATTCGATGGACAAATATCTTTGGAGAACGAACACAATGATTGAAGAGCCATTCAATTATATAGAGTCGACAATGCCCTGGGATCAAGATACAAATAACCTAAGTAAACCGAGACTGGCTTCAGTTCTTGAATGTCATTGAACATAATACTCTTCTGAGTCAAACATCAAAGCAGTCCTACGTTTTCCATAGGACTTACGTAATAAAACAAAATATGTATGTAATATTTTTCTTTGTAAGTACTTAAGATCAATATCTTGAGATTGAATGGAAAATAATGGGTATTATTTTGTTTTTAACATAAAGAAGATATGTGATGTTTTCATGAATTTAGTAACGTCTCGCTTAAGAAGTAAATCGTGAAATAAATATCGAAATATTTGATAGTTCTCATCGATTTGACTTACTTATACTAGGACTGTTTCTGGTTTCTGGAAAACGCTTTACAGAAATTCTACCACATACATACCTTTATCCTGTTATGGCTAAAATTATCAAGACATTTAGCAGCTCTTTCGACTTGTAACAATTACTACTTGCAGGCGCGTTCAAGCCATTTTCGTAAGCCTGCCGTATTGTATAAGTGCGAATTAAATGTAACACCGCCCGTTGTACCCCGGCTCTATTACCCTCTGCCACTGCTTGGGGTTACAAACCTATATAATAAAATGATACGATTTTGCCTTTGTTTTACTGGAAATGAGTACTTGTAAGTGTTCCGTAAAATGTTTTACATATATGATACTATTATAAAATAGGTTATTAGATATATGTATCCCGCACATTGCAGAGTAGGCAGAGGAAATCTAGTGTTAAGATATTCCGTTCCCAATTTTACGCCGAATTTTGGAGGCATTGTGTGTTGAGGGCCGGAACTCAACGCCGCGCTTTTACCTTGGTACCAGAGCAGAGAAATAAAAATATACATAAATTGAAATAAAATATGTCGAGCTTATAACCTGTCACGTTTACAGTCATACAATTTTACCCCTGCACCATGACTGTTCTCTATCTAGGTAAATATATAATAATGATTGATGATTGATGATATATAATGATGATAAATATATAATAATGATTGTTTATACAAAATATACATTGTCATAGCAAAAATAATGACAGTCATACGATAGGAACGAGAAATAGAGATAAGCTTGTCACACCAAGCCTTTTTGCCTCCAAAAAGTTAGTAAATCCTTTATGGGTCTGAGTATACGTGTATATAATAAAATTCCGCAGTGTATTCTTAGTTTGCCACTACCAAAATTTAAAATATCTGTAAAAAAAATTCTAACAAGTAAAGCGTATTACACTGTTCAAGAATATTTAGAGGATAAGCATGTATGGAATTAATGTCTATTGAATGTAATGCAGGATAGCTGCCAGCTAATGTTTATAGATTGTACCATTGATTTTGAAAAGAGCAACTGTTGAGTTTCTTGCCGGCTCTTCTCAGCAGAACTGCCTTCCGAACCGGTGGTACCTTTTTGTTCATATGTTCATTCGACGATTCAAAAGTGCTTATAATAATTGCCTATTTGAATAAAGAATATTTTGAATTTGAATTTGAATTTGATTTACACATAATAAATTCAGTAGAAATATTCTATGTGCGTATATTAAATATTCTATTAGCGCCAGCTAATAAAATTTAGAAAAGACAAATATTGCAAACCGTATATTTTGCCTCATGGAATTCACTCGAAGCATGAATGAATGTGGAATTATTCAGTACCATAGAATATACGATGGAAGTGATACAAAATATTTTAGGTCTTCATATGAATAATGAATTAGCTTCAGTGATCGTTGTGGTTTAATGGAGGGTCTCAGTGGCGTTGCTCACTAAAAGCTACATTTAATTTTCAATACAAAATTTCTATTATATAACTTACAATATATTATTAATTTATATTTAAGTTTTTTATATGTGTATTGTAAGTGTTATTCTGTTAATTACTACCTACTTGATTATAGTGTGTTTGTCTATATGAAATTACAAATCAATATTGATAAATATGTATTTTCATTACTTGTATCTCTTATCATAGATTTTATATTTTGTTCATTGTAAATATCTTGAAATTCAGTCCTAATATGAGGAACGGTCTTTACACTAGAATCTCTCTGCCTCCTCTGCTATTCGGGAAAAAGAGGGAAACTGCATTATTTTGCTGCACTGCATTGCATATTCACGGCAAAATCTGTATAGGCCTGAATTGTGATACCACTTCCAATGTAAAAGTCAATACTTACTCTAAGTTATGAATTTTATTTTTACAAAACTACCTTCAACTAAAAATTCCATGTTCATTTTTATTGTTATTTCTAGCTGTTGTTGTCAAAATACACATTTTGCGCCAAATATGAGAATGTGTTAGGTACGAGAGTGCTATCATTTATGTAGTCTTTATATCAAATTTACACAAGGACTGTAATAAAAATAGTATGTATATGTTACACCATTAGTAAATGGTAAACCCTTTTGCAGATGTTTTTAACATACATGACATTGAGTACGGAATGGCAGAACTCAACGCCACGCTCGGTCTTACTGAGAAAATAAGAAATGAAAATAATTAAATAACTTGGGGGCGGATCAAATTTATAACCATTGATTTACCATCACACTGTCCCACGCCACGCTGGCTTTTATAAGTAGAGACATGAGGCAAGCTAGAGTTAGCAACTGTTCAAATACGTAGTTTTTCCATTCCCACCTTAAAACTTGTATTAAGAATAACAGAATACAACTTTTTATAGTCATAGTTATTAAATGCATATAAGATTTAGTATAAAAAAATATTTATTGTCCAGGTAAGCGGAAACCAACGTAGTCATCTACGTGAAATCTAAAATTAATGTATAATATTATATTTTTGAGTGTTATTTTAAGGTAAGTGTGTACAGTAACGCTAAAAGCCTTCAAACGTAGCTTTGAGAGAGCTACGCTTTTATAAATATAATCCATTTTTCCTTTCAAGTTAAAAAGGCCCACCTTTAGCTTGTAAATTAAATAATAAGTGGTTTTCTAAGTATAGAGCTCTTATAGTTTAACAATACAAAAGTTATTGTTGATACTTTATATTACTTTCGTTTTCTTATAATCATAATTTAAAAAATAATATCTATAGATATTATTTAGAAAATTTATATTTGAGAATCTTATGTGAAAAGTAAAAGTTTCAGGCAATATAATTAAACGGATATTTATAGGATATATTGTAGATTAACACAATACTAAAATGTTCAGCCAAATTTATTAACAAAATACAATAGTGAAAACTGCATTTAAATCGTTTCAACCGTTTCTGAGATAAGCGTAAATAAACACACAGATAAATAGTATACAGGTAAGAATAGAAAGTACTTAATGTAGTACTTTAAAAATGAATACACAAAGGTTTTTAAACATGACTAATACAATTCCCTATCTCTCACGTACAATGAAATACCAGTAGCTAAATGTAATTGTAATAGACACCCTACTGCTTTCCAGATAAAATTGTAGACTTATTCTTTGCCTCTTAACTTTTGAACGCTAAAGTTGAACCATTCATCTCAGCGACGTTTTAAGTGCTTAAGTGGCCGAGTTGGATGGTGAAATCGTGTTTAATTTTTCCGAGCACGGAAAAACTGAATTTTTGTACCACTGTATGCAATATGAATTATGAATCAGAAATACGTTATGTTCGGTTAAAGGTTTCGCCGCAAATCAATGTTATGTACTTTAATTAATTAAAACTTAAGTTCCGTTTAAGTAATTCATAATAAAAATATATAAAATTGACATTTTTTAAAGTGTTAATTACATACTATAGAGAAAAAAAGGAATCATAGAAAATTATACATAGTCGAATTCGAGCCCACGCCTCTTGCATTCAAAGTCGTGTTTCAGTCCCGCTACAATATTTTTCTATATATTTTACAAATTACTTGCCTTTATATTAAGATATATTTGTTTAAAACAAGACTTTTTAGTATAATGTTTAATTTTTATAATTCATATTTTTTTTTACAGTAGACAATAAGCCAAAGCCACTTAATAAGTGAATAATATATTCTATGGCATTATCCTGTATAAATGATTATATGTTCTACTTAAATGTCATTAAAAAAAAACATAGACATTATTGACAATGTCATAAAAAGATTTATATTTTCTAAAATATATTGTAATTCACTAAATGTTCTTTTAATATAATGAAGTAATGTTATTATTAAATTTTTTATGGTATGTTCTTCTATTATATTTTTATTATATGTCGCTTTGCTTAGTTTTAAAAAATGAATTCTTTCATTTTCAAAAATTAAGAAAATTTTAAGCATATAGCTTGTTATTATTTCTTATTATGGCAATAAGTGACACTGACCTGAGATTAGCTATTTACATTATATTTTGATGTTAAAATAAGTATAATTTTCATTTCAGGTTATTTGTTTTTATAGTAATTATCTACGCTCGCCCTATATTCAAAAGTATGGAAAACAATTATCTAAATCAAAACAATCTTAATATATCAAATAATATAGAACTTAGAAATAAAAGTTATAATTTTTTTGAATACTTTAAAATTCAAACAAAAAATCTGCCTCAAAAAGCAAAAGATAGATTAGAATTTAAAAGGAAAATAACAGATAAAGAAATAAAATTTAATAATTTTGGTATATATGAATCCACTAAATATCCTGGAGAATATCACGGTAGCATACTGTATAAAATAGTCAAGAATAAAAGTAATAATGCATCTGTTGAAAGTGAAAAATTAAATAAAATAACGAATACAATAATGGTTCCAGATTTTAGAATTACCGATTATTCTAAAAACTTTCTAGATTTAAAATCTGTAACGTCATCTTATGACGACGGAGAATTCGATATAGCAGAAATAGAAGCAATTTTAAATGGACTCAAACATAGAGAGATTGAAATGATTGCGGAACATGATCCATCGATTAGTAGTCTCATTACAAGTACTGTTAATGATCTAAAATATCATTCTACACAATATATTCATAAAAATACTCTCTATCTACTATCAGAAGGGTCTGATAAGTCACCTGAATATTTAATCAAAGAAAATCATCAAAAAACTACGAAGAAATATCCTAAAATCAAACATCAATTATTTAATCATATTTTTGCGAGGTCTGCAAGACGAGAAGCCTTCACCTCTCCCCAAGATATTGAATGCAAATTACAAAACAAAATTAAAAACGTTTTTGAGGCAGTTAAGAAGAAAATAGCTCATGATTATAATAAAGAAGTTGCATGTACTAAAGCGTCAATAAAACAAGCATGTAAAGATATAACAAATAGATTATGTAATAAAACGTGTCAAAAAGAGCCACCACCTACCAAAGCATCCACCAAATCTACGTCAAATAATACTCTTAATAAAAAAACAACAAAGCTACGACACAGTCGTAGTACTGAAAGTTATACAAATCTATCAAATAAAAAATCTACTCATACAATACCGGTTTTAGGTGATGATTTTTCAATGCTTACCGTTTTTGAACGGTTATTAGCCAAAACTCAAGAACAAAATGTAATTAATATTCTAACGACTAATGTACCTGCAAACGAAAAATCTTCCAGGCACAAAAAGAATAGTACAGATGTTAATCAAGAGATAATAGACGTATTTGAATACCCTAATGCAAACTTAGACCAATATTATGCAGAAAAAAATTCTGATAAAGCATTAATAAGAAAATTTGACATCAGTATGGAGCCAGATTCAACCACAGAAGATATGAGCTTTGAGGCTTTGAGTAACAAACTTTCATACAATGATTATGTCAACGGCTATAAGTATTATTTGAATTTTCAAAGACAGCAAAATGATAATAAATTCTCAAATCTAATTCGTTATCAAGCACATAAACACCATAAAGTAGATGATATCGGAAAGTATATACTGAGTAAACTTCCACGGCTACCTACGACGAGGTTTAAAAGATATTTTGTAGAGCCTGAAACACTGGAAGATCAGGATGTTTCAACTAAAACCGAAGATTCCTGGTTCAAGAAACATTTTTTTCTATTTTTAGACTCTGATCCATCTAAAAAGTTTCACTCTACACAAACTATAACGTGTAAAGATAATGATTTTATTAAAAATAACAAGCAACTCAGATATTGTACGTTGGCCCCTTCTAACAATAAAACGTTAGAAGCGGACGACCTCAATTCTATGGGCGAAAAACATAAGAAAAGTCATAAGCTGTTAGTCTGCCAGAAACCAAAAAGCTTAAAAATTGGTAATAGTCTTATGTTATAAATTTTTATTATAATAAAAATAAGCTGTAAATAGCTTATAATATTAATCAATTCGCTTATATACATACATACTTTACTGATATAATTATAATATTTTAATATACTTTTTTTAGAAAACATAACATTTTTTGAACGTAGCGGGATTTGAACCCGCGCCCCTTTGGAAACCATCCAAGCAATATACTACGTTCAATTTTTTTATATACGTTCAAATTTTTATGTTTTTTAACAAAGGATTTTTCTTTCCTAAGTGTGGAATAACGTGTTATAAGTTTAAAGAATACATTTATATTTTACAGGCCAGATGATACCTAAAAGTTATATCAAATATAAAAGAAATATCAATGAAAAATTAAATATAAATGACGATATAAATCAGTTACAGAAAAAATACCAAAAAGTAACGCCGTCGACTTATAATAATGACAAACCTTTACAAAAATATAAAAATATACCTTCAAGTACTAGATCGACAACAGTTGTCAAATTACAGAAAAAAAAGAAAAAGAAACCTATCCGTGTATTTCATTTATTTCATCGTAAAGGAAAACAAAAATACAAACGTCAAGATCAAGTTCGAGTGCAGCGTTTTAATTTTTTAAAAACTGTAAAAGATATTTTCAAAGACACTCCTAAATATTCTCATTTACGACAAGAGAAGCTTTTCGACTATGAAATAATGACATCTTCTAAGCCTCATCATGACCAAAATGTGATGAATAATTTTCAAATTGAACAGATGATAAGGCAAATACCAAATATTTCAACGAATTTTGGGTCTATATATATAGATCCATTTTTCGATTTGAATTATAAGAAACTAAATGAAGATTCCTTAAAGTACACTAAAGATTATTTGTATAGTACCTTACCTTCGAAGGTGTCGTTTGAGAAAAGTCATCGTGTAGATAACAAAGAAAATTATTTTTATTTTTCATTTGGTATGTTTTATAATACATTAAATATGCTTTTCATATTATTGTGATAAAAGAAGAATATATAATATGTAGAGCTTAAAATATCAATTACATTTGCACATTCATCATATTTTACTAATGATAATGTTTTTTTTAATAAGAAGTTAGATGAATCCAAGATAAATTGAAGAATGCAACTATTTTCAATTTGAGTTTTTTAGCTTAATGTTATCTAATCTATCTAATCTAATCATCGGAGTGTTAAATCGAAAGAGTAATGTAAACAATTATTCCCCCCATAGAGGATTAAACTCACAACTGTAGGACTTACATCAAAGTTTATGTCACTACGCTAAAATTTTTAAAATTCTCTAAAATAAATGTATTTAGAATTGAACTTAAATAGAACTAAAAAGGATTACATATAATTATTTACAATTGGATTTATTTCCAAATACGTATTTTAAAAATGGCTTTATAATTTAAGGTATAGATGATCAAAAACAATTTAAATCAACTACAGCTCCATATGAAAACAGTAACAAGCCGAGTTTGCCTGTCCAAGTGGATAATAACGATATTAGATATGATAACTTTAAAACAGACTTAGGCCAGTTAGATTTCAACTTTCCTCCTACATTTCCGTCAATAAAACCGATCGGAAAATATGACGAAATTAACGATAAATATCGAATTAAATTGGCAACAAGTCAGGCCACTAAGGTAAGTTAGAAAAACATTAATATTATACTAAATAGTCAATTATAAACATTTATTGTGTGGAAAATTATTAAGTTCAATTTAAAAAAACAAGCAATAATCGAAGTAAACTTTGTCATATACGAGTATATCAAACTTTCTAAACGATTAAGAAATATAATACTAATAACTACAAATAACTGTATATTTGCCATTTAGAATAGAGGATAGTATTAGTATTTATAAAGAAATAAAATATTTATATATTTTTTTAATTGTAGCAGAAAAATGCAAACGGTGAAAATGTTAAATATACTTTAAAATCTACAACAATAAATTCAATTGATAAAGGAATGACAAAATTTTTAATGAACCTTAAGGATTCGACCTCAGAAAAAACCCATCATATGTATAAAAGTAGTGATAGAGAATATAGCAAAGATAAAGGTGGGTGTTATATATAATATGAAACATTATGGTTAACGTAATATTTTTACTTATTTTTCAGCTTCACAGTATGTCCCGCAAACCCAGTAGACAGAGGATGCCTAGCGTTAAGATACTCGGAGAATACTAAGAAATCTCGAGGCAACAACGCCTTTTGCCTTATTAAAAGAGCGAAGAAATAAAAATTTTAAAAAATTAATTTCTCCAAGCAGGAATCGAAACCAGATCCCTCGGTCTATGTACCATATTATTGTAATTATTAGATATTTCACATTTAAAATTTCCCCAAAATCTGCCAACGCCGTCCATCCCACTTTACCAAGTAGAGTTTTTTCTAGAGTTAGTAAACTAATTTTCATATATTTAACGAAGTGTCTTAACAAGTTGTCTCTCCTTTCCTTGCTATATGTAACACTTGAGACTAAAATAAAATATATAGTTAAGTTAAAATAGTTGATATATAAATTAAGACAAACACCATTATTATATGTATATTATATACGAAAGATTTAGTAAGTAGTTATAAGCCAGTCAAACTATCAATTTCTTATATTTTACTATTTCTAAAACACTAATTATTTTATAATTTATGATTCTTACAGTTTTTGCCGAAAATATAAATGTAAGTAATTTGTGAGTAAAATTTTGTGAGTAAAATATATACAGAAATAATAATAATTATATTTATTTCAATAATATTTATTGCAGAAAAATAATTTAGAGAAATATAAAAAGCTACCAGAGCAATACTTTTTGACTCCCTTGCCTATGAATATTAAGGAATTTAATACTTTTCTAAGAGAACATCAATTAGACGTGGAGTCAGTAACAGCAACTTTAAGAAATTCAGTTTCATTTAGCGCTGATAAAACACTAGATAAATGGAAAATGAGTAAAAAATATGTCCCAAAATCGACGTCAATCACGAATGCCACTAATTTCCTACCAGGTAAGCAGCTCAATGTAAAAATGGCAAAGGAAAATAAAGAAAAAGAAAACGTCAAATTGATTGGTTTTAATTTTAAAAATATAAAACAAGGACATATATACTGACATCAAAAATCCCCTAAACAAAGATGCATTTAGATTTACTAGCATGAAAACATATGGCAGCTATATTGATAGTACAAGTACTGTAAAGACAGGTAAAACACCTAAAGCTTTAAGATATCCTAACAAAATACAAGTAAGTGGGCATAAATATATGTATGACATAATATTTCATAATATGAGGAAGAAGAAAAGGATTGATGATAATAAGTGTGATGGTTAGTAGCATTTTCCTGGGAGGTTATAGTTGAGGGAGAATCGAACTTTGTTGTGCCATGACGGCCACAAGTATATATNTAGTTGAGGGAGAATCGAACTTTGTTTGGCGAACGGCCACAAGTATATATATATATATATATATATATATATATATATATTAATAAAAAGAGACCAGTCTTTCCGCAACGGCACTGTAAACACGATGGTAGTGAGTTCGATTCCCACTCGGGTGAACGAAATATTTAAATATTTAATAATTTTCATTTCTCCGCCCTGGTGTCGAGGCGAAGCGATAGCTCCGCCACTTAACACGCTGTGCCTCTAGAATTCGGCGGAATGTCGGGAGCGGAGTGTCTTAACACTAGGATATCTCTGCCTACTCTGCTACATGCAGGATACAGCGTGAAGCTGAAAAAAAAAGATATTAATAAAATAAACTTGAATTGTGATTTATTTTAATTTATTAGATAAATCTGGCGATAAAATTGGAATCTTAAGATAAATGTCAATATTCGGAAACAAGGAGACACACGCAATGAACTATATAAAGTAAGCCAAACTTTTTTTATTAATATATTAACATAGATATATTTATTTTTCAAATACAAAATATTTGATATGCTTGTCATAACCGTACCGGTGACATTTCTGTTATAGATGTTTTTTTTATTTAAAAGTAGTTTTATCTTTTTTTGCAGAGTATAGTTGCTTAAAAAAGAGTTTTTATAAAATATGTACCTTCGTTATTATATTTTTTTTATATAAAATAGACTATATCTAACGTAAGTAGACTTAGGATTTTAAATTATTTATGTCTGTAAATTGATATTTATTGTATTAAAAATAAATATACAGATAAATATACAAGTAATGTAAAAGTAATGTAATTCAACACAAAAATTACAATGACTTAAAAAACAATGTCGATTGTCTGTCGGTCAGTGCGGGTAGGTACATCAAAAATTCACGGTACGTTTCCATCCAATATGAAGCGGGGTTCGTGACTGACTGGTGGTTGCGATCGTAATTGAAACACGACGGGTGTATTTCGCTTAACTTTATTTAAGACTAGCGGACGCGCGCAGCTTCGCTTGCGTATTTAGAGTAGAATTCTAATAACCCATGCAACATGTTAAATATTTTTAAGTCTTAACTTCAAATTTTATAAAAATCGGTGCCGATTTAATTTTTTTTCCATACAAACTTTGAACCCCTATTTCACCCCTTAGGGTTAAAATTTTTCAAAATCCCATCTTAGTGGATGTCCAGATTACGAAAGTAAACATCTGTCCAAATTTCACGTTTCTACACACAGCGGTTACGGCTGTGCGTGCGTCTTACCTCATTCAGTGAGGACAAGTCCTTTTAAATATATAGATTTTTTTTGTTCACGGCAAACAATGTTATTCTCCGTTCTTTAAAATTTTTCAAGATATAGAAAAAGAATAAAAAAAAATCATTAATTAATATATTTAAGATCATTTTTTCAGAAAAAAAAATAAACGTAGCAACAAAGGTATTTAGAAAACGGAATAATCAATTGTCGTTAAACGTTTTTTTAAAGTTAGTTACATTAGTATACAAATTAATGTAATGATTAATTATGAAATAGATAAATTATATTTCTGAATTTATATTGACAAAAGTATAATTTATTATAATACTTATCTTTTTGTAACATACTATCTTTGGCGTAAATGAATTATAATTAATTTAGACATTTTAGAGGCTGCTATGGCTTTTTATAAAAAATTATATGCAATAGTAATATTTTTATTATTTTATTAAGGATGAACCGATTTAAAACGCTTGAAAACTAAAAGACTAAAAGTGTAACTCGTAATTCTGCCGATATCAGTAAGTTATGGTATAGTACGGTAAGGCTGCAAGCCATTGAATTCGCTCTTTGTTCAGTCTCGGCCTCACTAACTATTTACAATGTCGAAGTGCAATGGTACTGAAATAGGAAAATTTGGCATTCTGAAACTCTAGTATAAGACTTTCATTACAATGCTTATGCCGACCGTATTTTATAGTACTAATTATTATAAATATTTAAAGAAATATAATAGTTTAAATAAAATAAATATTTTAAATACCTTCAATACCTAAATTAAATTAATCTTGAGAACTTTTTTCATCTGAGATGGGTTTCGTAAGATGTTTACTCGTAGTTGCCATTTTATTTAAGATTCGCATTCTCGTGAATATCTACGGACCGCATCAATTAAAACATCTTTACTAAATGTATTCCTTCAATATTAAAATTATTTGACTATATATTAATACGATAATATTATAATAACTTAATATTTCTATTTTGCTTCAATTCGTTACTGATAAAGGTTCAAAGTGTTTAACGTTTTCCAAAATTAAGCATATTCTTTTTAACTGTTCATTAGAAATACAACATTATTACATTTTATTATGACCTTCTTATTCCTGGTAATACTTTCTTTTCACTATAGAAGTAAGTATTAAAAAGTGAATTCTATTCAACTTTTAAACTTTATAAATGCTACTTTTTACTCCATGTCACAATCGCTTCTAGATGTAGAGCTATTCAGGTGAAAAGCAACTACTACACAAAACTTTGCTCAGCATTTGCCTAGGCCTAGATTTTAACTTTTTTAGAATAAAAATGATTGCGTTCCAACGGCTAAAATACAGTTTCGCTTTTAATATATAATTGGCACTAGAAATTTCCATTTGTATTTTATCTAAATATATTTTTTATATTATATTTTATATGTGATATGTAAAACCGTATGTTTTAAATGCAGGCGCCTAGTTAGTACGCAAACGGAACTCATCCTAGCCACACAAATAAAGTTTTAATATTTTTTTACTCAAATCTAGGTTAAGTCGAGTAATTTACATACGAACACATATAGAATATATAAATAATATTGTAGCATAACAGCTTCCGAGACCAGAGTGTCCTTTTGCGTAGTCGCAATGTAAAGCAAAGTCCGTTAGTCCACGGCCTCGTGCCTCTAATTAAGGGTTAATCCAATTCCCGTGGAACGTTATTAAATATTTTTATTTCACTCCTTGCCGGTGGTTGTTGGAAACGAATCATTTAAATCCTATTTAATTTTAGCATACGTATTTTCGTTATTTCGCTTGCGTTACGAATAGGTACCTACGTAAATAAATTGCAACGCGGTAAGTTTTATGGAAGAATGATTCTAAAAGTCCATATTCTGATCGCGGTTGTTTTCTTGTATTATTTCATTTTTTCCGCTTTTAAGTATCATCAAGACTTAGACTAAAAAAAAAGATAGAAAAACAAAATTATGTAACCGCATCAATATTTCTTGCATTTTTTAATGTTACAGTACAAAAACGTAATAAATGTGCAAATAATAATTATAGAAAATATACATTAAAACAATTTTAATATCATTATGCTTACTTCTAATATGTTTAAGAAACATTTTAAATATAATAATAAAATTGTAGAATATAGTTTGTTTCTTTGATCACCGCCGCGTACGGAGTATGCAAGTACTAATCTTTTTTCTGTGTCTATTTCAATTGTTTCGCAGCAGGAGAGCGTACGAATGGAGCATGCAGCGTTTTGTGCGCTTGCATTCACTGTGATTGCTATTTGTTACGCTATTTTGCGTCTATTGCGAACATGTTCAGAAACTGGGATGGAAAACATCCATGGAAATACGAGAGACAACTATTGTTGTTTTTTTTTGTTGTTTATTGCATTGCATTACAGAGTTATCTTAACATTCTTTAAGAAGAAATTTATGTATTTAATGGGTTTTCTATATACTTAAGGACTATGTACGAGGCAAAGCGTGGCGTTGAGCTCCGCCCCTCAACACGCAATGCCCCCACAATTCGGAGGAAAGTGGGGAACGGAAATGTCTTAACGGAGTGTCTTAACACTACAATACCCCCTGGTATTAACACTACAATACCCCCTGGTATTGTAGTGTTAAGACACTCCGTCCTTCTGTGTATACTGTTATCGGTCCCGTACTATGTAAAGTGTGAACCTACGAAAACAAATGTACTTAAGGACATTGCGGAAACCAATTCATTATTTGCTATTCATGACAGCACAGAGTTATAAAACACAGAATCCGCGAGATTTTTTTTGTTACAAAGTCACGAGGCAACCTTTTCTTAAAACATTAATCATTATGAGCACGAACCTTATAATTCAAAAGGTTTCTTTTTATGGCTCTCGACATTTAAATGCTTATCTTTGTTGGTTTTCTCTTTTCCAGATTCTCGAGAGACCCGCCCGATTTGAACTGCAGAATAACCACTCTTCCGCCTCCTATTGACTTTGAGTTAATCATGTGAAAATGGAATGAAGAAATTATTATTATGTAATACAAAAAAAACATGCCTTAACATGACAGTGGCTAGGTTCGCGTTTTCTTAAAGAAATTTTTTGTATGAATAACATTTATGTATAGTTTATTTGGTAATATGAAGTTTTGTCAACCAGAACACGTTGTATCTATTGTGTTTATCTAAAGAATGGTGTTATAAATAATATTATTTTTGATTTCTAAGATACGAAAAATGGTTAAGAAATTGTATAGAAAAGAGCAACCTTACAAGTCTATATTCATTCCGAGTAAATGTTAGGGCAGGAATTAATATAAATGTAATTTCAATCTGAAAATTTGAAAAGAAGAAGAAATTATTTTTACTCACAATTAGTTCATGAAACATTAATATTTAAAAAAATAATATTGTATCTGTAATATACTAATTCCTAAGTAATATTTAACATTTTAATGTATACTTCGTGAAAGTCATTTACCATAACGGCATTTTAGGTCCTCGTAGCTATTTTTTTTCAATTTCTAAATTATAAATATATTTTTACTTCAAATATAATTATTTTATATTATCACGAAAAATTTTGAAACAGTGAAAGTCTTATGAAATATAATATTTTAAACAATGTAATTTTAAATATTAAGCATACCTATATTTGTCTGTACTTTTAAATATAGTGCAACACATAAGAGCGTATTTAACGTTAGTTTTGATAAGTATCATTAGTTGTTATTAATGTGATATTATAATTATGCTAAAATTTAATAAATGTGGAAAAAATAATACTTATGTTTTTTTAATTATATCTTTTTGGCATTAAACCCACAAGTTTGCCTATAATACCTAGACCGAGGTCTTGATAATAGCGGGAAAAAGACAATAATCCATCTTAAAGTGCTGGGTTAAGCTCCGCCAATTCATACGAAAAGTCTAAGTCAAGCGGAAAGTTGAACGCGGAGTATATGGACACTAAGTTTTCTCAGCGGTGTACCAGCTTGAATATATTAATTGTGAAAAGAGAATTCAGTAAATACGATTCGTTTAGCACTTTTTTTTCACTTCGACGAACGGTTTAAGCTAAATAAATTTATAATTATTATTTAAGATCATTATCTTACATATTGAGGGTAAATATAAATTTCGTAAAAAAATCCCGATTTACGTTGATAAAGTACTGCTTCGCGTGTCGCCACCTTACATACACAGCATGTAATGGTACATGTGTTAATAAGAAAAAATAAAGATTTATTAGGTTTATAGCCTGATGAAATTTAAAAATGTGAAAAATATTTGAAAATATACAAAAGAAAATGCGTGAAAATGGATTATTGGATTAGTTATTATACCAGAAATGGATTAATAATTATAGAATGTGTGTCATATTGACAATAGGCCAGTCGTGGTGCAGGGACACAAACTTGCGACTGTAAAAGCGACAGGGGTTCGATTGCCACTCGAGGATTTTTACTTAGCGGGATACAGTAAGAAGCTAAAAGAAAAATCATATTTTCATTGCTTTAGTTTTATGTTGCTTTATTATACATCATACCTATCTATTATATACCTTCAATTGTTTTCTTGTTCGTATCTTTGCTGACCGTTTTAATTAGTGTTCATTGTATAACGAAAATTTAATAAAATAATATTAGGTCCACTTCTATTTTCATCTATATATATATAAAATCGAAAGGTCACTCACTCATCACGAAATCTCAGAAACTACTTGTGCTAGGAATCTCAAATTTTGCATAGGAGTTATTTATAGGAAGTAGGTGCTCGCTAAGACGGGAATTTGCAATATTCGACTTCTAAGGGGATGTTTTTGGGGTTGAAAGTTTGTATGAAACTTCGTTACTACAAATGCTAGGAGTCTCAAATTTTGCATGGATGTAATAACGTAGGCGAAGCCGCGGGCGGACTGCTAGTTATATTATAATCATTGAAGTACCAAAACATTTAAGGTATATTCCATAACCCAAAACGCTTACGTAATTATTTGTAAAGTTGTATAACTTTAATTAGCCGCAATATAATGTGAAATCACAAACATTAACACTCAAACTGTACATCAAATTTTCCCGCACTTAACTTTATCGTCCCACTAACACATTTTGCGACTAAAATTATACAAGAAAGACTATAAGTCTTGCGTGCGGACGTACTATAAAAATTTGTAATTAATAACTACGACGCCACTCGTTTATGGTAATTCGAGCTATTTTTCCTTTACACTAATGCTCTTTGGGTTCAGTGGGCGCGAAACCCCACTTTGCAATTTCATTTCTTCTAAGATGGTATCTCTATCAATTATGGGCCATAAAACGTAATGACTTCATCATAAATCTTGACTATACGACACAATTTATTTGGTGTTGAATAAATTATGTCAAATTGCTTCTATGTAGGTATTAATGACGATTGGCTGAAAGTTATGTGAGCAACATATTGAGTCACTTTGTTTTTCTTCTCTCTGTCTGTCAAGACCTCGAGATGGCCTGGAGGTTATCCAGGTCTGTATTAGAGCACAATAAAGATTAGCTCTACCTTAATATTCCTTAACTCTTGAATTGTATGTGTACATCGTCTAAGGATGCTTAGGCTTTTGCTATTAAATTAGGAAATCAGGGACTATTATTTTGGAAACCAGCTCCACCTGAATGGTAAAATTATATAAAAAAACTACTTCATTAAAATGTACACTTGTAAACAATTATTTTTTAAAATATATTACACACCCGAATTTTCATCCAAATCTGTCCAGCCATTTTTTAAGATTTAGTGAAACTAACGAGTTCATTTTTATATAAGTATGTATAAGAAACACCTATATGGAATTATTAGATTACTACACAATTAAAATATGTATTAAGCAAATTTAGGTTGATAGTTTACCAAAATCGTTTGCTATAAATCAATTTAATTATGTTTATATGACGTTATATTGTAATTAAGAGGAACATGATGCCCATTATTTCTTACGTAATAATCTTTGGAATACGTGCCTTCATCAAAGTTTGTGTGCACTAAATATATTTTAGTGGCAACTAACAACTTCCTAGTAGTATCTACAACATTAATAGCGTGCTTTGCTTTATGAGCGACTTCGGTGGAACTTCTCCAAGTTATGATTAATATAATCCAGGTGTCCAAAGAGCTGCTTAGCTTAACCCTTCAATTCAAACAAGCTTCAATTAAATCGGTTTGTTTTATTATATATTTTGTTACTTTGTCAAGTTTTGGATTTTCTTAATATAGATTTCTGAAAATCTTCGGGTTGAATAATATTTCGTATAAATTTCTTATCGATTTGTTTTTCTCTTTAGTATGTCGTGTAGAAAAATGTCTGAATTACATTTTATAATTTTATGCTCTATCATTGCAATGAAACTTATTTGTTTAAAAGTTATAATAAATATATTCTAAATATGACACGAATGAAACGATTTAAAAAAAAAAAGTTAATATGACAACAGTGATTATTTAATACAAAATTGAATACAAAATAATAATACCCAATAAATTAACTAGATTTAGGTCTTTCATTATAGCACGGCAGTTTAATTTGTAAGGTTTTAACAAAGGCCGGTGCCAACACCCAACAGTTCAGGACATTCTCGCCGTACGTTAGAGCGTCGCAACACCTGCGGACGAAGTTGGCCCAGCGCCATCACCTAATGTATAGCACAACTTAGACATTTACCATTTTAAGTGGTGCTGTTGCCCCAGTACTATTTATTATAAGAAATAATAAAGTTAGTAAGATATAAGATTAAGACCAAGGTATATTAAATATAAATTTAATATCTTTATTATTAACTAGCGGACGCGCGTAGCTTCGCTTGCTTATTTAGGGGTGAATTCTAATAAATCATGAAATATATGTTCAAAGAAATATTTTTAAGAGTCTAAATTTCAAATTTTATAAAAAACGGTGGCGATTTATAGATTTTTCCATACAAACTTTCAACCCCTATTTCACCCCTTTAGGATTCAAATTNACCATTTTAAGTGGTGCTGTTGCCCCAGTACTATTTATTATAAGAAATAATAAAGTTAGTAAGATATAAGATTAAGACCAAAGTATATTAAATATAAATTTAATATCTTTATTATTAACTAGCGGACGCCCGCAGCTTCGCTTGCTTATTTAGGGATGAATTCTAATAAGCCATGAAATATGTGTTTAAAGAAATATTTTTAAGAGTCTAAATTTCAAATTTTATAAAAATCGTTGGCGATTTATAGATTTTTCCATACAAACTTTCAACCCCTTTTTTGCACCCTTAGGGGAATAATTCTAGAAAACCATGAAACATGTGTTCAATTGAATACTTTTAAGAGTCTGAATTTCAAATTTTATAAGAATCGATGCCGATTTAATTTTTTTTCCATACAAACTTTCAACCCCTATTTCACCCCTTTAGGATTCAAATTCTTCAAAATCCCTTCTTAGTGGATGTCTAAATTACGAAAGTAAACATCTGTCCAAATTCCACGTTTCTACCATCAGCGGTTACGGCTGTGCGTGCGTCGTACCTCAGTCAGTGAGGACAAGTTTTTTTTTATATATAGATTATTTCTTACGCTTTAAACATAAAATATTAATAATGAGTAAAATTTATAAATCAAAAAGATAAACTATTAAGAATATTTCAATTGAACAGATCATTCTTTGTTTAAAATCTGTGAAAATCAACGCTAATATCTAACCTATAAATTATATCAGCATCTGGCTCCAAGAAACACTAAACACGTCAACTACTTACCAGCCAATAAATCTTGCGATCCTACTGGATGAGACGAAATTGCTTTAGTTACTAACATGTTTGAGTAACTTTGTCGCGGTAACTTTAACTTAAGCTTTATCATATTTTCGACTTAACTTGTAGTTATCGATCTTCGTATTCAATATTTCATTTGCTTAGATTGTCGTAGCTATTGCAAATTTTCTATGACGTGAATCAATTTTGTTATGAAAGATTCACATTGTAGTAAGATTTTAATCCTAATATGCATAATATTTTTAATAAAGTCCATTTTTTTAAATTATGAACAGTTTTAATATGTTATTTATGATATATTTATTTATTTATATATTTCTATTCGCTTTTGAATTTGTCCTTTATTAAAAATTAGAATATTTATTAATTTACTAATATACTAATATTTATTTTTTTACGTCACAAACTTAAATATCATCCACACCATCTGGATACGTTGCACTCCACTACTGTGTGGTTTCGTAGAAATTTCCTTCCACGTGCCACCGAACTGTGGAACGGTCTACCCGCGGCAGTGTTTCCAGGTCGGTACGATGTGAGTACTTTCAAAAAGCGCGTCTATCTCCACCTCAAAGACCGGCAACGCACCTGTAGCTCCTCTGGTGTTGCACGGGGTCGTGGGTGGCGGTGTTCACCATCAGGTGACCCGAACGCTCGTTTGCCTTGTCCTTTTACCATAAAAAAAATCATATTTACTATTTTAATTAATTGATTATTTAAATATGAATTTTGTATACATGTTAATTAATCATTAAGGCTATTTTATCTCATAGGGTAAGTGCATCTGAACGCAACTGTAACTATTGGGCTATTTGCTATTCCTTGGTCTGGTTACAATATACAGGAACGTGGGGAACGGAGAATTGACACTAGGCTCTTTCTGCTGACTTTGCTAATAGAGAATAAAATATGAAAAATGAATGCTGGAAATATGAAATTTACTTAGACAAATTTTATTTATGTACTGAAAAAACTTTCCTTAAGAAAAATTTCGATTGAAATGAGATTTATGAGAATTTTGGCAACGTAAATTTTGAAAAGGGTTCGCTGAGTTATGGTACGCATAGATAAGTTGGATCTAGACTAAGTTTAGGATTAAACTTGTTTGCTGTTTCAGACAAAGAATAATGAATTTAAGCCTAAAGTAAGACTTATGCGACAAAAATACCGTGTCGTTGACTAATGTTGACATGAAAAAATATATTCAACCTACAAAAGTATAAGTAAAACTATCCTGAATTTTAAAAGTAAAAAAGTAAAGTATATTAAATCATTATTATATGTAATTTGAGTTGTGAACAGTGATGAAAATTAAATAAATACCTACTTAACTATTGTTTTAATAAATATTTATATTAAAAAGATCCAAACTATATTAAAAAATCCACCTTTTCTTCACAAAATACGCTCTTTTAACAATAAAAGGATTATCTATTACAAGAGCATTACAGGTAACTAGAATAGAATTTACTATGACCTGCACATTGGAATCGTTCACAATAGAAACTAGAGAACAAAGTGCTATATTTCTATTTTCTCTTATCTAAAAAAATAATGGCTACTAAAGCAAAAAAAAAAATACAGATTATTTAGCCGTCATGTTAGAACGTATATATAGGGAACGGGGTTATTTAACACTTTATTCACCCTATATACATCTAAATTCCAGGCCTAAATACTTATCGAATAAGAACAAAACAATTCAAGTTCGATATAACTTCGTCTATTGTAAGTATATATAAAGATGAGAAAAACCGGACAAGGGCGAGTCGGGTTACTCACGGAGGGTTCCATACAAAATATGGAGGTCTTTTTATGAAATTGAAACTTAGCTTAACCAGAGCCCGTTCATCTGATGTCTCATTTGAACTAGCGGCTTTAAGACCAAATTTTGCATCCTTTTAAGGCATTTTGTAGGATTTAACCGCAAATGTATAGTTTTCAGACTTGTTTATGGTTCTATATTTTTAATTACTTTTTAAATATCCTATTACGGATGTCAGTAAAATGTGGTTTAATTTGGCATGGGTACGCATAGTTCTGTTGTGTATTCATCAAGTTCGCTGAGCTCGTAGCCGCGGGGCGCGCCGCCATTGTTTCGTTTGAATATTTAGATGTGAGTATTCTACTCCAAATGCTAATTTGTTGACACAGTGTCGATGAGCATTTCATATTAGATATATTCATTACTATTGTTCAATTACGGTTACTTATTCATTACTTATATTCATAAAGCCATTGTGAAGCAGGGTAGGCAGAGTGAACCTAGTGTTAAGACACTCCGTTTCGCCGAATTTTTCGAGGCATTGCTTGTTAAGTCACGCATATCATCGCCGGATTTTTGTCTTGGTGCCAGAGCGAAGAAATTAAAATATTAAAAAATAATAATTCCTTCCCTCGAGTGACGATCGAACCCAGAACCATCGCATTACAGTAAAACTATTGTGACCTTGCGACGGCCTCTAGTGTATATTAATATCTATTATATTATATACAATTATAGTGCATAAGCTTAAGTGCTGCAGACATGTGAAACCGCAGCTGTTAAGAGCGAAATCTTCTCAACACTAAGTCACGTAGCTCTTGTATAATATCTGGAAATTCAGAGGGAAGGTTTAAATTGCTTGAAGTGAGATAGCAAACGGACTGGATATAGCTAAAATTTATGGAGCTATAAGGTCATTGCATTAGAACTGGCCTTTATATGATTTATTTATTCTTTTGGTATCCAAACGCATCGTTGGAACTAATAATAATAATAATTGCTTTTTTTTTTTACTTTTCCCCAATATAGCTTTTTTATTGTTATTTATAACATGTATAGGTTTAATATATAACTTACTAGCTTCACCTGTGTCAAACTATCAATCTATTTAAAGATCTTCCAATATTCTTTGACCCAGTTTATATCATTCGATGTAGGGACCTACTTAAAAATTCCTTGATGTCGTTGCCGGAATGGTTATTTAATTTTTAAGCAATTTTGTGATTATTTTAAGTTTGTTTATTTTATTCCGTATATGAGTAATGTATAAAATAAAACATGTGTGTGTTTTTTGTCATAATAACGTATAGATACATATTCTTATAATAATGGATATCATTCAATTGTCAATCAAAACTTTAGATTATTTTTCGGACCAACGAAAATAGAACCCGCAACTAATCTTGTTTACAGCCCTGTCCCCATTGTTACGACCGCCTTAGCTTGATTAAGCTTATTTTATTATGAATTAATTTAATCTAAAGCAACCATTGCATTAAGAACTGAATACTTTTAAAATATTATTGTGTAGATTAAATTTATTTCAAATGTCCCAAATATTTTACAAAGACTTAGTGCTCAAAGCTGAAAGAAAATTATTTACTACTGTTTGGATAGCCAAAGCTATGTCCTATTTTTATATACAAAGCCGTTTTTTTTAAGATTTATGAATTTTCGTAGCTTTGTGACTAAGAGAAAGACAATATTACAAAAAACATTTGACATTTAATAAAAATATTTAAATAAAAGCATTAGTTAAAAAAATCTAATACCTACAATTTTGTACAATACCTTTTTTGGTATAATAATAATAATGATAAAATCAGCCTTTTCGGGTCCACTGCTGGACATAGACCTCTCCCAGGGTGCACCAAAGCTCCCGATCCTCCGACTTCCGCACCCAGTCGAAGCCAGCAACCTTCTTCAGGTCGTCGGTCCATCGAGCTGGAGAACTTTTTTTGGTATTGTCATTAAATTTAAGGTAGCAGTAAGTATACTTAAGGATATCTGAGAAGGTAACACGATCATCTCTCTATTTTGAAGATATTTCGAATATTAATTTCCTTCGCTATCCAAAGCCTGTACTTACTCATATATTGCACGCCTGAAGCTATTTGATATTTAATAGAGTACATCTGATTACCTCATAGTTGCATCCAACAATGCTTCGTAGACACTTGCATCGTTCTCCTTGTATGCTACTTAAGTGTCTACTCAGGGAATGTACTACTGAAGCTGATTGTATATGTAAACATGAGTTTACATATAAAATCACCTTAACGCTGTATCCCTCCTATGGCAGGGTAGGCAGAGAGAAACAAGTGTTAACGCACTCCGTTCCCGACTTCACGACGGGCTCTAAACTCAACAACGGGCTTTTGCCTTGGTCTCTGTGTGAAGAAATGAAAATATTAATAAATAATTTATTCCCCCGAGTGGGGATTGAACCCAGAACCGTTGCGTTACATCACACCCTTGTGTCCTAGTGCCACTACGTCCTCACTACATATGGTTCACATTTGTACATATAAAGTTTACTGCGTCACTTTTAAGGTTTTAAGTACGTCAAATTATATGTATATCGAGTGCGCATGTTAAGCAGATGCAGCGAGGCGAAACTTGTTTTGATTGCTTGTATTAAAATATATCATTTATATAAGGAATATATTATATTATAAACTTATTTTAGAACTGACGCTTTGAAAGCCATTAAAAGTATTTTATACAATTAATAAATCTTTTTTTAGTGTATTTTTAAATAGTTTCTAGTACTGATAAGAATAATAAATAACCGTGTTGTCATTTTATGTTCTCGAATTTATTTTACGTGTTTGTAAGGATGGTTATTACAATTATGTTACATTTAATATTATAAACAAAAAAAATATCATTTTCCAATTCAATTTAATTTAAATCCTTATTAATTATTAAAAAAAAATCATTGGAGTAATTATCCAATAACTAGGTTCAACAAGTTCAAACTTTTCCATAAACTATTTTAATTGTATAGCACGACTGGGTAAAGATTGGTCGCGTGGTTAATTACTTGATCGTCTAGTCGTCTCAAGTTGGGGCCAGCCGCTAACTACAAACATCGGCCCGATAAGATCAGTTTGTCGAGACCGTAGACCGCCCTACAATTGATCAACTATGCGAAACTTAAGCATTTATGGCTAATTTAGCGGTTTTACGCTCATGAATTATTTTGTGTAAACTAACTGTGCATGGGTTGGCTGGTTATTTCAGAATGTTTGTTTGAACAACATAAGTGTTGTTGCCCGCACGTAGCAGGGTAGGCAGAGGGAACCTGCAAAACCTAGTATGTTAGTGGACCTAGTTAAGACACTTTTATTTCATTAAGACATTTCCGTTTCTCATTTTCCACCGAATTCTGGAGGCATTGTATGTTGAGTAGAAGAACGCCGCGCTTAAAGGAAATGAAAATATGAAATTTTTCATTCCCCGAGTGGCAATCGAACCTATAACCGTCATGTTTACAGTCACACGCTTGCAACTGCGCCACGACGGCCTTGCAAAGTGTTATAATTTGACCAAAAATAGAATATATATATAAATGAACAAACTGTTATTTCAAAGCAAACATATTTTTCGTAGTTAATATTTCACAGCTTGACATCGAAAGGATTAATAGCGACCGAACTCAGAATACTTTCGTTCTCGTAAACAGATTATGTTTCGAGACGTTCCTAATTACAAATTCCACAGCAGCGGACTACATTCCCAAGACCGAGACCTTGTTCCAATACAAGTTAAGGGTAACAGTGCTTAATTAAATCATCAATACAATGTCTCTTAGGAGGCTGGATCTGTCAGTGTGATGTATCGACTGCCTTGAGGGTAATCTCTTACAAAGGAAGGAAAAAGGGATCGGAGTACACATTCAACTTTCTACATTTGTTTGTGGAATAGTATTTAATGAGTTGAGAAGGAACTTGGTTTGTTTATTATTGAACAATACTATTATATTATGTGTACCTTTGGAAATTCATTAAGGTAAGTTTTTAATATAATTAATATACATTCTTAAGTCAAGAAATTGTATGTTTAGTGGTGGAGCTCAATGCTGCTGTTTATCTTGTTACCAGAGGGATCACTTGAAAATAATTCATTCCCACGATTAGGAATCGAACCCGCAAGCGTCAACTTACAGTCGGAGCCGCTGATCCATGACCGTCTCGGACGGATACAGTATAATAAAAAAAGTTAATATTTTTTCTAAGAAATATCGTTTCCAAATATGTTAAAAAGTACCATAAATATAATAAAGCAAGCTGAATGAATAAAATACATACTTTCTTATAATTAATAAATCGTTTAGTACTTCAGGTACTTCAATTTCCCACTAGCAAATAATATTAGCAGAAAGATTAAAGGTTTACGTCAAACAATTAAAACTGTCACTTTCGTAGATTACTGGGGCGTTAGTTACGCGAGTTTGAATAGTTTTAGTAAAATCGTTTGAACCTGAAATAGTTACCCGGTTAATTAACAGTGTAACTTTTCGAATTTAAAATTAGGATTAACATATGTATGTATAGTGTTAACATATGCATATATAGTGTAATACTTTTTTAATTAAATGATATCTTAAAAAAAAATGTTTAAAATATTCAAAGAAAATAATGAAAACTCTGAAAAATAAGCTCGTTTTATCACGGAAAGTCTCTGTATACGCATATTTAATTTGAATTGGGATTTTGTTTATGTTTAATTATTGTATCAGTTAACAAAAAGGGCCAGTCGCAGCGCGGAGGCACTAGCAACTAGCGACTGTAAACGCGAAAGTTTGTGGGTTCGATTCCAACATTTTTATTCGCATTCAAGTTTATTTTGCATAGTTATTTTACAAAAAGTTATTCCTTTTTTTCATTACCATCCAAGCATGAAATTTCAGTTACCATTTTATCCTTTGTGCGTGCTTTGTGTGTGCTTTCGTTTTTATATAGATTTATTATTGAGGAAGGAGGATTAGAGAAAAAAAATATTCAAAAGTCGTTTATTGCATAAAACGGCGGAATGACCGTATATTAAGAAACAATAATTCCAATCTTACGGGGACATTTTGCGTAAGATACGCAAATTTTCCTATAGTTGCGAGCATACCCGCCTTCACAGTAGCACTTGTCGTTACACTTGATGTTGATGTAGGAACAGTTAATTTGGTTTTGTTTGCTTAAATTATAGCACTCGTTGTCGCATTCTGGTCCACATGAAAAATATTCATGGGCGCCAGTACATTTCACTGTAAATAAAAAATAAATTATATTGCTAACACGACAAGAAACTAAATGTAGTATTTGATAGAGTTAGAGATAAGTCATTCCATTCTCCATTTTTCTACATATTACATTGGCTATAAAACTTATTTATATCAAACAAAATATACTTGTAAATATAACTTACAACAATCACGTTTAGAAATTCAATTTCCGATTTTATTTCTATAATAGCCTGGCTTGCAACGGCAAACAGGTTTACACGGGGAGGGGTTTGAGGGGGACTTCACATCCAGGAACTTCGTTTTGGCCGTAGCAAATTACTAAGAACATATAACAAAAAAAAAATTAATGATTTACATATAATATGTTGTCTCATCGTTCTCGCGTTATGTGAAGTAAGCAGAGAACATGCTACCGAGATACGTACTAGGATCTAGTTATTTAAGACTATACATCCTAAGTAGCATGTAGCAAAGAGAAGGGCAGTGAAGGTGTTAATGCGCATTTTAAAATATTTTAAACCATAGCTAAAGAAATTAATTAAAACATTGAATTCATGGAATGGTTAGCAATTTCTTCTCTTATGTCACAACAGTACATCTCAGATGCACCACAATTGTATGCTGGTTAATTATTATCGAATGTACGAGTATATTTATTAAATTTACGTTACTATAGGAGAGAGGAGCAGGTCTGTTTAATTTTTTTGGTATAGTTCTCGCCCCTTGCGTATTAACCTGTTGTCGTGAGCGGCTTATTGGGACTAACTAACTTAACACACTTCGTCACTGTTTTCAACTTAGCATATGATAAATATTTTCTCATTATTTATCACATTTAATTAAGGCATTAGTCTATGAAGAAAGCAAATAGAATGTAGACTTTCAATGAAATTACATTTTAATTTTAACTTTGACTTGATCTGCCTAATCTGCTGTGTGCGGAATACGGCGTGAAGCTGATTTAATTATTATTTTTAAGAATTTGTAATAAATACTTACATGGACACCGATCTTCAGAGATACAGGTGCCATTATCTGCTCGCAAATAATTATCTTTACAACGACATCCTCCTTTACAAGCACCTCCAATTAGGTCTATGCAAATAATACCAGGTTGTGAACAATTCCTTCTGAAACAACCCCCGTTTACACAGCCCGAGTACTGCTCATCAGGACCACAATTTACTTTTGGTGCTAAAAATTATTATACATCATTCAGAGATAAAATTTAAACATTAACACGCAATGCCTCAACAATTTGGTGGAAAGTAGGGAACGGAGAGTCTGAACACTAGGTTAACTCTGCCTTCCGTGCTATATGCGGGATACAGTGTGAACCTAATAATAAAAGAAATAAAAAAATATTAAGTGAATTTTTACAGTTCTTATTCACCGAATGAGCATTACTGTAAGCGGAAGCAGATGCACTTGAAGCATCATTTGTAGATGACGATTCAACAGAGCTAGAAGCCGATGCCGATGATGAAGAAATGCTTCCTGCAACAATACAATTATACTTATAAATCATATAAAATTTCAAGAGACCAGTATTGAAATTATTTATAATATTTTTTTACACGATCTGTATCACAATAAAATAAAAATATACTTGGGTACTTTTTAAGCATAATTTTAAGGTACTAAATGGAATAAAAAAAAAATACTCACCCAAAGCAATTGTAGTACAATTAATAACGAACAATATTATTAAAATAATTTTATACATGTTCAATTACGTCTAACATGTGGTTTACTATTAGATCCTCATCGTCGTGATATTTATATATTATGTACTTTTAATAGTTAGTTCGTGTTGTAAGTTTTAATATACAGAATCATTAAATGGTAAGATTATTTGTATATAGATGTGGTTTCGAATTAAACTTATAAGTAAAAAAAACTGGTTAAGTGCGAGTCAGACTCGCGTACTGGGGCTTCCGTACCAATTCGCGATTGTAGGTCAACGAGAAGTACAACTTACAAAAGTGGACGAACTGACGATTGTGCGAGCAAATGCACTCATTTTGTTTGAAAATATTATTGTCGTATAGCCTCTAGTTTTACGTTAATGATTTATAATTTTATTTCTAAAATAGCCTGGTTTGCAACGGCCAACAGGTTTACACGGTGGATTCACAGGTTTCAAAGTACAGTAATAAGGCTTGCCAATACTTTCACATATTTGAGGGGAAGAGTTATCTTCACATCCGGGAATTTCATTTTGGCCATAGTATTTTATTAAGAATATATTGCTAAATAATCTATTAATGATATATATTTATGTTGGCTTATTAGAATATTACGATTTTTATAGTTTATTTTTTAATATACGTCTCTCCACATTATGTGGAGTAAGGTGAGAACGTGCAACCTAGAGACATACTAGGATATAGTTTTAGGATCAAATAAAAAAAAACAATTAAAATTTTATTAAAATACTTACTTATTTTATATTAAATGTTTACAGATATTATATCTCATTTTATTATAGCTTTTGGCGGTCAAGAAATAAATTATGCATTGTAGAAATTCAATGTATCTACATATCAATTTTAACTTTGATTAAAAATAATATACTTACATGGACACTGATTTTCAGGGATCTGCTCGCACATACTTATCTTTGCAACGACATCCTTTTTTACCAACAATTGGATCTATAAAAAGAATACCAGTTTGCGAACAGCTGTGCCATCTGTGACAACCACCGTTAACACAGCTCGAGTACTGCTCATTACGACCACAAACGAGCTTGGATTCTATAACTTATTACACATTATGTAAAAACAAAATTTAATTATTAACATGCATCATATCATTTGGATAGCTTTGGTCTTTTGGAATACAATCGCTAAAACGATTTTGGCGATTCTGTAAAAATCGTCTATGCAATAGTTTTGGATTTCGAGGGCAAAATATTACAGAAGAGTCTACACCCCACTTTTGATGTGGACAAAAATGAAATATTTTGGCGGACAAAATGAAATATTTCGTTATATCAGATAACGGTATTATGTGTATGTAACTAATTAAGTTTTAACAACTGTTATAAAAATGTATGTGGACAATTTGTGAATTAAGTTTATGTTATTAAGAATTTGAAAAATTACATGTGAAAAAATGTCAATGATGAAAAAATTGACCACAGGTGTAACTTACAAATAATCGAAAAAAAATCGCTACAATAAATAAAATAAACAAACCAGCACTTGCAACAAAACCTGTACTTGCAAGAGATAGTTCAATGAAGATTAAAATGAGTAACTTCTCCATTTTCAACGACATTCTTACAGATAATGACTCAAACAATCTTGGCTTTTTTAAATATATATAAACAATATATAGTTCTTTAGCTTTTACAAATACAAAGATGTGATAAGTATTGTTCGAGCTAGTTAATACCGTAATTTATTATTTAATTTCTCTTTATAATATTTCATCAAGACAAAATTAAATATGAATCTATAGTGTTCCTTACCATTTTATAAATTGCAAAAATTTATAACAGTCTAGAAATATAAATATTTCAATTTTAAGATTTTATACGAAAACTAAACGAAGGCTCGATAGCACAGTAGGACAGAATGTGATTGTAAATGTAATATAACAATGAATTCATTCCGAGGGCATTTATTATTTTTAACTACCCACTTTGTGGAGTTCTCGCACTCGACATGCAATGTCTCGAATTTTGGTGGAAAGTGGAGAAGGACTTGACACTGCAATAATACAATAAATAAAGCTGGGCAACTGCTGCTTGTGATAGAACAAATATTTTTTTGGGTTGCCATAAATTAAACTCAAAAAAAATTGTTATTACAAATTTTAAAAATTATGCTTAGCAAGGATTTGACAAAATGGAATTACAATATAATGCCTAACATACAGTTTATATGTAGCCTCTGTATTTTTTTTTGATAACTGAATGCTAAAATTTCCGAAGAAAACAATATTTATTTAAATGAATAAAAGAATACGAATCCTAAGTAAATAAAAATATGTTTTTTTATTATTTTCGTATTATTATTTTTTAAATACATATGAATTAATGACATTTTTTTATCTATCATATGCAAACATTCAATTAATTTACATTCATTGACATTTTTCCGTCACTAACACGGAGTGTATAGAGGCAGATATGAAATGCTTATAAGGGACTAACCTGTATAGCATATAAAACTGTACCAGGTTCTAATTATAAAAAAAACATGTTTATCTAAAATATCGAGTAGGTTGGAACATGCGTCAAAATAATAAAAAACGGTCATGGATATGAAGAACTCTTATTTAAGAAAAATACTTATCTTAGAAAACATAGCAGGATTTGAACCGGGCCTCTTGGAAACCCTTCAAGCACTTTGACCACTGTCCCATACATTCTCATAAAGTATTATCAAACCGTTATTCCACACTTAGTGCATTTCTGTAGGGATTTTTTATTTCTTTCCTAGGTGTGGAGTAACATTTTAAAAAACAGCGATGCTATCAACATAAATAAGTTTTAATAATCGCAAAAAACAAAGATCTTACTATAAATAAGTTATAACAAACGTATGAGAATTTCGACGTAGTTTGATGAGAATGGTTTGGTCAGAGCGCTTGGACGGTTTCCAAAAAGCACGGGTTCAAGTTCCGCTACCTTCATATTTTTATACGTTGTCAACAAGAATCACGTCACCCCTGTACTGTACTGTACATCCACTGTAGCGAAAAAAAACATCATGATATCTATTATTCTCCTATTGTGCATTTTTTGTAGTTAGTTCGTCTTGTACCTACGTAAGTTTTTATATTCAGAATAATTAAATGGTAAGATTATTTGTATGTACATGTTATATTGTATTAAACTTATAAGCCGGGACCTCTGTAACAAGCTCGGCCTAAAAGACCGAGCAACTGGAGTATAATTTGTATTTGCCCATGGCTTTTCTGCCATCTGTAATGTATACCATGAATGCCGTCCAGTCCAGTGCCATCGCTGAGCTTGCTACCATCCGTTGTGTGAAATTTCGAGTATTTAATTTGGGCTATTTATTCTGACGTTATTGCTGTATGGATATCTATTGATTTTCAAATAGCGGAGTGTAGAAGTTGTGCATGTAATCATTTAATACTGGTTTTTCAACTTATATATTATCGGACGTAAGGAACAAAAAGTTGCAAGCTCCTGTATGTTTAGCGTTATGAATATCTAGAACTTCTTTAATTTTCAGATACAACCGATCAAGCATGCATGGTCTATGGCCACAATGGCTGAAACAGGTTTAAACAGTCGTATAATTTTAAGGCGAACATACGCTGCGTGGACCTCAAGGCGTAACAAAATGTCTTATATAGTATATCACCATGGTACGGTTGCCTGGACATTTCACGTACAGAACGTTACAAATGGGATGGGATGCCCCACGTGTCATCATCAGTATCAATTTTAGTTGTAGTAACCACGTCTTTGCACTTTGCACTTAATATTAAGAAATTGAGAATTCGTATCTTTCAGTTATTATAATCCACTCCATCGAATATTAGAATAATTAAATAGGTCTTACTTTTAGTCGCCATATGCATATGTTAATTTATGTTCAATTTTTCAAACTACTCATTATTTTATTTAAACCTTTGTTACAACCACACTCTACTACCATGTTAATTAAATTAAAGACACTTCTTTTTTTGTAATTAATTTATTAACCACTTTACACGTTATAATAAACTTTCGTAAAAGATAACTTAATTTATCTATACATCAAGTGTAACCATAAACCATATATTGTAACCATAAATGTTGCCATCATTTAGATGGATCAAAAACTAAAAACTATCAACTAACAAAGGTTATATTAGAAGTACTTTTGTTAGCTTCACCTTGTATACCGCATGCAGCAGGGTGCATGCTGCAGTGCAGGGAACCTGAGAATTGACATTGCATGTTGAGTGGCGAAACTCAACGCCGCTGGAAATACTTAAAAAAATGTTGGCTTGCATTTTTTGTTACATGCTTTAAATTAGTATTAGGGCACTTCTGTTTCCTAGTAAATTCGACATTTTGCTTCTTGATTGAATGTACGCTGCCGCCATCGTCTATCTGGAGCGGGGTTATGAAAAGAATCGATTCCCATTACAGAGTACTACAGCGTTCACAGTTAGGTGGTTTACCATGGTCGTGGTGGCGTAGTGGAATGGATGCATTGTAAATTTGTAAATTGTAAAGTTGGAAACGGGCAATGTGTTATTTACACGAGCCATTTCAAGCTACTTTTGGGGCCTTTATAACTCGTCAGCCAATTAGTCTACATACATACAATTAAGAACATTTATATATCTCCTAGCTTGTGATGTACATAGAATTTCAACAATGTCACTCAAACAGTGGATATATTAACATTAAAACCGCCATTTTTGTGACTGGTTCACTCACTGATCAAAAATCTAACACACTTTTAGTTGGCTTAGACAATTGATGTTTTGTACCAAGGTGCAAGGTCTATTATCTATTTATATATATATAGATAATAGTAATAAATATATATATATATATATATATATATATAAAAGGACTTGTCCTCACTGACTGAGGTAAGACGCGCGCACAGCCGTAACCGTTGATGGTAGAAACGTGAAATTTGGACAGATGTTTACTTTCGTAATCTGGACATCCACTAACAAGGGATTTTGAAAAATGTTAACCCTAAAGGGGTGAAATAGGGGTTGAAAGTTTGTATGGAAAAAACATATAAACCCGCACCGATTCTTATAAAATTTGAAATTCAGACTCTTAAAAGTATTTAATTGAACACATGATTCATGGTTTTCTAGAATTCTTCCGCTAAGGGTGCAAATAAGGGTTTGAAAGTTTGTATGGAAAAATTCTTAAATCGCCACCGATTTTTATAAAATTTGAAATTTAGACTCTTAAAAATATTTCATTCAACATATGTTTCATGGTTTTCTAGAATTCATCCCTAAATAAGCAGGCGAAGCTGCGCGCGTCCCCTAGTGAATCATATAATCATTTACAAGAAATCCTGATCCGAGCGACACTTTGCCGTAGTCAGTAATTTATAAATAAATGTAATTTTTTGGCCCTTCGCATATTTTATTAAATTTTATACATAAAAACTATCTACATTTTTATTTACTTAATTTTTTTTTTAAATTAAAATTTTAAAAAAGTATTTTGTGTCTATTGCAGTTCAGATTTATAAAAACATAAATCGAGCTTAAACTTGTGTCTTGGTATTATGTATGTAGTCTTCAGTTCTTTCTTCAAAATAAAAATGAATGTAAAGTTCTATCTTTTCTCTTCTACCTTCTACTACTCTGTATCCCGCACATTGCAGGGTAGGCAAAGGGAACCTAGTCTTAAAACACACCATTCCCAACATTCCCCCAAATTCTTGAAGCATTTAGCCTTGCCTGAATACCAGAGATAAGAAATGAAAATATTAATAAATAATAATTCTCGGGGAAGTGGGAATTGCACTCACAACCATCGCGTTTACACCTTTGCGCCACGACGGCCTCCGATATTGATAACTTGAAAGTCAACGACGAACTTTTACTAAAGCGATTACAGTTAAATAAATATTTATGGTATAGATTTACTCGATCTAAACTAGTCTATATATATAAATTAACTTGTCCTCACTGACTCAGGTAAGACGCACGCACAGCCGTTACCACTGATGGTAGAAACGTGATATTTGGACAGATGTTTACTTTCGTGATCTGGACATCCACTAACAAGGGATTTTGAAAAATTTTTACTTTAGGGTAAAGAGGTGAAATAAGTTGAAAGTGTGTATGGAAAAAAAATTAAATTTGCACCGATTTTTATCAAATTGTAAATTCAGACTCTAAAAAATATTTAATTCAACATATGTTTCACGGTTTTTTTAGAATTTACTCCCTAAGGAGTTGAAAGTTTGTATGAAAAGATCTTTAAATCGCCATCGATTTTTATAAAATTTGAAACTTAGACTCTTAAAAATATTTCGTTAAGCATGTGTTTCATGGTTTTCTAGAATTCATCATTAAATAAGCAAGCGAAGCTGCGTGCGCAAGCTAGTACATCTATATAAAAAATTCATAATTAAATTGATAATAGTAATTATTGAATAATTACTACCAAAAAATTAAAAATAGCAAAAATATTAATGATTAATATTAAGAATTTCTTTACTAACAGTAATGATGAAATTATATAAAATTATCAAATGTCATTCTCGACTTCACCGATAAAAGAATGGGAGATTTTAATGGGTGCCGAGCTCTGTGCTCACTCGGGATAAAATTCAAGCTCTAATTTTCACTTAGCTATTTTTACCACTACACACAATCCAACTTTACTATGATTTTACATGTATATTTTGTGGGGATTTCTATTAAGTATAATCATCAAGCCATTGGGCGCTATAGTTTTTATTACAAACATATTATGTTTCTTTATACTTTACATTTGTAAAAAAAACTGTAGTCGAATAAACACCGAGAAAAAAAGGGTTCGACGAATAATAATAGCTTTTATGTTGTATTTTTATTTATGTGTAATAACAAACAATATATTTTTTTAAATCCCATATATAGGTTTACATTGTTGATACAAATTATAATTTTATTATTGACTCTATACATTTATATATAAATATAACGTAAATATTTATTATTTACGTTTTGTTCATGTCCAAACGTTAGCTTTCGGTTTGGTTTCAGCTGAAATAAATAATAGCCATATTTAGTTATTTTGTATGTATAGAATAGAAGAAGAGCGCTCTAATGCTAAGTTATAGTAAAATTATAGATATGGGTACAAAAATGAAAATATTAAATATTCAATTTTCTCGAGTGGGAATCGAACCCACAACCTATCTCGTTAACAGTCGCACGCTTATGCTCCTGCACACAACACCATGGGTATACGGGTGGAATTGTCAGCACCACTTTAAATGAAACCACAGCTTTAACTACTCTATGAAAGCCTATAATAATAATATAATTCGGAAAAAAAAAAATTCCCAAAAATAAAAACGTTATTTTTCCAAACAAAATAAATAATAAAATTAACGTTTTAAAATAAAACGCCATTTGTAATGTATAACATAGGCACGCACACACTTGCCTGTCAGAGCGGCAACGTCGCACGCGTATGTGTGCGTCACACGAAATACAGGTATGGATAAAAATCGTGAAATGAAAAAAAATCCTACGTCTAAACTACGAGCTACCTTGATTAATTTTTTAGTTCTGGGTTTGAAATATTTTATCCTATATGCAGTTTCAGTAAAAGAAGCGCCGCCTCTTCCATCCTGTATATAACAATAGTATTTTTTCAAAAAAATTACAGAACTGTTGGCAAATAGTAAGAACAGCGTATCTTGCATTACTACTTGTAAATATAGTCACTTAGCTTTCTTCTAATTATGTTCAATGATTACACTTTGCCAAAAATACCAAATATTAAGTCATAAAAGCAATTATACCATGTGATAGTATCACAAGTCACATTACTTAAAGTAATAAATTAAATAAACGCGTTTAGTACTTTATTTATGTTCCCGCATGTCCCAAAACGGTTTTACCAACATCCAGTTTTCACCAACACCACCAAGGGTGGGGCCCTTCTTAGTCTTAAGATACCATTCTCAACTTTGTACTTTGTGTGATGGTTGGCAAGCAGGATTAAAATACTTTTATTATAATTATTACTCAAGTAGTAATCGAACCCACAACTGTCGTATACCGGGACTGCCCCGATGCATCTAATAGTTGATATAACATTTAACATTGCTGCCATACTTACGGGGACATTTTGCATAAGGTACGCAAATATTCCTACTGTTGCGAGCATAACCGTCTTCACAGTAACATTTTTCGTTACATTTGATATTTATGATGGGACAGTTAGTTTGGTTTTGTTTACTTAAGTTACAGCACTCGTTGTCGCAGGCCGATCCACAAGAAAAATATTCATGAGGCCCAGTACATTTCACTGTAAATAAAAATAAATGAAATTAAAACATCGAAAAAAAAATGTCTTTATCTTTCAGAAATATAAAGGTAAAATATATTGATAACAAAGAAATATCATTATTAATAAAACTTACAACAATTGTGCTTAGAAATACAATTTCCGATTTTATTTCTGAAATAGCCTGGCTTACAACGGCAAACAGTTTTACACGGTGGATTGACATGTTGTAAAGGACAGAAATAATGCTTGCCAATACCTTCGCATGTTTGAGGGGGACAGTTAACTTCACATCCAGGAACTTCGTTTTGACCATAGCATTTCACTATAAACATATTACAAAAAATATTATTTGTTGATGTTGGCTTATTGAAATGTTATGATTTTAATAGTTTAAGCACATTTTTATTTCATCATGATCATCATCATCATCATCAACAGCCATCTTTTGTCCACTGTTGGACATAGGCCTACCCCATTCTCGCCTCCACACTCGATCCTCAGCTTTTCGGACCCATCCGCTTCCCGCCAACCTCTTTATGTCGTCGGCCCATCTGGCAGGGGGTCGTCCCATCGGTCGTTTTGTACGGGGTCTCCATTCTACGACACGTCTACTCCAGCGGCAGTCGGTTCAACGACAGATATGCCCCGCCCATTGCCACTTCAGCTTACCAATTCTTTATTTTTATTTATCCCATTTAATTAACGCATTTGTCTTTAAAGAAAGAAATTACATAGTAGGATTTCAATTTCAACTTTGAACTTGTAATGAATACATGTACACTGATCTTCAGGAACACAGATCCTATCAAATAAGTGTCTTTACAATGACTGAATTACATAAGTATCTCTACAAGCTCTTTATTAGCTCTATATAAATAATACCAAGTTGTGAAGAATTCCATCTGTCAAAACCACTGTTTACACAGCTCAAATAGTGCTCTAATGAGTGGACGTAATGGACGTCAAGCGGCCTTGGGTACTAAAAATTATTACATAGTATATAGTATACTTTTATCATAACTCAAATGGTAATCAAACCCACCACAACAATGACTGCCCCAATGCATTTAATAGTTGATGTAATATTTACATTAATGTCATACTTACGGGGACATTTTGCGTAGGGTACGCAAATATTCCTACTGTTCCGAGCATAACCGTCTTCACAGTAACATTTTTCGTTACATTTGATATTTATGATGGGACAGTTAGTTTGGTTTTGTTGGCTTAAGTTATAGCACTCGTTATCGCAGGCCGGTCCACATGAAAAATATTCGTGGGGACCAGTACATTTCACTGTAAATAAAAATAAATGATATGAATAACATCGAAAAAAAAACAAATTTTGTCTTTACATTCATACATTTACATATGCATATATCTACTGGTACGCAGAAATATAAAGGAAAAAAAAATACTGATAAACAGACAAAACAGAAAAAAATACTCATAACAAAGAAATATAATTATTAATAAAACTTACAACAATCGTTTTTAGAAATACAATCTCCGATTTTATTTCTAAAATAGCCTGGCTTACAACGGCAAACAGGTTTACACGGTGAATTTACAAGTTTCAGAGGACAGTTATAACGCTTGCCAATACTTTCACATGTTTGGGGGGAACAGTTATCTTCACATCCAGGAACTTCATTTTGGCGGTAGCATTTCACTAAGAACACATTACAAAATAATCTTTTAATTATGTTATTACAATAATATGATTTTAATAACTACTCTCTTTTTTCTATACGTCTTTCTCACATTATGTGGATTAAACAGAAAACGTGCAACAGAGTGATATACTAGGATCTATAACAGGATTCCAATTTTTAGACTATACGTCCTAAGTGGGAAATCGAATAAAAAGGAGCTTGGACAGTAAAGGGAAGTTAGACTCCGATAAATTTATGCTTGCAAGCCCTTGAACTCCGCACCCTTCAACACGATGGGCACTAGCTTGTTGAATACCAGAAATGCTAAGTAGTTTTTTCTCTGTCCAATCTTCTCAAGAAATTATATTTTGAATATAAACATTTTTATGCAACAATATACTTTAGGTGTGCCATAATATTATTAAATTATAGTACTGTTCTGTTCTTTCTAATATGGCGTTCCGAGTGTGCCAGTTGAGCACAAAATCACTTCGCCAGTAAATTATAGTATGTATATTTATTAACTTTTATTACTATATGAACATAGATGGTTGCAACGAGGCAGGATTTTGTTGCATGGTGCCCGTCCGTTACGTAAAAACCCGCTGTGCTGTGCGGCTTATTAGGACGAACCATAAAATATTTACATATTAAATGTTTCTGATTTTTTATCTCATTTTTTTATAGCCAAGAAATAGCCCATCAATTATTAAACTATACATTATACAACTTCAATGTTTCTACACATCAATTTTAACCTAGATTTATAATAAACACTTACATGGGCACTCATCTTCAGGGATGCAGGTACCATTATCTGCTCGCAAATACTTATCTTTACAAATACATCCTTCTCTACAAGTAATTGGATCTATACAAAGAATACCAGTTTCTGAACAGCTCCATCTGCGACAACCACTGTTTACACAGCTCGAGTACTGCTCATTACGACCGCATACGACCTTGGGAGCTAAAAATTATGATCCTCATGATAGCACCATGCAGCACTAAAAGTTTATATATTAACATGCATTATGATTTACTTGTTTGGCTTACGGCATTTGTGTTTTGGAATACAATCGCCAAAATCGTTTCTGTAATAACCGTCTATGCAGCGACAACTTGGTTCACATTCAGGATCACCGAGTTTTGGATTTGGAGCGCATAATATCACAGCAGGATCTACACCGCATTTTTGAGGTGGACATTTTGGCGGACAAAAATCAAATACTTCATTATCCCTACACTTTACAGCTGCAAACACGTTCATTACAAGTTAAAAATTATTATTATTGGTTATATATTATTCAATAATAAATTTAGATACTAGCCTTATAAGTACTTACGGCATTTGTTTTTTGGTACGCACACGCTATTATCATTTCTATAATAATTATCGATGCATCGACAACCTGGCTTACATTCTGGATCGCCTATTTTTGGTGGTGCTTTACATCTTATAACTCTTTCATCAACATCACATCTCTTGGGAGGACATGGCGCTGGGCATTCATCATATACTTCGTTTTCGTCACAAATTGCTAGAAAATTAACGTAAGCTCGTTTATTGTAAGAATTTAGTAATGTATTATTAATGAGTATAACTGAAATAAATATAATTTTACGTGAATTTTCATCATAATAGTGACTCTCCGAATTTTCATCATAATAGTTGCTCTCCGAATAAGCATCACTGTAAGCGTAAGCAGAGGCACTTGAAGAATCACTCGTAGATGACGACTGAGCAGAGCTAGAAGCCGATGACGAAGAAAAGCTTTCTGCAACAATATAATTATATATTTACTTACATCTGTAGAATTCTGGAGGCATGTTTAGTGATCGTGTGTTCCTTACCAGAGCGAAAAATGTTCTTTTTAGCTTCACGTTGTATCCCGCATATAGCAGTAGACAGAGGAAACTTAATGTTAAGGCACGTTTTATACATATTGTAAAGAAAGTATTTATCTTTCAAAAAATATTATTTAAAAAACGTAGAAAATGCTTAAAGTAAATTATAAACTTATTTATGAAAACTTAAATAATAAAATATAACAAAGATCGCTGCAAGTTGTTATAATTAGTTATTAATAATTACAACAGATACTGTCCATAACTTTAACCAAATGTAATTTCAATGACTGTTATTAAAACCGTTAACAATTTGCGAAAAACATTTATTATAATGAATTTATAAATATAGGTTTAATTTATAAATAATCATGTAAATTTCAGTTTAAAAAATAGACAAACCTTCCCTTTCAAATTGTTGCAGGCATTGGCCTGTACTAGCAATAAATACTTCAATAACGATTAAAATGTGTAACTTCTCCATCTTCAACAACATTTTTTGAGGTAATGACTAAAACATCTTGGCTTTTTTTAAATATATATAGTTGTGAATGACACTTGTTTAAATATTATATTCCTTTATTGTGTATAAATGGATAATACGTTTTGTTCGAAGTATAAATTTATTATACAATTTGTATAATATATAATCAAGTTCGAATTAATTGCATCTTTAGTGTTCTGCATAAACTACTTAGAGCAAACAAAAACAATATTCAAAATTTTAAATGTATATTTCGTAAAAATGTTAACTGAAATTACTATATTATGCTTAACATATAGCTTATACTATAATTTAGCTTATAGAATAATTATTTTTTAAATGTTGAATATTTTCGCATAAATTTAAATTGTTTTAGTTCAAAACATAATTATATTTCAATATTTATAATAATGTACTAATCTATTAAAATGAGTAATACGGAGTTTATACAGGCATAAATTATTTGATATATATATATTATAAGGTTCTCAGACTCTATAAGGTCTAACCGGTTAAATCTATGAAAACAGTACTAGATCCTAATGACAATACATAAAAAGAAATATAGAATTGGTGAAAATATGCACCAATATTATAAAACCATGATAAAATAAGTTCATCGTAGTATCATTATTTCAAAGTATCATTATTTTACATAATGATAAAAAAGGATATTATGTTTATTTTCATGATAGTGGGTATAGTAAAAGAAATATGCCACAATGGCATTGTTTGTCTTTATCTATTCTTATCTGACCAGGATTTTTTTCCATCATTCCGCTGTATGGGGGATACAGCGGAATGATGAAAAAAATTAATTAAGAAGGAAACGCACAGGAAACCCAGTTCAAGCATTTTAATGGAATTTGAACCCACAACCGTCGCGTATATAGCAACACTCTTTGGCTCTGCATCACGGCACCCTCAAACAGCCAATAAATTGAAATTATCTGTCAAAGCTTTTAATTAATTACAAAATATACTCTTATTCTTATATGTTATGGTAATTAGGAGGTATGCGTTTATTGTTTTAACAATATCTGCTATTGATTTTACTCCGAGAATGAACTTTATTCTTTGTATAAATGTGTTTTGCTAAGTGTTAAAAACATTAATGACGTCAGTAGAAATATTAATTCCACTTGAATCATATAAAATTATACTAAGGAATGTAATAATTTTACCAAAATTCAATAAATATATTTATTACTTAAGAAATGGGATGTGATAAGTGAGAGCAAACTAAAAATGAACTTAAAGTAAAGATTCTTGAAATAATTAATTTATTTTTAGACGGAATTTATTGTAGGTACTTACTAGGGCATTGATTTATTTCGATGCAGGTACCATTATTTGTTCTCAGATATTTTTCAATGCAAATGCATCCCTTGATGCAATCTTTGGGATCCAATCTTACACATCGAATAGGCTTACCAATATCTGTACAGTTTCTGTACTCACATACAGCATTGAAACACAATGTTTCTCGTTCGTGTACATTGCATTCTGAAAAAATCTGCTTTTTATATTATAAATATATAAATAATCGAATCGAAAGCGAAATTACCACTAACAGTGAGAAATATAAATATAAATATAGTTATCGTCTCTCATTCATATAAATTTACCTTAGAAAAAGATTTTAAATATTTGCTGGTTTTAAATCAATTTAAAATTACCTATACATTTATACATTTCGACATTTTGAACACTTTGCAGTAGTCTGTGCCAGTGTAATTAGACGTATTTATGCACATATTTCTTTACATAATTTATATCACTATATAATAAAATTATAATTTAAACATAAGCATTGTAATAATATAATAACATAGAATAAAAAAAAATAACTCACTCAAAGCATTTATAGTACAATTCGTTACGAATAAAAGAACTAAAAATGTTTTATACATATTGAATTATGTTTAACGTTTTGTTCACTATTACATTACCATATATATTTTTATAGTTAGCGCGTGTTACATGTTTTATCGAAAATCATTAAAAAGAATTAGTTGTAAATTTATAAGGAAAAAATGATAATTTGTGGTAACCGTCTGTTGGTTTAACCTGTTAGACCGACACGATACAACACTTTGCTGTTTTGTTTTTTTTTTGCTGCTACTACTACTACTTACTGCTGCTACACTTTGCTATATTTTGCTGTTTTGTTTATAATTAAATTCAATAAATATTTTTGATTATTTCCATGTTATGTTGTGCAATTAGCACTACAATATTTTAATTTTTATTGTTAGTGCAACTATAAAAAATTACACCTTTCATGCATTAGCAATTAAATAACAAGTGTCTTTCTAACAGTACACTGTTTTTTGGAACGAAATTTGTTTTTGTTTTAAATATTTTTTTAACTATCAAAATACTGTAGATTATGGACAGGATTATTATATTCTTTATCAGATTAATTATTGCGAATGCATATGCAGGTATACTCATTATATATTTTTTCTATTATAATAAATGACCGTAAGATTTAGAAAAAAAAAAGATAAAACAGATTTACTAATAATTCAAAATATTTTAGCCAATTGTAATAAGAACGAAGTCTATGATGTAATGTTAATGTCGGTATCGTAATCTGTGCGGTACAACCGCTACTCGGTGCTCCAGAATGTGAGCCTCGTTGTCGATGTAAAGATAATTACTATAGAAATGATAAAAACCAGTGCGTCCCAAGAAACCAATGCCGTAAGTCGTAATCGTTTTTATAGTAAAATGTAAACTTACACCTCACAATCAAGACACCCGCCAGCTCAGAACTCAACGCCGCGAAGAAATGGAAATATAAATTTAAATAAGAATTTAATTATTTATTTTTATATACTTTATTGCACAAAATTACAAAAAAAAACAATGTACAAAAGGCGGGCTTAACGCTAAAAGCATTCTCTCCCAGCCAACCTTGTCATGTGGGATAATAAGTATGCAGGTGTGCAGAAGTAAAATATACATACATATACATCCGATATATATATGTATAAATATACATATAATAAATAGTTAAAAAAATAAAAGAAATATATAAAATACATAAAAATATAAACCATATAATCATTATAATAACCATATAATAATTTGGTATGCTATATTATACCAAATTTCATCTACTTGAGTGGTGATCGAACCCACCACCAATCGATTTTACAGTCACAGTTTGTGCCTGTTTCTTACTATTATGGTTTCAGTGATATTTATGCTCCATCATCTATTAAGAGCACAGATTTTTTGCAGAATACGGTATACCTGAACAGGAAACATAATATATTATTAATATTGTATGCAAGTAGATGGGACTGGGTAATGGGAAATGGAGTATACTAACAGTGGGTTCATAGGTTCCCTCTGATTACCCTCCTAAATGCATTCTGCACAGCGTGAAATAATAATTAAATTATACAATTTATATGAAGATAATATCAGAAAATTGACAAAATATAATATTTGTTGACTTAAGAATTTAATTTTCAAATAACTTTAGATATAAATTAATGACAAATGAAAATTTCCAGCTACAATCATCGGGATCCCCGTAATCAACACCTAGTAATCGACACCTATTTATCAATCAGTTAAATTAAAAAAAATATGAAACAAGAGTATATAACATTGTTGCCTAGTTCTGTATTCACTTGGAATGTAATAAAACCACATAAAACACAAATAATATAATAAAAACAAATAAAATATAATAATATAAATGATTATTATGATTTATATTCTTTAATTTATTGTACCAGCTATTTTATCAGTGTCCTTTTATATCTCCTTAGATAGTCTGTCGTAACAAATATAAATCCGTCGTTATTATTTATTTAAATAAATTGCGAGTTTCTTATTTTATATATTTTTTTGCGTAAAGTTAAAAAAACTACTCTTAGTAGGTAAGTAAATAATGTTATTAAAAACACATTTTGAGTAAAAAGCCCTTCTAGGCCTTCCTGAATTTTAAAGTGACTAGAAGTAATGTATTGTCAAAAAAAAAATCTTTTTTTCACTGTTTGTCCCATATATAGTACAGTGCGAAACGGAAGTGTCTCAATAGGGACAAAGTGTACACTAGATTCCCAGGTAGGCATACACTGCCACTAGCTGCGCGGGATACAGCGTAAAACATTCATTCGCATCATTTTTCAGCTTTGATAACGCAAAATATATGGAAAAAGAGAGAAAGAAAAAAGAGTATCTTAAAATTACATCCCAAGTTCTTCTTGATCCCCCTTAATCATACTGACAGGACAATTCTTAATAGGTATGCAAACCCCCATATAGTCACGCGCGTAGCCGTCCATACAGTAGCACATATTGTTACATTTTATAATATTTACTATAGGACAGTTTTTTCGGTCTTGCATCTTTAAAAGGGCACACACGTTATCGCATATTGGACCACAACTGTATACTTCATTTATTCCACATTTTACTGAAACAATATATATAAAGAGAGATAAATTTAAACGTAAAAGTTAAATGAAAACTAACTGCTGTATTAATTTAATTTAATTAATAGATAATGCATTTCTGGTAAAGTATGTACTGTATATATATGTACATATCTTACATACATACTTATTTTATAAATGATTTTTTTTTATTATTACACTCATCTAACTTGCCTTAAACTGATTCTTAAAATTCTCTAGTTCCAGTTCTTCTGCACCTTCAAATTGATATCCAATAATAGTAGAATATATCAAAGAAGAAATACTTACCTTTAGCCACCGTACATGTAACATTTATTGCCAAAATTATTATTAGAAATATTTTAAACATTTTAAATAATAATTTTACAGTGTATTACCACCAAAGTATTTATAGCAAGAACTGGAGCCATACTCAGGTTCTTATACACTCTGTTATCATTACAGTAGGTAGTTTTAGAATTTGTGTTGCCTTGTTATTTGTTATTTAATGAAATGTATTAAGCCTTGTTATTTAATGAAATGTATTAAGAACAATTTCGTTATTTTATCGCTTAATTAATAAATATTTTGCATATAAGGTCAAAATTATGACTTCGATAATAATTAAATATTATTTAAACATATAAGTCAACCTAAGATAGGTGAACTTATTATAGTTGAAGTTTACATAACGTACTAAATATAAAATATATTAAAACAAATCACAGAAACACCAACAAGTTAGGAAAAAAAATCTATTAAACTAATTTAGTTTAATAGTAGACAGAAAGCGATAAATGCTGACGTAGACAAAATTACACGAGTGAATTGTGGACCATTTGCATGAGAAGTGTTTGAGTATGAACGTCTAGTTCGCGAGTGTAATGGCTGAACTATTTAAATATCTTACTGCGTATCTTTATTCAATTTCTATCGGTGGTCCCGAGCTGAGAATCATAAGTTCCGTTCATCTAGTAAATTCGCCTGATGCTTCTTCTTCAATGTTGTAATTGTAATTATGGGTACTAAAAATATTTATTATTATTTGCCACCATATTTGTTTGCGACGGTTGTGAGTTCGATTCCCATTCGCGGGAATGAATTTATAGATATTTTCCAAGCCAAAAGGCCTGCGTTGAGCTAAGCCAATCAACACGTAGTGCCTTGAAAAGTCGGCGGAAATTGGGGAACGTCTTAACACTAGGTTCCTTCAGCCTACCTTACTATGTGACGGATACAACGTAAAGCTGAAAAAAAAGGAAAAAAAATGTTTTATCAAATAGCTAGTGTTTAATCCACACATGGCATATTTACAGACAAAAATGAATAATCCTACACATTTTTTTTTCAATTCGAAGTATTTAAAAACTGCACTTTCAACCACACAAACTCGTCAGTTTTATAGTATTAGTTTACTTCTCTATATAGGTATATAATATTAATATAGATGTATAGTTAATTTTTCAACAATGCTATAGGATAATATTTCAATAGTAACATATTCAGTGTTACGTAATACACTATGTTATTTTGTGAATGTATTTTGTGCGAGCTAAAACGATCCATTGAATATTGAAAATGAAAAAGTGCTCACTGCAGATAGCTATTATTAAATTTGAAACAATTGAAAGAGCTTAGCTCTAATTGTCATTTTATATTTTAAAATAATATTACTTTCAAAACTAAAAACATTTTTTCAGGAAGTAACTAATTAGTACTTGTTTCCTTTAATTATAAAAATGCATATAATTGTAAAATAGAAAAAAAACAATAACATAAAAAAATGCAGCAAAAAAAAACTCTTTGCTGGTGCTGTGACATATAGTGAATATTTTTTCTACTTTGATTTTATATCCTTTCAGCAAGCTATATATTCTCAATACGATATGTCAGCTCGATAAGAAGAGCCTGTTAGTTTCCCATCGGTACGCCTTCGCATAAAGTTAAATCTAGTAAATCTACTTCGACTTGATACGCTTTCAAAGGGTAAACTATAGGCCCATAACTTCTGTGTACTGTTGCGATATCTCCCGGGACGGGTAAACGAATAAATTACATTAAAGTCAGCCGATTTAAAAAAGCGAAGAGTTATTACGACAACGCCGCTCGACGCGCTTTGGAGTATGTTACGAGGTTAAATTATGAATTAATGGTAGATAACATTTATTAATAGGTATAAAGTATTAAATATGTTCTATGACTTCAAAGGGCAAACTAAAAAGTTGCAATTTAGTTTAAACTATAATATATATATATATTTCAATATTTGACTTTGATAAATATATAACTGATTAATACTTTTAATTTTCTCCATCTTGGAAAATGACAAGGAGTTTTGCCACTTAACACATAATGTCTCTTATCTGGTATGCGGAACGGAGTATCTTGTCACTAGATTGCCTCTGCCCATTTGGCTCTCGTATGCGGGATGGAGTCTAAAGCTTTTAAAAGTCTCAATATAATTTTAATACGACAATCAAATTTATAACATACAGTACAAAATAAAAAGCTCATAAAAACCGCATATATATTTTTAAAATCTGTTTCAATTTGCGAAGGTTTTATTCACAGCGTAATAAACTAAACTACAAGAGAAAATACCAATAAAGCGAACGAGGTGTGAATATAGGATGAAAATTTGTATGACTTCCTGGAGGTGGGAAACTTTACGAACACCATATATTTTTATTAAATTATTACGATACGTGAATATTCTCATATCTCTATACAAGTTTATTTATAAAGTTAGTTTTTTTGCTTAATATAGCATAAATATGGTATACGTTTTATTGTATAAATAATAGTAATTAACATTGTTTTTGCTTAAGTTAAACCTAATTGTATGAATGAATTTACTTGCAATGTTTGTTGATTTAAATAATATAAGCGTTGTGTGTTTGTTCATATAATACGTCTAAGTAATATATATTTTTTTATTTTGTACATAAATGGAACTATTTAATATTTAAGTATCTAAGCTTAAAACTTTAGTTAATACCATACTATAGTGGCGTAGTCAGCGTGGCAGCGTATGACCATAAACGCAGTGGGTTGTCGGTTCAATTTTTTATTCAGGGGAGTGAGCTATTTTAGTTTCTCCGCCCTAAGTTCCGCCTTTCAATACATAAGTGCTTTCGGACGTAAAGCTTGATAAAAATAATTTTGATACTAATAAGATCAAATATAACTATTATAATACCATTATCCAAGATATAAAGCCTATGAATCAACCAAATGAACATTTATTGTCGGTCTTGTTCAATCAGTGCCAGCTACTAAGTGATTGATTTTTAAACTCCGCGCCCTGAGGCCACTGGTACCATTTGTTCCTCCAAACCTTTTGTCAGTTTAATGGTAAAGAAAACATTTGGCCGCAAAGTAGGTACTGGAAGCAATATTAATTGTGAAGAAAGCCTAGCTTTGAATAAGGTAAAACCATATATTTTTGTATTCGAGGCCTTCGTGGCGTTTACCTAAGTAAGTTCTAAGTAAGTTTAAAAATAGCTAAGTAAAGTTTATATTTAAAAATATGTATTTTTCAAATTTATTACTTTTCTTTCATAAAAATCAAATATCCAAATATTTCACAAATATTTCAAACATGAGTTATGAGACCTTTCTAAGCGTTTATATTTGCGTTTTTGGTCAGCCGACAAGCGTGAATTGAAAAAAGATAAATTGTAATGTGTGGTTTCACGATTCAGAAATAAAGATCACCCAAAACCGACACTCCTGGAAGTGGAGTCTGTCAAAAGTCTTACTTTATAACGACTAGTGCAGTAAAGTTCATATCCACAGTCAATGGTTTGGATAGTGTTTACTTTGAATTGTAGGAATATGTAATACTAACGGACTCCCGAAGCGTCGCCTGCTTATTTGTACCCTTAGGGGTGAATTCTAATAAACCATGAAACACGTGTTCACTGAAATATTTTTAAGAGTATGAATTTCAAATTTTAAAAACATACATATGAAAGTTAGTATACCAATATATAATCTATTCATTTTACTAGATATGACTGTTACAACAATCGATTTATCATTGAACATGAAAGATTTAATACTGTATTTATGCTTCATAAAATAATTTTGTACGCATTCAGTTATATTGCTATTACCAAATCGGAGGGCGGGATTTTTTTTACGATTATTTCCGCAAGCACTTCTCAAACTTTTACCGTTTCTTAAATCGACAGACTGTAATAAGATTTATTCGTTTGTACATCCCTAGAGAAATCGGAAATGTTTACAAGAGTTATGAACCGATAGTTTACTTACTAAAAGCGTAAAATCGATTTTACTTAGTCGATTTAATTTTGTGCTGATGGAAAACTAACAAGGAGTTATTGGTATCAATTTCCGTAAAAATACAGAATGGATATGGATTTCGTTAAGAATAAAAATTGGAGTTATATTTCTGTAATCTATCAATGCTTTCGCGAAGTAAAGTTTTGTATTTTTATTTTGGATAGCTATAGTAAAGAAATGAAAATTTCAATAACAATATTGTTAAATAAAGTGGTGTATTTAATAGTCATTTTTGAAGATATTTTATATAAAACAATTAGTTTTTATATTTATATAAAAGGCGGTAATTCCGCATTTTGAATGTTTTGAACTCTCTGCGACTGACGTGACTTAATTTTTACATGGCTGGATAAATTTTGATGATATTTTTTATGCTGTAATTTATATCTAATTCGAATTGAAATTCAAAGATCTCAAAGGAAACTAGTAAACTACATCAGACTGCTCCAAATAAATAATATAAAAATGAAATTGGGCACAGATAAAATTATTTTTCACTCTAACTAGAAATTTGCTGACATCATAATAAATCATCACAATATCTTATTATTACCAATAATTTAACATAACTTCTTTTATTAAATTAGTTAATCAATTTTACATTTTTAAATATAATTATTATGAAAAAGATACATTTAAAAATATAAAAAAACCACTCTTCCGAGGGCGGGACAAGGATCCAAGCCATCGGTGGCTAGGGCTCCAGAGAGAGGAACCTCCGCACAATACGTGCCGTCTCAAGTAACACTGCCTTCTGTATCCGGTTCTTGATCCAACAGCTAAGCGATAGCCTCTTAAGGTGTTGGTCGAGGCTTTTCGCTATTAAACCGTTAACCGAAACCACTATCGGCACAATGATAGTCGCATTGACATCCCACATGGCGGTAATCTCATGGGCTAGGTCCAAATATTTAGATAGTTTTTCTTTTTCGGCCTTCACGAGATTGTCATCATGTGGGATAGTAACGTCGACAATCACTGCGCGGCGCGCTACTCGGTCTACCAGTACTATATCAGGTCTATTGGCAACAATATACCTGTCAGTAATAATAGACCGATCCCCGATAGAGCAAAGGACAGCTATTTTCAAGAACAGACATGGGATCGTACCTGTAGTAAGGCACCTCCAATTCTACAAGGCCATGTTGAAGAGCAAGTTGCTGGTGTATTATCTTGGCTACTTGATTGTGTCTATGCAAATACTCACCATTAGCAAGATGAGAACAACCAGAGACAATATGTCTGAGGGACTCCCCAGGTCGATGACACGCCCGGCAGATGCCGATAGGGCCATCTTTTATAATATGTACCTGCTAGTTCCGTGTCTTGATAACTTCGTCCATAATTGCACTGACAAAACCTTCAGTTTATCCGAAAAGATCCCCGAACTGTTACCAAGATAATGATGAAGCAGTATCCACGTCCTGGCCCACTAGGGCTCTATGGAATCTACCATGCAGCTCCTTGCTCTTCCATACAGCCATGCGATCAGAAGTAGCAGGTACTACAGGCCGACGCCAGTTCTCTTTGCCCAAGGAAAGAGGAGTAAGGCCTTTGTCAACTGTTACCACATCCTTATGCATATCCACGTCAATCTTAAGAAAATATTCTCTAAGACTGCATACCTCGTGGTTATATAATAATTATTATTATATTATGTGCATAAAATATAAACAATATAATATACGTAGATTGATAACATATTTAGAATTATTACTTTATGTACACAAGTCCTCGGCTTGTTATACAATTTTTATGTAAGGCTCAACTGAGCCCTAATAGATTATAGTGTCACTGGGCGACCGTTGTCAACGAGCAGCTGGGGGCCTGTCACCGTGCCATGCGGAAACAATTTGATACTATACCCTTAACGTAAGGCAATTTACAAGATTTTAACAAGAGTCTCCCACCCACAAATAGAGAGTAGAGAGAGGATATCTACTGTTTTAATTGATGCTATTTATTCAGTTTGTTTGGTGTTTTGGTTATCATTTGGTTTTTTATTAACTAGCTTTCGATTGGCGCCTTCTCTTCTTGATTAGTATTTTAGTAGGAAAAAATATTTGCGATAATCTATCAAAGTATGTATGAAAACAACCATTTAAAATTAACGCTTCTTAAATTAAATTTAAGTTTATAGTTTAAAATTAACATTTTACTTTAATTAATTAATTTATTTATTTACCTTGAGAAGTGCAATTGGTAAAGTTTGTTATTTAAACTTGGTTCTCTCATACTCAAATTATAGGAAGCATTGCTTAAGTTGTCTATGATAAGAGCTTCACTATAACACAAAATGTATATTTTGCTTAAGTTTTCAAGCATAAGTTCTACGAATATTAAAAAGTTTGTTTTCCATAAAAAGCTAATTGAATGCTATCTGAATTGTTGCTTATATCTGCCTTCTCTTAAAAATGAGAAAAACTTTTGGAGCACCTCGCTACTTCCATTATTATAAAACTTTTCTTTGACAGGCTCTGGGAAACAGGACAATTACTGAATGATATTTTATATTTGTTGTACGTTCCTCTGCAAATGTAAATAATAATTGTGTTCCTCGCTTCAAGTAAAACAAGATATTGCATATTTTGTTGAACAACGTGACTTATGTCTTGTTATTGCTTTATAAGACCACATATTTGTCGTAGCTATCTTGTTTTAGTTCATTTGTGTTTAGATTTTTACAAAACTGTCTCGACAAGGAAATATTATCGCAATATTTATAATTAAAACTTTATCCAACCAAAAATGTCAATTAAAAGTAATAAAAAGTAATACAAAATATTATTATTAAAATCAAACTTAATAGTATAAGTCACGAAACTTAATTCTCTCGCTCTATATCAACCCAAATTTTCTATCCCAACCACAGCAGCAAAAAGAAATTAAAATTTCCATAGCCGCAATCAACTAAGCATTTTCGTGGCCGCCGAATAAGTGACAACGAATTCCCCTCAAAACGGCATTTGGTTAAATTACAGTCGTTTATCAAATTGTCACCTGCTTTATTTGCGCATAAAGTTTTCCGACAAATATACGGCTTTTAGGAAGTCAATTAATCTGAATAAAAATAATTGAAAGAGCCTGTTTCCAAAGATTGAATCGTCAATCTTATTATTATAATTTATTAATTAGCTATATTATTATATTTTCATTTATTTGTTTTGGTGTAGAGGCAAAGCGCGGAGTTCAGTTCCGCCACTCAACACACAACGCCTCCAGAATTCGACGGAAAGTGGAAACGGAAATTCTTAACACAAAGTTCCCTCTGTATACAGGATGAAGCTATATTAAGCTGCTTTAGTGTTGGTTTTCATGCTATAATTTATTCTTTTTGGTTTAATTTTTTGATACATCTATGTAAAATTCTATATTGCTCCATCACTAAAGATAGCACATACATTTAGGGATAGATTTAAAAAGTTTTTTTAAAGTTTGGTATACTAGGTTTATCCTAAATAAGCAACTTTTACAATTAGCCTCTAAAAGTATATCTGTGTTGTAAGTATCCTGATGAGGGCCTACGAATTACCCATCACGTTTTACAGCAATAATACCAATTTATGATTTTCTTTCTCTTTTTACATTACCAAGGAAATATTAAAAGAGAAAGAAAAAAATAATTATTAAATAATATTTATAAAATATTTATAAAATATTTGGCTCTCACCACACGCCACGATACTACAAATGGTGTTCAATTTCAGATTTTTTATTAAGAATAGTTCTAATATTATCCACGAAACAAGCGATCTATTTCAAATGAAGAAGATAGCTCTGAAACGTATTACGCCATTTTCCAGCGGAGCCGTTTTATCGAGCTCCATACATTTTTAAGCAGATAAATGGTAGGTGCAATGGAAAGTCATTGTACCATACAACTGAAGTACTGCTTAGCTTTCAACATACATTTTTCAATGAAAATCGGGATAAAAATCAAAATAAACTTAAAACTCTTTACTGTGTTGCCAGATTTAATATATATACTTATCATCGGTAAATAAATAATTTTAATTGAATACATATTATTGAAATTATAAAAACACATCTTCTAAATATTTTTTCCAGTTAAACGAATCTTAGGTTTTTGTAAATAAATTTTAATAAAATATTAAGGTTAATAACCGACACGTATACACTAGAAAGATCCTACGATGAAAATAAATTTATTTTCAACAAGTGTTTTCAATCAATAGCGATATGAGAAACTGAATACCTATACGAGCAACATGTACGAGTATGTAGGTGTAGCAACACTGCTAGGCATCTCTTAAGTGAACCATTTCCCACGGGCGTGCGATTCAACGAACTTCCCTCATAAATCCACGCCTTACATGATGCTTGTTTGCATAATACAAGACTTAGTCGGCTTTGTTTCAGTAGTTTGATAGGTAGGTAACATGTGCCACGACTAGCTGCAACGCCATCTGTGGTATTGTAGCCACGTATGGAGGGTAAGCCAAATATTCTTAAAATATTATCTTATATTATTAATTTTAATCATAATTCATTTGTTTGTGTGGTATTACGAATAGAGAGACGAATGTGATTTTTATCACGCTTAGTTATGGTTGAACCAAGAACACGTAAGTACTCGTGTACTTTCCAAATACAGAATTTACCTCTTGGTACGAAGATACCATAGTAGATAATATAGTTGATTTTAGTCTGTCATTGATGATTGTTAATCATTATGGGTACCAATCCTTCAGTTCAATAGAAACACTTATATTCACACTCTACAGCAAAGTTCGTAGTTGAGGAAACCTGGGAACCTTGTGTTAAGAGACCTCGTTCTCATTAAGATACTTTCATCAGTTTCCGTCAAATTCTGGTGCCACTGCGCGGTGAGTGGAGGAATTCGACGTAACTGTGGAGAAAATGAAAATATTAAATACTTATTTCATTTGTCGTGTTAATTTTGTCTGCCCTATGCTACGACGGCCTCAATAAATTTATTTAGTTCTTAGAATATAAAAAATACATTCGAGTACGCTTATAATAAATAAGAATAACTGTTAGAATTTAGTAATTTCTATACTGACATTTAAGAGGATAATAACATGACAAGGGTTGTATGACAGCTACGATAGTGATGTCCCGACCCGCTGTAGTCCGGAGCAAACCTGTATTAACACACTTATCTCAGGCTTCCGAAGCACGTACGTAAATAATGTAAACATATAAAAATATAAAAAGAAAAATGCCTGTATGTTTAATTATATTCATTTTAAATCGAATTAGATTTGATAATACACAGTAAGGTTGTACAAATAAGTAAATTTACTTTCATGCACTTATTTAGTCAATACTAAAATATAAACAAACGATTTTTTTTGTTTGTCTGATTTTTGTTTGTCTAGACTAATCTCTGGAACTATTTTAACTATTTTTTATGAGACGTTCACTGGAAAAACGAGGTTGAAGAGCAGTATATATGCTTCTTATTATATCGAAATTTTCACGGGATCGGGATTTAAACGGCTAAAAATCACGTTGATTCGGCGCAGTACCTACCGCTCAGATAAACATGTAATAATCAACGTACATTTCCATTAAATAGGCTAAGATTGGAGAGCAAAAATAGTTGGAAACCCAAAAAATTAAATGATTATTATTATATATCCTATATCTTATAAAACAAAGTCGCTTTTCGCGTCTGTCTGCTCTTTCTTATTCTTCTTCTTCTAAACCACCCAACAGATTTTGATGCGGTTTTCACTATTAGGTCGAGTATTTTTCAGGGAAGGTTTATTATTTGTAAATTCTTATGTAAATTAACATAAATAAGATAAATGTGTATAAAGTCCTACCCGTTGAGACACTTTCGCGCATGCGCTGCTTTAATGGTTGTACATAACATGAAAATAATGTACTGGAGTATTATTCCTCTTAATAAGATCTACAAAAAAGTCAGCGACAGCATATTCGTATCTCTTAAGAATAACGTGTAGTTATCATATTTCTGTCTAAAAATTGTACTTTCAATGTATTTTTTATTGTGAGGGATATTTTTCCATAATGGTATTAATCCTTATCCTTTAAAATACTTTTTTAATTTTCTACCTTAAACAAATATAAATTTTGCTTTTTACACTATTTCGAAATTGCAAGCAGTTTTAGAGAAAAACGCATTTAATTGTTGACACATCACGCCGTTGACACATCTGCTGTATAGAGTCAAGTTTTACTTATCCCTAATTCTTAGCATATAAATAAGTATATTAGTTACGTTGGCCATTTAATGTAGACCAAAACTGTCTTTTACTGTTTTTCATTTTAATAAGTACTTTAGAAGTTGTTACAATATCAAAAATCCTTGCTGCGAAACGGCTCGCCATGCGTCACTCCGCGCTCCGCGACCTTATATATTTTTTGTAGTAGTTATTAGTATTTCTTTCGTTTAAGTTTTCTGTTGTTTGTGTTATTTATTTAAGTGTGTTTTTTTTTATACAATTGGAAGGTCATTATTGGAACTACGAAAGTGCCGGTTGCATTAGGGTTTAATTAATTTTCACATTATCTTAAGTGCTTTGCAAACATACATTATATGAATAACTCAGTAGTTAAAGCGGGCGAAGCCGCGAGTGGGTCGCTAGTACTTAGTATATAACAGTATAGATAACCACTAATATCCAGAAAAATATTAGTATACTTCAATCGGCAAAGCAAAAATAAAACTGTAATCGTACTTCAAACACAACAGTCAATTTCGAAATATTATTTCAGACCTTTAGTCGACATTAATTAATAGCGTTTTCCTTTTTCGCCAAAACTTTAACGGTACATTACACAAACATAATCGAACTCGATAGCTTATTCGATTGGTTCAACACAAAAACGTAATTAAATACCATTTTTATGCCTCCTTTGATAATATATATCTTTTATATACTTATTTTTTTTCTTTGTATTTTTGTACTTAAATTATTAAAATAAAAATTATATTTCACTGATTAATGATTTTTGTTATTATGTTATATGTAATTTGTGAAGATTGCTTACACTTAAAGAAAATAATTTAAAATCGTGGCGCCACAGGGTCAACGATTTTGGGTTCGATTTCCATCCCGGAGAATGAAAGTGATGAAAGTTCTGGTAATTCAGCACACAATAAGTTGAAAATTAGACACTGAGTGGGGAACGGAGTGCTCTAGGGTTTCCTTTACCTTTACATATTTATTATGAAATTAAAAAAAAAATCTTTGGTATATAAGGTGAATTTGATTTCATTCAGATAAAAATATAAACTATTTTATTTATAAGTTATCAATTTAAAATAATATTATTTCAGCATAAGGGTAGTAAATATCGTTATAGATTTAAAGAAATGACAACCAAAGTGGTATTTTACGTGTACTATAACCATTAATTATTCAATATCGTTCTAAGCACGCCTTCAGTACAAATTTGAATGGCTAAAGCTAATTACCAAACAAAATTAACTTTGTTTCATAAATAATAATTATATTAATATATTTATGTACGAATATAATTTACTAACTGAACGTGTACAGGTCACTGAACGTCTACTTTAAGTATAGTTACATAAATCTCCACCGTACTTTAAATAAAACAGCGAAATTTTGTACAGATGCAAATTATCAACGTAAATTATTATCAAATGTCTAAAAGAACGATTTATACCCGCGATACCACAGTGGAGTTATTGAAATATATGTCCCCAAAGACAGTAGCTTCGTTGCTTATTTACTGATAGAGAAGTATAAGCTTTATTCCAACAGCAAAAAAGCACATAATGCTGTCGAGTGTTATATAGACGAAAAAACGACTAAATAGATATTACCGTAAAATTCAGATGGAAGACAAAACAAAACAGAAATGACTTGTAAATCCGCTACAAACATTTACATACTAAAAGTAATTCATCGTCATAAGGGGAATAGTTATAGAGTAGGTACATTATTATACAGTGGCTTATAGTAGTTTCATGTTTTTCATGATTGTATACTTGTATACTTACAAAAATATTTCGAAGGAGAAGTTTTGATTCTCATTGCTCTATTTCTAGAGCATATTTAGAATATTTCTATTATATTCAATAAAACTTTGTTACATGTTTTTGAATGCAGAAATACGATTTTTTGATACGCTTATTACATACAAATAACATAAAGTTTTACTTATTTTAGTTTTGTTAGGTTAATGTGTAGATCAAGTTAAGGTTAAATAAATTACCGGCCGTGGCAAGCGAGTTAATTGACTTTAAACATCACGTCTTTGCTGAAACTCCACGTAATGGCAAAAACTTAACCAATTTGTTACAACACTCATCGTATGTACTATGAAAATGTACTATGAAATTGGCAATGAAATAATTATATACCAAATTAACAAGTTTATTAATAAAAAAAGCTTCACGATATATACTGCATGAAGCTGAATAGGTAAAATAGGTGTTCCAAAAATACCAAACATTTAATCCTGATTAATTAAGTTTACTGTTACCCATATAGGATGGTGATCCTACAGTAGTACATAGTGATGTATAAAATTATTTGAATTTTTAGATAGAAAGTGACAATTTCATACTCAACGGTTGTGACAATTTTAAGAAATTTTACATTTATTAAAGTGATAAGCATTTCATTTCCTTAGAGAATTATAATCAAATGATAGTATATAATTAAATGGAATTAGTAATTATAAAATCTTGGAATGTAACATACCCACACGTATATAATAACAATTTCTTCATTCGACCACAAACAAAATAACATGTTTCCGTGATATTATATTTCACATAAATCAAGACCAGCGCCACCCTTTGTGACAGGCTTATCGCATTGAAATCATGATCAAAAGCTTTGGATGCATGATGTGTTTCGTATACAACGTATTTTATACGTGATGTGTCATCGTTCATACGCGCAATAACAGTTTCTCTACCAATAGGAAGGGAATCGCGGAATAAATCCAATTTGTCCAGACATGCATCATGGGCACTACTCTTGTGTGAGTTGGACCCTCGGATCCAATCTCGTTGGAATGCGTTGAACCATGGAGGTGCTTTAACTGTGACATCCTAATTTGTTCCTGAGTTTGTTTGTTTTCAGGTACCGGTTCAAGAGTTGATGGTACAGTTGCTAAATATCTTAGTTTAAAATTTATAACATTTTTGGTGTTGAGTACGTATGACCTTCAAATACATTTTAACAGTTATTAGGTATTTAAATTAAACAAAGTATATATATTTAAATAATACTATTTTACTATAGGATATTCTTATGTGTATAAATATTATGCTTACAGTATCTATATAATAATTTTAAAATTTTCATTTAAATGCATGAATATTCTATTTGTATAGAATAATAGAAATTGGTAATCAATGCCAATTAAAGATCTAAATGTTCTTTAAGAACTTTACCAAGCCCGGCTAATTCTGGAGCTCCGATTTTTTAATAGTATGGCTGTTGTTCCATGTATGAAAACCAAGCTTGAAGTTTTGGATACCTGAACTTTAATATACTTTGCAACATATATTTTTATACTTCTAACTAAAACGTCACGTGAATATTGGACGTCATATTGTCGCCAGCAATGAATTTTGTTTTCGAAAGGAAAGATTCTAAAGCGCTATACCCATCTCTAAGAGCATTCCAATGTTTTTCCGATGGCTTCCACACAGCCTCGTAAATCGCGGGATACTGAAATGATATTATAAATTTTTAATTATCATTATAGTTTATGAGTTTGTGTTATAATGGAAGAATTGACTTATATTAAGCCATTATATACAAAAATGTGAAAGTTCAAAAAGTATATTGACTTGTATTGGATTCAGCTTAGTCAGAATCTTTTCATTTTAACTACTTCTTGTAAGTTTAAGCAAATTCACAGTTCTTGTGAATAGCAAGCAAGCAAGAAATCACTGCTGCTGTGATAATAATTTAAATATAATCCTTTCTCCGAGTGGAAATGGAGCCCACTTCCATCGCGCCTTACAGTCAGACGCTGTCCCACTGAACGACGACGTAGCCATTGATAAAACAAATGATTGTCTATATAACGAAGAATGACACTTCCTGTCTTTTATTTGCAATGTATGTGTTTCGTAAATTAAGCCCAACAACTCTACGTTACGTGGACTTACATTTACCACGAAAAGTAAATAAAAATCTTGTTTGTTAGAAAAATATTCTGTTGAAATATTTATTACATTAATAATGTCATTTACTTTCAAGTCTTACATACACTTTTAGGTGGCTATATTGTATTTTTTTTCATTAAATAGATACGTATTTAATTCACAAAAATATTATCTCTAATTTAGTGAGTCAGGTGTGTGTTGAACTTGACCTTGCGCAATTGTTATCAACGCTTCGAATAAACTTCTAGGGTAGCCAGAGAAAACCTAGTGTTAAGACAGTTTGTTCTTTATTTTCCCGAAAATTATTATACTGTATGAAAATAATTAAATAATTACAATAATTACAATCTTGCTGCAGATTGTGCTTAGTTATTTTTAATGTTGTAATTAAATTTGGTTGACAGTAAAAGTTAATACGTAGCCTTAAAATCAGATATCGAGTTATAAATATACGATGTTTAATAAATACTTAAAATATATTGTTTAAAAATAAAAACGACGTAAGTACTTACACTAATATTCTTGAAGTGCGTGAACAAGTCCGCTTCAAAATACAGCTCTTTTCTTAGGATCCTTTGGGTACAGAGAGTCGTCTTTGGCTCATATTAAAAAATAAAATAAATAAAATATTTCAATTATTGTTTTAGCTTTACGTTGTATCGTGTGTGCGGCACAGAAGAGTAGGCAGGGGGAACATATTGTTAAGACACTCCGTTCCCCATTTTCTTCACTATTATTTCAGTTATGTATTTGTATACTACGAACTGAAATCAGTTATGTATTTCTATATTTGCAACTAGACTATAAAACATAATTTTAACACGAGGCAAGCAATTTCAATCTAGACATATTGATGTATTATCTTTTCCATAAATTTTATGCGGCCATATATTGTCATTCACAAAAGCTTAGCTCTTTTAGAAAGTTTTATATATACCTATTCAAATCATGCAATTGAAATCGGCAATTTTCACGTGTATTATAATTCGTCCCATTCACTCATGAAGTAAATGATGTGCAATGTAGGAAGAAGCATATGGCCGCGCCCTGTGTAGAGCAGTGAAATGAAATTATTTTAATTTATATACTTTCACTAGCGGACCCGGACGTGGCTACGCCTGCTTCAATTATAAGAATATTTATTTAGAATTAGTAAGAAAATATAAGGTTAAATAATAAAAAAGAATAACAAGTAGAGACACATTATTAGAAAAAAATATCTGAGTTATTGAAATAAACCAACAAAAGGATTAAAAGTAACTAAAAGATAGGTATTCTTAATATTAGAAAAAGTACCTAAAGTTTTTCGTGTGTACATAGATAGCGACTCTATGAAATAACTAAACATTTCTCTATATTAAATAGGATAACTTTAGCGAGCAATATCAAATAAAATAAGAAGAGAAACAAAGTGTATTTTAAATGAATTATAACAGCAAATTATTTCATAAAAATTAACAATAGTTCGAAAATGTATGAAAATTTATAAAACCGTCAACGTCATCTGCCGGTTCGCGTCGGTCATACTATGCCGCCCGTAGGCAGTCATTCCGAATCAGTGACATCTCCTTAATTATTTATTAGAATGTTATACAGTTAACTATAACTTCAATCTAGATGAAATGCTAAAAGTGACTTACTTATATTTATTTCCATAAGGATGAATATAAAAGTGTCGCGATAATGGTCGCGTAGCGACGCGACGGTTGTTATTAACATGGCAGAATAAAAGGCATGTCAAATTAGAAAGTACTTCAAAATATATTAGTTTATATGTGTAATGCCATGGTATATAGCCTATAGCACTTCTGAAGAATGCAGCTTTCATACAAAACAAAAACAAAGTACTGGACTGAACAAGAATCGGACCAGTAGATCCAGAGATCTTAGCGTTCAAACAAACAAACAAACAAACTCTTCCGCTTTATTATATTAGTATAGATATGGATCGAACCTAAGTACAGTCAATGCGTCAATTCCTTTACTAATAAAACTATAAAAATGCAATACATTCTTGAACATAGTTATTAAAAAATATTATAAAAAAATAATTAAAGAAACCTACCTGTCATGAATATACAAATCGCCATCCTCTAATAGAGGGATAGAGTGCAATGAATTTTGAATTTTTCTGAAATAAATAAAATCATTTTAATAAAAATGTAATATTTGTAACGTTTTTTTAATAATCAAACAATATTTTCGTATATTCTATTGAATATAAAGATATTGCAGCTTTCTAAATAATAATTGAGAAAAATGTAACATATTATTTATATTTTTAAATATCATCATGAGAATAATTAAATGCCAATAAACAAAAAGCCAATTTATATCAAAGGTCAATACAACAATGTGCCTTTATTTATAAATACGTGTTTTTGCCGAATAAATTTAATTTTAATAGACTTTTCCTCTTCAGGCAATAGTGTTATAAAAAAAATGAACTCAAGTTATTATTCTTCTCTACTTTTTACATTACGTTTATTTATAAGAATTGTAAGCTTTATGGTAAAAATCGATAGGTGTTGGTTCATGTTGCTTATTTCGTAGTTATACCGGTAATGTGGTTAGTTTATATTTTAAAACGAAGGGAACATATTTTAACTGACTGATCTCCAAATATTCCGGTTTCAAATGATCCTGATTGTATATACATCATTGTATGACATCCACGAGCTCTATGGGAATATTGAGAAGGTCACAGACCATCATAGCTGCACATGCTGGTGGGCTGACGTCCAACTTATGCAATTTCAAAGACATCTAAAATAAATAATTAAAACTAAAATCTACATTTTTTTAATTATATTTATGTTTCAAATAAAGCATTATTTTATTTATTCACATGCCATTTTAATGTTTAATTTCTTTATATTCAATTGAAATAATATTGAATATTGAATGACAATGAATTCCTAGGTAGATAGGAAAAACGTAGAATGTTTACCATCCGAGAGGATGGTAAATTGTATGAAATTTACCAGTTACCGAGAGACCGGTAGACGACAAATTTTATACAATTTATTTATATACGTATAATATTGACTACATACATTAAAACTATTAATAACACACTATAAAATAAACTAAACCATTCACTTACTGTGTAATATATCGGTAATACAGGTTTCAAATTAGCTTCCTGTAAAACAAATTTCAATTTAAACCACTTATCACATCTGTTGCGTTGGAAGCGAAGCTAATAACTGCGAACTGGCTCTGCCAGACTCTGTATTCGGCATTCATTATAATGTTGCCATCATACTAGAGCACTTAAAAACTGCTGTGTCATGCTATTATCCTATTTGCCAATATATTTTAGTATGTAGAAAAAAACTATTGTTGTAGGAATTTCCGATATAATGACGAATTCCGAACCTGGACGTCGTTATTTATTAGTTAAACGACGACGTTATTTATTAGTTAAACAAATTGAAAATAATAGTAACTTTATTATGGTAAAGGTTGTATAAGGACAACAGAGGAATAATGTTATTAAAATTTTAAAAGTACCTGTTTATATAATTATATTTATATAGTAGCAGAATTTAAATATTAATCATAAAATATATAAAAAAATTATGATTAAAATTATTAAAATAAAATAATAAAAAATAAATATTATTTAGTCTCCATATTTATTTGTAAATATAGGTTTTTTTTATATGGCAGACCCTGGTAATAGCCGGGATTAATGCCAGGAAGAAGAAGGAGATAGGTTTTTTTTATATTGTTAAGTGAAATATATTTAAATTTAAGGTAAACTAACTAATAAAATATATTTAAACACTATTTTGTTAAATATTACTGTAATATACTGTACCAATGAAAGAAGAAATATTTATGTCGAATTATATTTATTATATTGTAGGTACTTAAATGAAAACTTTTAAAATAAAAATATTTATTTTAAAGATCTAATTTATCCTTGAGGAAATTTCCAAGTCCAGCTGATCCTGGTCCTCCATACTTTTTGAAGAACGGTTGCTGCTCCATATAAGAAAGCCAAGCTAAGATTTTGGGATATCTGCAACAATAAATAATAATATTAAAATATTAAATAATATGGCACTGTACACATATTTCGGAAATTATAATTAAAATAAATGTGAACATAAAATTGTAAGAATAGTTTATATTATTTCTATGTAGACGCGTCGTCGCCGCCGTGCCACGCCGCATGGTGCCCCTGACCTTGACCGCTACCGATAGCCTGGTTACATTCTATAAATAAGTTATTCAGTTTTATCTTCATGCATCTTCGCAATTTCACGAATTGGAAAGAGAGAGTCTAGTGTCAAATTGCTCTGTTCTCTATTTTCGGCTAAAAGTAAATTCCTAGTATTGACGTTATCGCGATTGGTGACAACTAGTGTATTTTATAAATACACTAGTTCTAGAGTCGATAGTGCTTACTTTTTGTCATCAATAGGAACCATGTAACGTGAAGCAGCAATAGTAGACAGTACTGAAATGTCAGCAATTGTCATCTTATCACCGGCAACAAATTTTGTTTTGGAGAGAAAAGCTTCTAAGAAATCATATGACTCGAGTACATCATTGATAGCCTTTTCAGATGGTTTCCTCACTCCTTCGAAGATTGCTGCATACTGCAAATGGAATCGAAGTTTTATTAATTATATGATATTTTTTCTGAATTATGAACTATAATTAAAGTATAATTAATAACCGGAAGTTAAGTGTTACGACACTCGGTTTTACAATTTTCATTTACACATGCGATTCCACTAGGTCTACATCTAGTGGTGAGTCGACTCAAGTTTTTGGTTAATTATTTATTTTTTATAATAAATAAATGATGTTACTGTTTATTCTAATTGTCAGTCGTCTAATAACGCTAGGTTCACGATGTTAGAAAAAATACCTTAAGTAACAGTTCAGGGTCGCTTTGTATTCAAAACTTAATTATCTAGAGGAGAGTCAATTACTACTTCTTTTTTGTACTTTAATATTAGATTAAAATATATCACTTACACTAATGTTCTTGGCACGAGTAAAAAATTGTGCGTCGAAATATAATTTTTGATCAACCAAGGTTCTTCGTTTCAGATCTTTGGGGTACAGAGAGTCATCTTTGCTGTATTTTTCAGTTAAGTAAGTCATGATGACGTGACTGTAAAAAAATGAAAACAATTCATTATGAGAATTGTTTAAGAAGTTATAATTAATTAAACGTCTGACTTATACAAGATTCTACCTGTCATGGATAAATAGATCTCCATCCTGTAACAATGGTATGGTGTGCATAGGATTTTTCTGAAATGTAACAAATAATAATTTTAATATTATATGTGCTTTGTCGTCAACAAGAAATAATAACCAATGTTGAAATGCAATGGTGATGACTTGTGACATTTCATGGAAAAAGAACTCTTTATAAATAAATGTATGATATAACTTTCATAGCCTAAAGTTTGGCCAATATAATATGTCTATAAATTTTGTTTAAGTGGAAGTGTGGAAGTTTCGTTAACATGATTGTGATAATGTAGCTGCTATAATTAGTCGGGTGATATAATTGGTTGGGAATTTAATCCTGTTTGTAAAACATACCTCTAAATACTCTGGTGTCAAATGTTCTTTGTTCAGAAGATCGACATCGACAAATTCAATTGGAGAAACTTTGAGATGATCAATCAACATCAAAGTAGCACACACTGGTGGACTGATGTCGAGCTTATAGAGTTTCAAAGGCATCTGAAAATTAAAATTTCAAATTCAATAAATAACATAAATAATAATCTTTTCTTTAGAAGAAGCACAAACTCATATATAAAAATTATGACTTCGTTATATTTAAAAAAAAAATTAAATCAGCTTCACGCTGTATCCCCCACACGGCAGGGCAGGCAGAAGAAATCACAACCGTTCCCCACTTTGCCGCCGAATTCTAGTTATAGTTATTATGAAACATTAATTTTACAACAATAATCATAACTGAAATATACTTAAATATATTAACATATATTTTTATTATGATTTATTTTAAATATCAAAGTTTTAAACAATTTTACAATAATTTTATTTCATACGTGAATTAATAACAAGAAGTCGGTTAAAAAAAAACAACTTACTTTGGTCAAAAAACGATATCACTCTGCAATGCCTATCTAATACTGAATGTAATACTCCGTGAAACAATTTATATAAACTCTTATCACATCTGTTGCTCTACACATGAAAGAGATAACTGGCATCGTATCGGTCCATTCTTAAAGCGCCGCGTCATATGATCATTATACTGCAGAATCACTTTGAAAACAAGCCTGTTAGCAAGAGAAGGAAGTAAATAACATCTTTAATATGATCAGTTGAAATACTGTTAATTGTTTTGCAATAGAAATTTAATATTTTTTTAAAATCGTACTGGACAATTAGTTTCATAGTTAATTTAGTGCCTGGTGGTAAAAAATAGCCAAGTCAAATACAGAGCTCAAATTTGAGTGAGCACAGAACTTGGTATCTGTATACGTAGATCTCCTATTCTTTTCTTGGTGAAGTCGAGAGAGAGAGACGACGCCTCACTTGACATTTGACTTGGTTCACATTTCACATATGGCGTCGATCTGATACGTATAATTTACACATTAAAAAGTTGCTGGCCTGCGGGAGCCCAGACTTGAGCACTCCACACAGGGCCTGAATCAGCCGTTAAGTTTGAAAAGCTCGTCAATTGAGGTAGTATGGTCACGTTAAGCGTAGACCTTTGAACTATTTCAGAAGGTACTTCCTTCCGTGTGATTTGTCTCTGAAGCTAACTTCTAAGGGGTCAAAACCCCCGAATGCTTAGGGAAGCGTATGTATGTCGTGATGCAAGAAATGAGAGCCAGTTGACTAACCGAGGATATTTAAGACCGTGCAAAGGAGAGTAGATTGAGTCCAAAGGCAGACCCTGGGCTACAAATGCCGAAATCAATGTAATGTTGCCAGAAGACTACAGATCAAATTTGTAATTTTTCAACATAGAAAACAGATTGACATATAGAATTTGCTTTATTATTCTTATAGAAATATGAAATTCCTTACAGCTTTCGTATATTTTTTCCCAATTTTCGTTAATAGAATTTTTATATATACATATGTAGTTGAAAACGTCTACAATAGTTACTTCGAATGGAGCAAACTCTACTAAATGAAATAATCCAATATTAGTTATTCCACAATGGATAACAGACTGGCGATATTTGCTAACTTCATCCACGTTGTTAGCTGTGTGATCAAAGTTACAGCGGTCAAAGAGAGGTCATATAAATGTTGCCATGTAGGACCCAATGAATAAAAGATTTTAAGCTAGATCGTATTTCTAGACTGAAATTCAAAAATGACATCGTGCCGCACCTGTAGAGTAAGTTATCAAAATAAAAAAATCGAAGCATAGCTGTGTAAGATACATGCTCGTATTGTAAGTGTGTGTACAAAATTTATTTTTTAAATTAGTTAAAGAAAAATAAAAAAATCGGTTTTTATACAGAAAGTAAGAAAAAGAAAAAATCTTTCGGGAACGTATAAAACTTGCAAAAATTGTATTTAACCGTAAAAAAAATAATTATACATACTTACACGATTAGCCCTGAAAAACAGAAAGACTAGTTTGTAAATAATTTTATACATCTGGAATTTTTTTTTTATTTTGAAATCACAACAGACACTTCAATTTTATTTATATATATAGATTACATACTGTTTTAATAAAATATTTGCTCGTAACAAGTATTCAAAGAGGTTCTACTTGACGTAAGTAAACAGTAACTTTTACGTTGCAATCATTCTTGGAAACCAATAAGGGTAGCCAAATTGATTACTCTGGTCCTTTTGTAGCCACATTCTTTGTGTATGTACATTTAAATACATACTTACCTACCCTCTAAATTCTATTGCCGTTTCAATTTTACAATGTTATTTATACTAATTACAGTACAGTGTGTTTTGCTTTTTAGTTTATTATTTATAGATTGAATGAAACTCTTTAACGATATTAATATCGTATATTTAGTTCCATAGATTTTTGGAAACGCCTCTTGGACATTTTGCAGTCCTTAGTGGTCACGGGTACACTGTTGGCATCCGGCTGCCAGATTTAAGGCTATTATATCTAGTTCTCTGGTGTGATGGGTTTGAGACGTTAAAGTTTTATGAGATCGTTTTATGAGGTCCGAGGTGATGAAAATCATGGACAGGTTAGTGACATTTTCAGGCGCCTTGTATTCACTTGGGGGCGAATAAATATTTAGAATAGCAAGATACTCTTTTATAAAATACATCTATTAAAATTTACATGTTAATACCTAAAGCGAAAACTTCGTATCCTTTTTACAAAAACTACGAGGACGTTTATATAAAGAAGATCTATTAGACGGTGAATAGCTTGCATGTCTGTCCGTCTGTGTAGCTTATATAAGTACAAGTAAAAGATTTAGTAATGTATTTAAATAAATATATTTAATATGTACATATAGACATATTGGACAACAATTTTATTCCATTATCCAAATATATGTAGTATAACAGTTTCGATAGAGCCACAATTGTAAATGCAAGTACGTGATACAACTCGTTGCAAGTTACGCTGCGCCGCTCATGGCGTTCTCGACGTTGTTATAAACTTTGATGGCTTTCTTGTAGTCGTACATTAGTATAAGTAAGACGAACATAATCTTGAAACATGCACTTTTATTTACTATCGCTATTGTGTATTTTATGCAACTTTTGGAATTAGTGTAGGTAAAAAAAAGATACAGTAAACAACTAGTTTATACGCTCTCGTCTCTTTAGAATGAATATTCTATTGTGTCTATTGATCTTCGTCTTCTGTCTATCTTCTCTTATATTTACTTAGAGAAATTATGATATGCCTATAAGGTGAAACATTTCCTTGATTTTGTTCTGATTCCCTAATTACAAGGCAAAGTTAGACAACTGACTGATGCAGTCATTATGACTACCTGTCAATCGAAGTCAAGTTTGCAGGCTAACTATAAATTTACATTTAATTTGTTACATATAAATATGTTATTTGTCATATAAGTATGTTATTTGTCCTTAGATACTAAATAAAAAATTGGCACATTAATACTTAAACAGAATACATAAAAAAACTGAAGACTTATTATTTGTTGACCTTTTATAGATAAAGTATTACACAATATGAATTTATATTAAGAAATATAAAAAAAATGACATGTACCTAGTGATGACTTGACATTATCATATAGTTATTTACTACTATAGTTACAATAATTATTTATATTCCTGTAAACCTTTTCCTTTGATGTGCCAGTTTATACGAAGGGAACGTTGCTTTGGAAAAGATATCGATATAGAAGCGAAGCTCCCCCTGCACTTTAATAGGTGACCAGACGGACTCTAATGACAAATTAAGCGTTCTTTACTGTTTGCCCATTTTTTAAATATTATAAGTTAAGGCTTGGACTCGATGTATTTAATCAGACTCTAACAGACAGATAAAAGAAATATTAAGATAAAAAACCAGCCAATGCCGAATTCATCCACCGAGAGTTCCGTACGAATTTTAAAATTATAGGTCATTGGGAAGTGAAATGAACTACAATCATAAGTTTGTACCTAATAGTTCTTTAATATTTTTCCTTTTCTCTATTACAAATTCTCCTTTTTTGCATATATCTTGCATAAATTTCATAATTGTAGATTTCGAACAAACTATACATAAATGCTCGTATCTAATCTAATTTTCGTTGCTTTAGCAGCTTTATTTCTGTGCTAAGACGAGGACCGTAGGCCTAAGTATTTGATAATAAGTTAAGGTTGATACTTTCTCGCGATCTCTAGATAGGTAAGTAGTCTTAACAGACGGATCGTCCAACAATAAAGTGAGTGAGTGAAGTATAAGAGCTTAGTTTTTTTTTCTTTTTGAAGCACAGAACCCTAAAAAGTATTTATGTTCGTATCATTCAATAACTGAAATAGAACATTTTGAGATAAAAGCAATAAATGTTATTCATATCAAGCGTAAAATAAATCATATAAAAAGGTAATTGTTTGTAAGTTACTAAAAATGTACCTAGATAATATTTTTAGTTCACAATTCCTCTGGATATTATTATACGCTGTACGCTAAAAGTATTTTGCTAAGGTGGTTAATAGTACAATTTTAAAGCGAACGATGTAGTAAGCGGTCATGAGTCGTACATAAATTTCGCTCCGTTACTGAAACTCCAGTCAGTTATACAGTTGCGAAACTACAAAGATAAATAGATGAGGAGAAAAGTCGAGTGTGCGCTGCATACAAATTGTCATCGTTAGTTCTTAGTTATAAGATGTATGTTATAAGATGTATGGGGTGGTTAAATATATATTATTAAAGACTTGGAGACCCTCATGGTGGAGTGGATAGTATCTGAATGTAAACGCAATGATTGTGGGTTCGATTCTCACTCGGGGCTTTGTGTTGTTTTCATTAATTATTTTGAGTGGCATAACTCAACACCTCGTGATGATTGTTAGTTCAAGTTTGGGGAAATATCAGTTAATATTAATAACAAATGTGTAGATTAGTTTTTCTCAGGTATTATAGATTTACCGACTAATAAGTAGAATATATTTTTTTAAATCTTTAGCTAATAAAATAAATAACTTATTTCTATGCCTATTTCCATTTATTTTCAAGTTGAATTCATAATATTAACGTTTCATATGAGATGCAACAATCTATTTTACGTTACATTTAATTCTACCATATATAAAGTGTTCACCATTTTATACCAAAAAACCCTGTCACATGGAACTAAATGTCTAAATGTAAACTATCGTACCCTATTTATTTTCTCAAAATCTTTTCGCCTTCACACAGAATGTGAAAATATGTGGGGAAATCACTTAGGTGCGCTATTTCTAGCACTCAGCTACCTGAGGTGCGGTCCTTTAGCAAATGTACCGTGTTCGACGACCATTACAGAAAGATTAATGACGCCATCTTGTCCTACCAGACAATCACTGTGAGCAATACCCGCAATAGCGACTGACCGTGAGGCAGAACTGACCTCAAATTATAATGTTATACGTGTTAAATTGCTTGTTGCAAGCAAATGTGGCGCTGCCATTGTAGCTTGGCTATAAATTCAGTAATGCTTCAAAAATCTTATAATACTGTAAAGTAGTTTTAATATTTTCGTTATTGGTTTTGGGTTTTTTATTTGGAAGAAAAGGATAAGCCTAAGTAATGTATTTGTGATGTAGCGTGGAATTGATCTTATCGTATGTCACCGAAAAATCTGTAATCCGGAGATTATATTTACTAATACGCTTTGGATATGGTATTAGATAATGATGAATAGCAGTGACGTATCGAGTCGTGTGCGCAGGAGCACAAGAGTGTGGCTGTACACGCGACAGATTGTGGGTTCGACTCCCACTGGAGGAAACGAAATATTTAATATTTTAATTTCTTCGATCTGGTGTCGATTCGCGGCGGTTAGTTCCGCCAGTCAACATTCAATGCCGTCAAAATTTGGCGGAAACTGGGCAGCGGAGTGTCTTAAAATTAGACTCCCTCCGCCTACACTGCTACATATGGGATACAGCGTGAAGTTGAAAAAAAATAGTGACTAATAATAAATAGTTAATAAATTGTTCTGGGTATAAATTTGCTATATTATATTCGTAGGCGTGACGAAGGCTCGGGCTGCTTTCAGTCCCTCCTCTAAAAGACTGACGCAAAATAAGTGAGAATACACAAGTAGGTACAAAATTCATTTTAATTATTTTATGATATTAATTTTTAATATTAACCTTTAACTATGGACGTGATTTTTTTATAACACAAATATGGACGTCGGGTCTGTCAGACCAGTGTATTTATTGGTCATATTCCGTCTGTTTTTTAAAGGAAGAAGACAATTTTATGTTTTAGTTTACATGAATAGCCTCAAATCAAACAAAATCAATATAAATAAAATCGCTTTTTATTAAAGTTTACGCATCACGACGATTTAAGTAACTTAAAGTCACAATTTCAGTCTTTGGCCACATGGGATGACTCTAAAGAAAATAATACTATAAAAAAAGACAGATAATAAAATAAGTATTTTTTTAACAAAATATAAAGTCTAAAAAATAAAAAAAAAATAAAGAAATTACATCTTATGTTATAAAATAAAAATTTTGACAACGCCTCAAGATAAGGTATTATTGAACATCGATAGACAATGGCTTTCAACATTGTAGGCTAACATGACGATTGTAGTCAACATAATTATGTCTTGTCTTTCTATATATCTTTTTGGGGCAAAGTGTACAGGTTTTTCAAGAACCCAAAACTATTTTTTTAGCTTCATGTTCAATAAATGATAGATCAGATCGCGAAACGCGAGTCAAAGTCATTCTCAATTCTTAGAGTAGTTTAGTATACGAAACGCGTCTTCTTATTTGATGAAGTGCTATTTTCTTTATAAAATGTCGTCTTTTAATTGTTTTGTTTAATGTTGATTATAAAGTACCGATATATTTGTCCCTGACGTGCTTGGTCGATCTTTTTTTTCCATTTTATCGAAAAAACAAAAAAAATTGAATCTTTTTTAGGTAAATAATATTTATATTACTGAAATATATAACAAACAATGCAAAATAATATATGATATATAACAATATAAACATTTGAATACAAATAATACAATTAAAATATTAAAGTATATTTTCTAATATTTTATAAATATATGGCGTTTTGAAGTCATTCATGTATGGGAAACATGGACGTCGGGTCTGACAGACCCAGGCCCCGTTTAGAAAGTTAAATACTCACGTGTTTTGAACCCAGAGACACAACCACTGCTATCTACATTCATTTTGTCATTAATACGAAAGGTACTGAGCGACTCAGTGGCGGAGGTCACCGAGAAGTGGCCGATCTGTAGAATTTGTAGAACTAGATGGGTCTGTCAGACCCGACGTCCATACTTAAAGGTTAAGAATTTACCTTACTTACTTTTACTTTCAATTATTTGATTGGTTTTTAAAGTTTATTTCAAATGCTTATTGAATTATTAAACGGATACTAATACTTACATATTAGATCAGGATTGTTAAAACAATTTATTTATTTAAACATTATTTAAATTGTTCCAACAATCCAGAGCCAAAGTGAAACTATCGATAACCTTATTATTGTTAATGACATCGAGCATGTATTTTAATTAAATTAATTAACCAATTACATATCGAAATGTATCGCTTCATCCAGAAATTATAAATGAATCAGTTGCATGTTATTGTTATGTTTTTAGTATTGTGGATAATAGAAAATCAATAATATATGTATATATTTTTACATTATATTTATTTTTATAGTAAATAATCCATGATAATGGACTACTATGCTAAAAATCCGATTTTAAACATAACATATTTAACGGATATACAGTTAAAATATATTATTTAATAACAAATAAAACCCAAGAACTTAAATATAACCAACTAAATAACCAACATATTGAAAATTCATTTCGGTCACAGGAAATTGCATGCTTAAGTGAAATAAAAATTTACAATATGAAAAAGATTTTCATTAGCATACAATAAGACAGACATTTCCAACGATGATTTCGAATACTTTTAGATAAGAGGCTCTCTCTATATAAAATACGATTATGCCAGGAGCCACGCAAGCGTCGAGGTCCGTCCATAAAAATTACAAATACAAATATATATGTATACTAAAGATACAAATCACGGCATACGAAGTTGATATTAACGATGTTATCTTTCATTTTTACGAGCTAACATTATTTTTATGCAGATAACTAACCGCCGTTTATCCGTAGCAATGTAAATTTGATTGCTATTGCTTCGAGACTTTGAATATCATATCGTATCGTACCCTTTTAGCTTTACCTGTATGTCATTTAGATTGTGCTATATTGGAGCTATCAAATCGGTTTGGATTGTTTTTTTTTTTGGCGGTTTTTTTTAATTCCCCATCCCCATTCCCCCACTGTTTTTGCTACCAGTCTAAATATAAGGGTTACATTCATTTTTTTAATTAATATGGATATATACATTATGTGTAAAAGCATATGTGTAATAGCATAGAATTTACGGATCGACATATTAGTTACTTTAATTATTAACATCATGAAGTGATAAAAGCTATGCATAATATTTACCTATGATTAGTGACTGCTTAACGTATTTTAGATTAGATCAGCTACATGCTATAGCCCGCACACAGCAGGGTAGGCAGAGGGAACCTAATATTAAGACACTTCGTTCCCCATTTTCTGTCCAATTCTGGAAGCATTGCGTGTTGAGTGGAGTGGCGGTACTCAGCGCCGCGCTTTGCGTCGAAATGAATAATATAATCTAATATGATATTAAATTTCCTCAAGCTGGGATCGAACCCACAACCAGTCGAGGTTTCATAATTTGTTTCTAATATAACTTATTATTATATATTCAGGCGAAGTCGCGAGTAGGTCGCTAGCTTACACACACTCTTACTCTTACTCTTACTCACACACAAATGATTTCAAACTTTATTTTCGGAAGATGCAAAAGGTCCATAGCAAAAATACATCTGTATGTAGTCGTCTGTATATATAATTGTATAACATACTCGTACTCAAGCGTGTTTTGTGAAAGTTGAGAACAAAAGAGACGGTGATATAAACTTAGGCGCACCTGACATCTCCGCATCACGGACGTTTTAATATTTAAGTAATTAACACAGAACTCCGCTTCTCTAGTCGTCGAGAGATATTTCACAGATATATTATGACTTTAAGTTTAAGCTTGAGCTCGGTTTCCTGCCTTCTTTGTTTTAATAAAATTATAATGAGAGAGCAAGTAAACAGAGTTAACGTGAGCTTGATTCGATTATTCTTTATTAGTATTATAAAAGCATAAGTGTGTTGTTTTAGAAGAAAATAAATTGCATTAATTTTCTTTATAAACAATCCACAATGTGTAAGCAAAGATTTCTAATGATATCAATAAAGAGAGACGTGAGTGTCGTGGGTTCGATTTCCACAATACATTATTATCCATACCTATATTATAAATTCGAAAGTAACTCTGTCTGTCTGTCTTTTACGCAATCAGGCCCAAACCGCTAATTTAATTGTGATAAAATACTCATATAGAGATACTTGAGGGTACCGGGATGAACATAGGATACTTTTTTTTTCCTCATATTTGTAATATTTTCGATATATACCAATATATTAAAATAATTAATTTGACATGCAATTTATTCCGCCATGTTAATAACAATGGTCGCTACGCGTTGCTAAGCAACGGCTTGCAAAGTTTGTTGTTTTAAGAAAACGTCACCCAAAGTGAGTTTGCTTAATGCAGACATGGCGCGCGCCGATATAGATTTGTATACATTAACAAAAATTAGATGATTTCTATAATTTGATATTCATCCTTATGAAAATAAATATAATAGTCACTTTTAGCATTTCATCTAGATGGAAATTATAGTTTACTGTATAACATTCTAATAAATAATTAAGGAGATGTCACTGATTCCAAATGACTTAGCCTACGAGTTGTGTAGTATGACCGACGCGAACGGGCAGATGACTTTGTTGATTTTGTAATTTTTTATATATTTTCGAATTAATATTATTTTTTATGTAATTACTTGCTGCTTATAATTAATTAATCTTAGTTCGGTTATCTATACCGATGTTATACACTTAAAATATCGTAATTTTAATCATTTGGGATTTTATTTAATATTGTTCGCAAAAATTAATAATTATTTAATATAGAAAAATGTTTAGTACGCGCGCACGGCAAACTTTAGGTACTTTTTCTAATGTTAAGAATTTCCTTTAGTTACTTTTACTTCTTTTGTTTGTTCATTTCGGTTACTCAGACATTTTTTCTAATAATAAATCTCCACTTATTATTATTTTTTAACTTATTTTAATTATTTAGGCTTATATTTTCGCGGGCGTAGCCGCGTCCGGGCCCACTAGTTTATTAATATTTTCATTCCTTCGCTCTAGTTTCACAATAACTTTTTAAAATAATTAAATAAAAGTATATTGTATTTTTAATCAATATTAATAAGCTTTAATTTTAATTATCAATCAATATCTATTTATAAATTATTTCAGGAGATTTTCGAAGAAATGCAATATAAATGCGATTAGAAGTTTTCATTTAATCACAAGGATTTTAAAACCTATTGGTAGTATACGACAGTAACAAATACAGCGCTTCACTTAAATTGTTTGGTGCTCTTAAATTGCAACTTTTACAAATAAGGTTTGTTTTAAACTAGAGTTTAATTAAATTTTATTTGTATAAATTATAAATGTGTTTACTATATATACCATTACATAATTACATATATTATTAATAATATCGGTTTGAGCTATATAAATATTCTAATTGCTTTTTAACGTACACCGTAGAATAATTCAAAAAACCATCTTATATTATCTGTGTTTTTAAGTTTGCGTAGGAAAAATCTAAATTTTTAAAGGATCACTATGTAGCTCGTCTGTTCGTCTGTCAAGATCATGTACAATTATCTCGTTCCCTTAAAGCAAAAAAAATAAGTTTCTAAGTTAATGCATTCAAAAGACACCAGTTTTTTTTCTGGATTTAGTATTATAGGCTACATGAATAAATTAATTTGGGATGAAGTGAAATCTTACAATACAATTAATAAAGAAAAACATAGAAACATTGAAATTTATAGGTATTTCATAAATAAGAATTATTAGAAAAAAGTTGTTAAAAATTTAAAGCTACTGCCGCCTCAGAAGTAGAGCCTTCGGGAAACTTTTTCTTTTTCTTGTCATCGTCAATGTTACACACATCTTACATTTTTAATACATATTTTCATTTTACAATTTCGTATTCTCTAAATTTCAAACCATACTCATCGCATGCCCGGGCGCCTATTAATTATGTTACATAGAAAAACATAATATCGCATACAATTTTAATGAGATAATCTATATAAAAAGAGTTAACGTGAAATAAGTTTGCAGTCAGCCTAAAGCAGACGTCCGGAATTCTTATCTGTAAGCATCTGTTGTTCTGCGGTCTCTTTACTGTGAGTTGGCAGCTGTGAGTGCACGATTAAAAGCTTTTTACAATGATAAGATACTTTTTGCAATTTGTATGTAAGTACTGAATGTATAAAATAAGAGATTATAAACTGTATTTTGTTAAGGAATACTTTTAGTTATATTGTAACCCGGTGTATTGTTATGTATATTTATAGCACAGTATGAAGATTAATTATAGCTTTTGTATGTATAAATCTCTCTTTGAGCTTTACTTTGTATCCCACAGAGGCAACTAACTTAGTATTTGGGAATTCCGTTCCCGACTTTCAACTTAATTTTCGAGACATTTCTTTACAAGAACGAAGAAAATAAAAATCTCTTTTTAATAGATAAATATAAGAAAGAACAATATTCCAGTTTCATTAAATATATACACTAATGTTAAACTATAAGAAATTCGTTACATATATGCTTCACCACTCTACATTTATAACTTATTTGGTACGGTAGAAGATCTGGTCTTGGTGTACGTCACGCTTCCCGGCCTATATTGCAAATCAAACTGAAATATAATAGTAGTAGCAGAATATCTACCAGAATATCTCACCTGTGTATACCTGTAGGAGAGAATTTATTATTATGTAAAACTGGAATAAAATAATATTAAATATTTAGACAATTTCTTAATATTTTTTTGAAAAAAATCAAATCAGCTTCACGCTGTGTCCCGTACATAGGGTAGGCAGAGGGAACCACGTGTTATAAGAACACTCCGTTCGGTCCCTACTGTGAGCGGGATACAGCGTGAAGCTGATTTTTATTTTTTTTATTATTATACATTTAGAAGCATCATTATTTCAATATTCAACAAAATTAATGTTAAATTTTACGTCAGCTTCAGATATTAGGTAGCTGTATCAAATGTCCCGTGTACGAGCTCTATTTGGGTGAACATTACATGGAGATTAATGACGTCATCGTGTCCTAGTAGACTACGAGCAATATCCACAATGGCCGACCGCATCAAATATTTAACCTCAAATGATAACATTTGTGTTGTTATGTATGTAGCGAGTTGTAGGATTTGTTGTAAGTACAGGTAAGTATTAAACAACAATCAACAAATGTTGTAAATAGTGATGTAATTTAAATGTTTCCGCCCTTTAACTTCACCCGTCGTTAATGAATTAATGAATAACATAAATATAAACTACTATTAATAATTTTCCTTAATATAAAAATTTGTTTATTTATTAAAATAATTAAAATATTTATTTGAAACTCAGTTTAAGCAGAAAAATATTTAAAATGATGTATCGTCTGCCTGTAATCGTCTTTGAACTGAATCCATTTAAATTAGCATATCAATAATTTTTGAGCATTGTGATTCCAAGGGCACTTTGGAATTGTGTTCCGCTTCATTTAATAGGTGAAAGGAAAGATTAAAACGTGAGGTCCGTTTCCAACGTGAAAGAAATTAATTTTAAGCTGTATTATAATTTTCGTTTACTATTTATTTGTAGAAGTATTGCCAAAATATTAAAAAAGTAAAGTACCAATAAACAGAAGTAATGTACACTTTTATATTTTTTGAAATATTTTGTATATGTTCAACAGTAATAGGAATAACGTGACATCTATATAGAATTAATAAGACACTTGAGATTTTACTATACGCTTGGAAAAAAGTATACGTAGGTATATGTGCCATATATAAATTTAAAAAAAAATTGTGACATAAGTGATTGATTTTCTCAGGTCAGTTCCATGACAGACGACTTATATATAATTATATATTGCAGGATTCTAACGGGATGAATCCGGCGCCCACTCGGTGGGTCCATAGAATGCCATGTAGTTTCGTTGTTTGTACGGAACTTAGTGTTAAGACACTTCTTCCCACTTTCCGCCAAATTCTACAGCATTGCGTGTTGAGTGGCGGAACTCAACGCCGCGCTTTGCTTCGTTGATCATCACATTCAACTTCAAATTCCATCCATTTTCAATACGTATCAAAATAAAATGTCTTAAAATAGCTTATTTATTCATTATGTAAATGTAAAATATATAAATAATAAGAACTAAGTGCATCGGAGCGAGCGCAAGCTTTAATGTTAATAAGGGTGTTTCGGCGACGGCCACTTACTACACTGTTCCTTACTCTAGTGTGCTTCGTAGTAGGATGTAAAGTGAGGGTATTTCCGTAATACGAAACTGTTGTAGGCGTGATACTTTTTTATATTTATTTACTGCATATGTTCTTTTCATATTAATTCCGGATTCTGGATACTGATACTGTTTTTTTCTTCTTCTTTTCTATTTGCTGATTGTCTTCTGCTGAGGTTCTTTTCGTCGTTTTACTTACTTCCTTACATAGATAAAATACGAAATGATTCATTTTGTTTCACTTTCAAGTGACAGAATTTTATTAGAATTTTTTATTTAACTTAGTGTGTTAGTGTATGTTAAATATTGCAACCTCAATGGTGAATCAGGTAATTTTTTTGCAGAACCCACCTAATATGGATATCAAATGATAGAAAGGGCTTGATTTGTTAAAAATAATACAAAAAATAAATGTAGAAAGCTTGTTTTTAAAAATATTATTGTAAATAAAATAACAAATAATTGTTAAAATTAAGACGGCAAGCCTTTGTCCCATTAAGGCGAGAAAAAAAGAAAAAGATCTAGAATGGAATGCCTTACAATTCTCACAAATATTAAATCTGTGTTTTTGCAAACATATAAAAATAGTAATATATAATCAATAAATTCCTGATTACTGGTTAAAAATGGTTTTGCCAGTTCAAATGCAAAGCTTGGAACCAAATATAATAATCAATAGATAATGTCTTACGTATTTTTTACGTTTGAAAGTAACAACATAGATACAATAAATGTGTTTTTTTTAAAATACACAATGCGCTAAAAAACTATAAAAGGATGTTAAGAAACACAAAATTTTAAATGAAATAATATGACCATTCACCATTTTTAACATTTTCTTTATTTATAACGCCAATGTATTGCTCTATTATATATTCCATTAATCAGTTTGAATTTTTTTTTAATAAAGCCAGGTATTCCCGAGAGTGCATTGTATATTAAGGAGGTTGCCATTTAAAATTCTTGTGAAATTCATAAATACGTAACGTGGGGAGCGTGACTTCAGTAGCAATATTTATGACTCTCTCGTACGGAGTTTTAAATACATCTACTTAATTAATTCGTTTTTCAGTTCACGTCTAATACGTGAAATAACATTTCTTTTGAGATGAATTTATGTTTTGTACATATTTGGAGTAAAAAAATCACAATTTGATTTTTTTTTTACAAAAAACATACAATTTAATTATTGCTTATACTATACAATCTATGAGGATTAGAGAGAGGAAATGAAGATAAATCGAATCGACTACTATCACGTTTCAGACATGCCTTGCATGCCATGTAAGCCTATACAATGCATGCATATGCCAGGCATGTTTTATAGCATTGTTCTGGCATAGCCTCAAAAGATATAATTATGATGAGTGATATAAAATATAACATTGTAAAAGATTTAATATTAAAGAACTATTTTACTTACGCATTTTACGCACGTTTTAAGGCCCAATTCAGCAAATAAATAAGGAAAAGGGTTCGGTATTTCATTCCTAGCCAATATCGTAAGAGGATGCAAGGAAATGTAAATAAATGCCTTTAAATAATTTAATATTTAATATTTAGACGTCCAAGTGCATTCTTGAATAATATTTTACATGGAAATGCCAGGCTTGTTGCAGGGGCGCTAGCATGCGATTGTAAGTGTTTTTTTTTTAAATAATTATTTATTACTATAAAAGGGGTCAATTCTGTATATTGACTATAATGTAAAAAAAATGTTGTGTTGTTTTTAAATGTACTCGTATGCCGCTCACTATAAATATGCGGCATATTCAAAGTGCTAAGCATAAAAAATATTAACTTCAAAAGGTATTAATAGAAATTATTGCATAAATTACTTTACCAGCACTATTGTTTGTTTTGAAACTACAACGGGTTTTAAAAGGGAAAAGCGTGAGAGGGCTCATAAAGGTCATAAAGTCACGCAAACGAAGCTGCGTATCACAGGTAGTATTTAATATTCATAGATTTATCAAATCTAAACCACTATATCAGTATAAGTTAATTCACTTATCGTTAACCAACAGAGTTTTAGTATAAGCTGATATATGTATTTACATTTTCAATGCTTTTATTACAACGAATTTTATGTTCCTTGAAAATATGAAAACCTAATGGTTAGGACGCTACGAGCTTCGTGCATCGCTACATATTTTATAGTCATATCGAAATGCACACATGTTTTAGGTAGAAATCTTAAACAATAAACATAACATTTTTACTTTCAGCTTAGCTGAATATTATTCATTGTATACTATACTAGCTTACACGCTGTATTCCTAGCGGAGTAGTGAGAGAGAACCGAGCGGATTCGATTCCCACTCGAAGAAAAGAAATATTTAAAATTTTATTTCCTCGCTCTGGTAACGAGGCAAAGCGCTGCGTTAACTTCTGCTACACGCAATCCTTCCAGAATCTGCGGAAAGTAAGAAACGGAATGTCTTAACATAAGGTGCCCAGGTTTCCTCTGACTTCCTTATTATGTACAGGATACAGCGTGAAGGTATGAAAAAAAACAGAATTATATTCCCCTAACTCTTAATAAAATTAAAAAAAAGAATTCACCTAATCTTAGCTCTTATTATACATATTATACTAGCGACTCGCTCGCGGCTTCGCCCGGTTTAACTACTGTGTTATTTACTTTTATTGTTTAAATTCACGCTGTATTCCGCTCATAGAAATTTTCCTCGATACATCCATTAAAATAATTTCATAATATTTTATGTGTTAAAACATTTACATGGTAATCTTTGCGCTTTTTGTAACTTTTAGGCTTTCCTGGTGAATCCGTGCGGAGTTTAAAGGCGCCATACTGTAGTTTCAAATCCCAATATGACAGGAATGTTTCTATTAAAACGTGCGCACGTTGAGGGCAAGCAGCCTTGATATATTAATAAAAAAGAAACAATGAACACTGCTGTTTTTTTACAGTTTTGTGGTAAACCCGTGAGAAGAAATTAATATTTGAAGCTTAATATTAAATATTAAATATTTTAATATTTTAAATATTTTTGAAATACTCGCTAAAGAAAATATGCGGACGACGCTTAAAAGGTAAGAAGGAATTGAATTGGAAAATTATTAAGGTGTTTATAACCGAAAATATAGAATTGGAGTATTTAAATCTCAAATTGCATTTATAGCCAGAGAAAGCGTATTAGAGGTATTATAAGGGATTTATGCCTGATACTTAGACGGAAATTACGAGTTTTCCGCAGTGCGGTGTGTTCAGTTGCCGAATAATCTCCGTCTTGTCACCGCATACGTCCTTATTACGAATACGCAGGTGCCTAGATAGTACGCAAAAACGTTTACTTGAAACTCTACGTATATATTTGTAGTACATTTGTGATTTCCGAACCGTCGTTAAATTAAATTACTTTTACTGAATTAGTTTAATTAGTTTAATTTTTACTAAATTACTTTAATTTTTATTTATCGTTTTTATTATGTAAGGAAGTGCTTAAAATTAAAATATAATTTTCATGAAGCTCGTGTTAAAGTTATATTATTAACTAAATTAGATGATTCAAGCTTTAAACAAACCATACTTTCAGTAGTAATTTTAAACTTCGCTGAATCTATATCGTATACTAATTCTCATATGAAATATAGGCTTAAACTTCTTGAATCTCTTACTAAACTAAAAATATTAAAACAAAAAAGGATAATTGTGATATATTATAATTTCTAGTAAGCACAAATAAAAATAAACCCGAACAAAAGACAAGCGACATTCAAAACTGAATTCCCCCCTTATCTACAATACGCACTCAGAACACTTACCGCTTAACGTACATAAATAGAGTGAATCAAAATGTCTCGCTACAAGTGCAAACTATTTCACAAAGCTCACATTTAGCTTTGTGTTTCCAGTTTACTATGCGGGCAAAGACTCGTTAAGAGTATTGTCGAGTCGTTCGTGGAAGTATTGATTTGCATCGCTTCTCTAATTTGGTTTTATATGATTTATGTTAAAGTAAAAATGTAATTACGTGTAAGTTGTGTTGTTTTAAAATTTATTTTGAACAAGAAAATGTATTTTTATTTTTTTTATTTTATAACCATTATTGTTATTATATTATTTCAATTTAAGTAAAAAAATATCCAAAAAAAAAGGAATATTTACAAAAGAATAATGCCTATTTAGGCCATCGTGGCGTAGCGATACTGTTAAATATACTGTGGTACATTTAAGTTATAGAAATATTACTAGGCTTTTCTCTTTATACACTCACAAGTGTAGTTCTTGTAATGTTTAAAGTACAGTAATTTTTTAACTGATTTTATGAATTTAAATTACGCTACGAATAAAGCGATAGTTCATAAAAATACATTATGTAAAATAAGCACGCGAACAAAAAAATACAAAATAATGTTGAGTAAACTTTAGGTCTTTTACAGAGGGAAATTACAGAATAAAGTAGCAGATTTTTAGTCATTGATGATATAAAAATGACCTTTTTTTGTCATACAATAATAGAAAGACCTAACACCGCTGATAATGGGAGGTTGATAAGGCCTTCATGGCGCAGGTGCACAAGGGTGTGATTGTAACGTGACGGTTCTGAGTTCAAACACTATTCAGGGGAATAAATTATTAGTTGTAAATGTTTGATTTCCTTGCCCTGGCACCAAGTCAAATGCCCGGCTTTGAGTTCCGCCACTCAATACGCAGTGCCTCGAGAACTTCAGCGGAAAGTGAGGAACGTACTGTCTTAACACTAGGTTCCTCTGCCTACCCTGCTATATGCGGGATACAACGCCAAACTGATTTTTTTGTTTTTTTTTAAATTGATCATTAAGGAATTCTTTTACAATAACGAGTTCGAGCAAAATTATCGTCTATATGATTAATATGTACCTTGCTTTGTATATGGTTCATACACAAATCGCGACCTGAATGTGTACGAAAAAAAAAAGTTAAATATTTGTTCAAAATCACTCTCATTTAATTCTTATAGATTAACCTAATACAGAAAAAATATGAAACCAGATCATTAGTCGTTTTTCAGAAAGATATTCGATGCATAGTTTTTTTGATGACCACAGAAGGGACACAGTTCTACAGAAAGTATAAAGTATTAGTGCTACATGTATTTGTTTGGTTTCCTTCTTCTAATAATAATAGTATTGGTTAATAACATCCATGATTAAGATATGACATCAATATTGTCACGAAAAAATTAAAAAAATCTAATAAATGTCAGATCCATACAGCAGATTCCTTCAGTCTTTAAAATGTAAAGTAATAAATAGAAGAAAAATATATTTTCTTACAATTACTGAGTAGCAAGCATATTAATCCATGTTTTCTTATCATTATTTGTTTGTTCATAATAGTTTCAGTTATTTTCTACATACCTCAACGGAACTAAACTCAAAATCTTAATTTAAACAATGAATAAATGTATAAACAATGTTAACGTAACGATAATGATGCTGTAACAAATACTAGCCTCTTAAAACAATAAGAAAGAGTCCTAATCAAAATAAACAATATCTACTCAATAATGAATGGTCAACTATTATATTGAAAAAAATTGATAAAATTAAGTTTTCTTCGTCATTTTCAAAAAACTCTTTGTTTCTTAATCAGATCTTTAAGTAAGGGATCATGTCTCAAAATTGTAGAAATAGAACAGATAGATGTTGTCTTAAGTTGTAGCGACTGACAATCGACGAATAGTAAAGAAAGACCCAAGTGTGTAAATAAAGTTGTATTTTTAACCCACCAAAATGGATTGGTTGAACTTTTGATCCATATTTACAACAGTAATTTTCAGAGAATAATAATAATAAGCCCGCAGGGTAGCTTGTGGCGAGCTGTTGGGGAGTGGCGACCCCACGGACCTGAGTCCCTCGGAGAGGAATCTATTCCACGCCTCTCACTTTCCTTTATTGGCCGGCAGAGTGGAGCGCAAGAGCTATATGCTCAAAAGGGTGGAAGTGCTCAAACGTAATGCGTAATAACGGGGAATCGCGGTCACGAGCTCTTCGTGATGGTCAGCTCTGCTGCTGCTTCTCTCTACACCCTTAGCTGACCACCCCGATGTTGCACCCGAGGCTTTACGCCGCTTTGTGGGGACCCATCTAGTGGAAGGCGAGTCACCGTCCACCAACCATTCAATTTGAGACTATTGTAAAGGCGGACGTCCGGTAGTCTCATCCAATAGCCAGTCCATCCAAATTCCATTCCATAGTCCTAGTTTAGATTTCCATATTTTCTACAGTTCCTACGCATTAACCGGGGACCATCTCTGGGCAATTACCTGTGGCTGCCCAACGATGGATCCCGGCTGATGCATCACAGTAAAACATTTGTATATTCTCTACGTGTTGGACCTGTGTCCCCACGAAATGCCTTCCAAAGAACCGGGTTCTTTTGAACCCGTGAATCTTAAAAGAGAATCATAATACTAATAATATTTATTAAATTAATATTTCATACATAACAATAGCAACTTTAATCGGTAATAACTGCAGTAGTATTAACTGTGTTGCAGTTATTAGCTTCAGCCTCGCAGCTGGTGATGATTTAGAAGCTGATATGTAAATCATCAGCTGGTGATGATAATCAATGTTGATCAATGTTTTGTTTTATAGATATCATGGCACGATATTAGTTAATAATAGCATCTTGTTTAGCTCTATTTGTCTCACGTCTTCGTTTTTTCTTCTCTTCATTGTTTTAGTGCACCCCAGATCTATTGGAATAGGGCAATGTGGCTGAAACAATGTAAAAAAAGCTAGCTAACCTTAGATTTCGTAATTTAAGCTAATAACTTACACCACTTGACACTTGTAAAATGCTATGCTAAATGCTATGCTTAGTATAATCTGAAACATTAGTCTACATTTATTTTTTCAAGATATATACGATATATTGATTTTATTTTGGTCATTATAAAATAGCAAAAAAGCTGTTAGTTTAGTTTTACAAGCGCAAGCATAAACAAATAAACAAAAAAGGGATTTTGACATTAAAACATATATTTTTTATTATTAATAGTATTTTATGTGGACATACATCTTTCCTGTGGACACCTAGAGTAACAGAAAATATGTCTACGGAGATGATTTTTCAATCAAAAATCAGCAATGGTCTTTAGTTTTCAAGGATAGAGAAATGGCGAGTGAGATTTCAAAAACACTCCTTTAAAGCCATTGTGCCTAAATAATTAAAAATATAACTAGCACATACTTACCAAAGTACACTAAAAATAGGAAAGATTCATTGATCTTTTACAAAATGAATAAAATACACGATTCTTTTTATTGGAATATAAAAATACACATCCGTCTTGCGTAAAGGGTGTAAACAAATTATAGCTGTCTAATATTACCAAATTAAAAGTTAATTACATTTATGGTAACTTTAGTAGACGTTTTTTAATGCAGATTTTTTGGATTACAGAAGCGAGTCATATACGTGTAACGGCTTGTTTATTAGAAATTATAGTAAAAAGGCACATTTTGGAAATAATCAATAAAAACTTAACTCAAGTATATTCTACGATGAAAGTATGTGTAATTTTGATAACACGAGTGTAATAACATAAATTACATATTTTTGAAACTATGAACTATGAATCTGAACAGTCCACAGAAGGGGACAAATGATGGAATTGGATTTTTTTTCTTTACATTGTTTTTTTAATTTTGATGTGTAGACTTATCTTATCATAAGGGGGTAGGCATAGTCAAATTTAGAATGAAAAATCGTTCTATTTTCTTTTATTTATTATTGCTATTGTAACATAACACTCATATGAGTATGACCCATATGGTTAGTATGTGTGTATATAAATTCTAAGATAATATATCAAAAAAACAATTAAGTACTTTATTATCAATTTTCATAAAATTTCATTTGTCTCACTCAATATGTAAACGTTGCAATGATGTAACAGTGTTTTTGATTAGTGTGTGTGTTTTTGAAAACGAGATTTTGTAAAAATAGTTTGGTATTATATAAGTACAAACGAATGTAGAGTTTATATATAACCACTGCTCGTGTGCGTTTAAGCAATAGAATGAAGTAATTTTCCAACAGGATATCCACCGCAATTCCCAGTAGACCGGGCATGGATCGCGTAACCACACCCAACTAAACGAAGTAGAATATGGAAACCAGCGCCCGAAAGAGGAACATTAGCTCAAAGAACTTTAACGTTGGTATGGGAACCACACAAGGTACCCATACCAACGTTAAAGTTATCTGAGTGCTTAATTAACAATTAATTTCGAAAACAGTTGTCCAATATTGGCGGAGTTCAGCGCCGCCCTTTGTTGTGCCAGAGTAGGAAATAACTTAAGTTACTAATGAACGTATTCATATATTTTTTCTTTTATTTAGCTTCATGTTGTATTCTATATATAGGATAAGCCGAGCCGTTCCTAGCAGTATAAATAGGGGGAACTTAGGAATCTAGTGTCAAATCACTCCTTTTACTATTCCAACTTCTTGAGGCATTGCGTGTTGAGCTCAACGCCGCACTATTTCATCACCAAAGCGAGGAAGTGAAAATATTAAATATTTAATTTCCTCAAATGGGAATCAACCCCAACCCCACAACGTATCCCGTTTACAGATGCACCCTTGTGCCCCAGCGTCACGACTGGCTTTAGATTATTTTCTGGTACTAATTATTATACCTACGCTCATTTCATCACATTAAAATACCCAAACATAAGTCGCATAAAAGTCTATTTATTCAATGAACAGAACCGAGTATTTTCAAAGTAAAATTTAAATTCAATTTACGTTGTAAACATTGGAATATCATTATCCTTAACATACAACAAAATTCATTATAAGTACCTCTTTTATTTATGAAATTTGTTACTCATTAATATTCTCGATACTGACAATTATTGTTGTTTTGTTTGTTCTAATTACAGTCGAATGGACGAATAAATAACGTAATGGAACGTAAATACGTATGTACGTATGTATGTACAATTATACCTACTACAAATATTTAGCTTCCTAGATATTTGCATAAAGTGTATAAATGATTTTATGAGCAAAGCAATTGAAGTAAATATTCGATTGCGATTCAAATAAATATCATATAGACATAATCTGTGACAGTCAAAATCTTTTGAAATCCAATGACATTTTTTACGAGTTTATAACATTATCTATCCTTACTTAAAATAAAATCGTAACGAATTGGTGGCTGTTCAAAGAGATATAAGATATATAAGAAATGTTATTGGTGGCATATATAGAATTAATAACATAATAGAACCAAAAACAATTATTTTTGAATGGTTCACGCTAATCTCAGAAATGGCTTTAATTGCAGTTCAATTTTAAGATGGGTATAAAAAAATATTAAAAGTGTATCCTTCTAGCAATTTACAACTTAAATGCAATTTTTCATAACTTCTCCAATCTAGATAAGAATAAACAGAGATTCATATAATTCTATTAACACTGTGGGCTCCATAAACTGTATGATAATAGTTAATAAATTATCCACAAAGGATACCATAAGTTAAAGGTGACCTTTCTTGTATATGTCACATACCCATTTGTATAGATTATTATTAATGCTTAAACGGCCTTTCGACGGCCTTTGTGATGTAGAGTCTATTTGACCATAGAGTTATGGTATTCAAGTTTCAAATTTGAATACACAATTTTATATATATATAATTTTATATATATATCGCACCTTTAGAACTATAGAGACCTAACTCAAAAATGTCAACTTTTGGGAAACGTCGATTAAAGATTTGTACAATTACGTTTTTGTGCAAAAAATAGGCTTACAAAATGATTTTAGATGATACAGTAGTAAATGTTTTTTAAATTAACTCTTGATTTATTTATCTACATCATTTATGGTAAAATAAAACAAAGGGTGTTACATAAATATATTTTTTTCATATTTTAAAAAAGATGTCGATATTAGGTCTATGTAGTATTAAAGTAGCAGTTTTTTTAAAAGACTCTTTTATAAATAAGTCTCTTTATTTCTAAATACTCGGTCAAAATTTTGTATTTTTCATTAATATGTCAGTTTAATACTAAATTTCATAATATTTTTAGGGTTTGTGTTAATATATAACTATAAAAAATAATAAAAAAAGGTTAATTGAAAAGTAAACTTCTTAAATAATATCCGTCCAGAAAATAACATTGTAATCATAGGTTTTTATTTATTAATTTTATATCACAGGTTTTAAAGTAAATTAAATTAACGCTGCTTAACATAACTTGTAGCCTTTATATTATCTGTTTACAATAATATCACAATGTTAATCAAATTTAATTATTAATAAAATATTAGGTAAGTCCTCATTATTAAGTCTTAACTAAACTAAAAATAATGTAAAATAAAAATAAACTCTTAAGACTCTTAATAAAGTAGTAAGTAATTAAATGATCGAATTATAAAAATCTACGTTATAGCTAGGAATCATTTTTTTTTTATTAGATCACGTAAATCAGTTTTCTTACTTTCATTTATTTCTAATCAGTCCATTGATTTGAATTCTCTAAACAGTTACTGTTCTACTTCTCCCGTGCATAAAGCCAATTCTTATGTCTTCAAACTTTATGTCTTCGAAAGCTGGCTCAGGCCACGAAGCCTAGCTGTGCCTTTTGCCTTCCATGAAGTGACAGTAAAAGTAGTTAGAAAGGGTATCGTATCTTTTTCTTCTAAAGCTATTGGAAGTGATAACTTGAGTCTAACTTGACTAAGTCCTGACATGTTGCTGCTAGTGCTACATCTTGTAACTCCTATTATTACTCACATTCTAAATTGAAAATTGAATTGAAAATTATGACTTGACTTACCTTTATATTTGATCCTGTACTGGTCTATTTCGTATAATGTCCGTGTAAAGCTAAATACGTGACGACTCGCTCAGGATACTCGCGACACATTACTGTTTGCGTCACTATAAAACTAAACAAACGTGGTAATTGGAGGAAAGTGAAAGAGACCTAAGTATTCGTTTTGTAGCCTTTCAAGAAGAAAACGATCTATATTTTATTCAGAGTCGATAAAGATCGTTATTTTAGGTAAATTTTTGACAATAACTCAAANGTAGTTGTAAGTGATAACTTGAGTCTAAATTAACTAAGTCGTGACATGTTGCTGCTAGTGCTACATCTTGTAACTCCTATTATTACTCACATTCTAAACTTCTCATTCGAGTCAAATTCTTTCCCTACTGCCTGGAAAAGTGCACATGTCCTATCTTTACCTAAACAATCTAATCCTATTCATTTTTTACACCATCGTCCTATTTCCATCCTTCCTATCATTTCGAAGTTCCTTGAGAAAGCCGTTTTCAACAGCTTTCTAACTATCTATTACAAAACAATCTTTTAAATACATTCCAGTCTGGCTTCTGCCCATCACACAGTACATGTGGAGCGTTAATTAAAGTTACTGTATAAATATAAATACTGTAAAATTAACTATACTTATTTTAGTCGACTTTAGTAACGCGTTTAATTCTGTGGATTTTGATGTGTTACTTGGTATCCTTTCCCCAATTAACAGCTCTCCTGCTGCCACTGAATGGTTTCGTTATTAGCTTCGGGGTCGCAAGCAAAGAATCTGCACTGGCTCAGCTTTGCTCTGACTGGGCGGATGTGACGGCGAACTCTCTCCTCTGCTCTTTTCCATTTTTATAAATGAAATTACCAAAATCCTATATTGTCATTACCATCTCTACGCTGACGATTTACAGCTATATAGACACGCCACTCTTGAAGACTTAAATACTGCAATTCTGAATATCAATTCTGATTTCGCTCATATTAGTGAGTGGGCGACTTTGTTCCCCTACGTTTGAACCCCTCCAAATCTCAAGCTCTAATAATTAGCAGAAGAAAATTACGCGCCAGAGTCGATTTTAACACCTTGCCTTGCATTAAATTAAACGAGACAATAGTAACGTTGTCGGAATCGGCAAGAAATTTGGGTCTCATAATTGATAGCCAGTTATCGTGGTCTGCGAACCAGTAAATCAGTAAAATGTATGCAACATTGTTATCTGCACTCTCTTAAACGTCTTCAAAATTTTTTACCCATTCGCACTAAAACCATTCTTGCTCAATCTCTTCTTCTGCCATTGCTAGATTACGCTGAGAGTTTGTTATCCTGATGCTAATGAAGAGGCTCTCGACAAACTTGACCGACTTCAGAATATGTGTATTCGTTTTAGCTTCGCAAATTTGACCACGTGTCTGATTTCCGTCGGCAACTGAATTGGCTTCCTGTGCGTTTACGCCGTAACCTGCACATTCTCACTATTCTTTTTAACATTTTAAAGTTTTCTTCTTCTCCTTACTTAAGGAAGCGTTTTCAATTGACACTTCCAAGCGAAAGACTTGTACGCTCATGTGTAACTCTAAGAAAACTTGAGTACCTTATATTTAATACTTCTTTCTATGAAACACCCTTCACAGTTCAAGCAGTGCCCTTATGGAACTCACTACTTAACTCTATACTGTCGGGCAATCCATATCCAAATACTTTTAAAATCAAATTAAAACAACATTTTCTTAATCTCTATTAGAGTCTTTAGTAGTCGCTTTGTCTTTTTCTTTATTAATTTTCTTTTTCTGTTTCAACTCTTTTATGTCATTGTAAATATTTATATGTTTGTATGTGTGTATGTTTGTATAAGTATATTTATGTAGGTATAGTAATATTGATTAACATTATGTATATTTGTATGTAGGTTTGTTATTATTATTAACATAATATTAAAATACCGCACCCGAATCATTTCTTTTAACATCTTTTACATTCAAGGGTTTCTGGTAGAGATATCTATTAGAGATTTCTTTTTTTTTATTTTTTTTTATTTATTTATTTATGCTTTTAATTAGCGTTGTCATCAATTTTTTCCATTTTCTTCCGTTTGTTTCTCATATTAACTACAATAAATTATTTTTCATTGTATGAAGTTTTTTACAAAAACAGTAATGGATGTATAAACAAAAAAAAATATTTTCTCTAAAATCATAGTAATCAGCACGTCTTTTCATTTTGAAACTTTAGTTTCTCCTAATTTAATACCAGTGACTCACAATCTGAAAAATTATGTAAAAATCATTAGACTCATTGAGTCATAATTTAAAAGAATATAAAATAATTTAATACTACAGAGACCTATATCTAAAGTAGTCAGTAAATAATAATCGTATAAATTATAAGAGAGACACAATCCACAATAAATTTAAATGATATTCATTAATTTTATTATTAAAGAGAGCTTGTTAGAAATAGGTCTTCAATAATTACCGTTTTTCATTCAAACAGTGTCTCAATGAAAAAAAAGTGCGGGCTAACGGACGACTTTTTAGTATTATAAAGACTCAACTAGGAATAAGGTCTTTATTCAATTAAAAATTATGACTTGACTTACCTTTATATTAGATCCTGTACTGGTCTATTTCGTATAATGTCCGTGTAAAGCTAAATACGTGACGACTCGCTCAGGATACTCGCGACACATTACTGTTTGCGTCACTATAAAACTAAACAAACGTGGTAATTGGAGGAAAGTGAAAGAGACCTAAGTATTCGTTTTGTAGCCTTTCAAGAAGAAAACGATCTATATTTTATTCAGAGTTGATAAAGATCGTTATTTTAGGTCAATTTTTGACAATAACTCAAAATCACGGTTTTTTGGATTAGGTCTCTATAATTCTAAAGGTGCGATATGTGAGTTTATGTATGCATTATTAATTTAAGCTGGAATTAGACAATTCTACATAAGAAAAGCTCAACTTCTTCATAGTAGTAATTACGCAAACGTAAGTTTCTTCAGCCATTCATCTAGGGTAATTTTACACATGAATAAGGTCATAGGGTAAATGCTTAATTATTTGTTTAATAAACATTAGTATTTATAAGGCACTACACTAATTTCAATTATATTTTTTGAGTTGAAATTACATCAACATAAAATGAAACTATGAAAAATACAATAATATCCATCTAAAACATCCTTAGTCGCGCTTTCTTCAATTTTTTTATTTATATTTATGCAAAGCATTAAAGGGATCAACACAAAATATAAAGCGCTATTCTTATCAACTACAAAGCTCAGTCAAGAAAACCGGTAGCTTTTGTAAATAAACAGACTGAATCAAAGTATCTCAGTGTGAGAGTGCAAACTACTCCCACAAAGCTGTGTCCACATTTAGTTTTGTGTTGCCAGTTTACAGTACTGGTGAAGTCTTGTTTACTTTCGCATGACGAGGTCCGACGTCGACGTCGCACGGTGCCTTTATACAGCGTGTTCTACTACTTTAATGTTGCTCTTTATGTTACGAATTCAATTTCTAAATTATTATCTTTTATATCAAATTAAAAATTCCAAGGTAAACTATCTAATGCCAACGATTTCTTCATAGCCCCATACCTTGGCCCCGACACCAGACCGATGAAATGGAATTATAAATTCGCTCGAGGAGATGAAATATAAATAAATGAACATCTCCTCGAGTGGGGATCGAACTCACAACCAATTGGATTTACAGTCACAGGTCCAGTCCAGGATTTACAGGGGCCTGTGTCCCTACACCACGACTGGCTTTATTTATATTCTACGTATCAATTCCTTTAAATCCACTTTTATATAATGAAAAATTGTTTAATTAAGCATAATAAACCAACACATAATACATTTCTATCCATTTACAATTAAAAAAACAGCCGACCCCTTTCACTCAGAAACATAATACAAATATCACTTCAAATAAGAAATGCATTCGTTGAATCAAGAGTGAATAGTGCAAAGGTCGACAATTTAGGTATAGTTTTTAAAGTAGCAGAAGAAGGCAGGCTGCAATATGCTCCATTTCATAGCATAAACAAGATAGAACACGATCCGGTGAACAAGAGCCCCTTGACACCACTATGGCACAAGTATTCTGTTGGCGCTCCTTGTGTAAACAGTAAAAACTAATTCCAATGCTTATATGCTATATTTCACACTCATGGGATAAAAGGGACAAATTTCTTGTATGATATAAAAAAATATTTAGTATAGTATTTTAATAGTTATCTCTTATTTATGTTTAGTAAATAAAAAATACGTTTTATATAAGTTTCATAGTATATACTATGAAAATTTTAAATATATATAAGTTCGTCGAGTGGGAATCAAACCCATAACTGTCCAGTTATATCCACACCATCAAAACAGACGAAAAAAATGTACGGCGTAATAATTATTTAAGCTTAATGTACAAATTAAACGTACATAATTATTATCCCGAAGTTTTTTTTAAATAATTAGGCTAAGAACTATAACAGCACATATTGGTAAAAACTATAATATTTCACTAATGATCGTCCAATTAAGTTTCAGTAACACTTAGTTTACTTTACAAAACAGAAAGGATGATGAGATAAAGTAAACTATTTTTAATATAATTAAATAAAAATACTAAAACCCTTTATGTTATTTAATATGACATAAATTAATGGTTTTTGTGCATGTGCATGTCCACAATTAAAAAAAATAAAATAAAAACCATGTCAGGCTACCAAATTAAATTTTTCTGATACGTCGAATGCTTCACACATAAATTGACAGAGGAAAATAATTGAGTTCGATGGAAAAACATACAATTTTTTTAATTAATAAACGCAGTGTATATCTCATTTTTGCTTTTCTGTAGAGCATTGCATGAATAAATCTCGTTCTATCGATACGTTTTAAGTAGCGAGTGGGAATCGTGAGGGTACTTAAATAATGTAAAAAATAATTTATTCATATTGTTTCGTTTTATATTGGACTTTATATTTGTAAAGAATATTAATAACTTCAACTTTAAAAGTATTAAGTGGTGATTATAATACATTTTAAGATATATTTTGGACTTGAAATTTATTGAATGGATTACGAAAAATTATACCAGATTTTTTTCAATACGGTGGTGGTATATTTAAAATTATAATGTAAAACTAAAAGTGGGGCTTTTTGTTATCACTATTATCTTATAATATAACATTATATATGTATGTAGCTGTATAATGGATTAAAAATATAATAATTGACGCCAGTCTTGGGGCGCAGGAACGCACACGTGCGACTGTAAACATGACAGATAGTGGGTTCAATTCCGACTCTAGGTAATAAAATAATTAATATTTTCATTTCCTCGCTCTGGTTACGCAAAGCAGGGCGTTGAGTTCTGCCACTCAATAAGCAATGTCTTCAGAATTCGGCGGAGTATAGGGAATGGAAGTTCTTAATGGAATCGGGCGAAATAATGTATTGACACTAGGTTCCCAGGTTCCTTCTGGCTACCCTACTATGTGTGAGATACAGCGTGAAGCTAAAAAAGTAAATAAATAAAATAAATTTCAGAAGGCCGAGGGAACTTAGTTTTAAGATACATACTCCGTTTTTCACATACCGCCCACTGAGCGCTTGAAGGGTGAGGAAATTAAACTAATTTCCACTGTTTAATTTATACTATATACATATGTTGTAATATAGCTATATAATAATTTATTATGAATAGTACACAAACACAAAAATACTACGCATATCTTTATACATAAAAGGACTTGTCCTCACTGACTGAGGTAAGACGCACGCACGGCCGTAACCGTTGTGCGTAGAAACGTGAAATTTGCACAGATGCTTGCTTTTTGTAATCTGGACATCCACTAAAAAGGGATTTTAAAAATTTTTAACCCTAAAGGGGTTAAATATGGGTTGAAAGGGTGTATGGAAAAATTAAATCGGCATCGATTTTGATAAAATTTTAAATTTAGATTTTTAAAAGTATTTAATTGAACACATATTTCATGGTTTTCTAGAATTCTTCCTCTAAGGGTACAAATAAGGGGTTGAAAGTTTGTATGGAAAAATCTATAAATCGCCAACGATTTTTATAAAATTTGAAATTTAGACTCTTAAAAATATTTCTTTGAACACATATTTCATGGTTTATTAGAATTCATCCCTAAATAAGCAAGCGAAGCTGCGCGCGTCCGCTAGTCTATACATATACATGTATGAAAATGTACTACGTGAATTATTAATGAACGTATTGCAAAAATGCATTGTACAAGAAAATTGTAAGAAAGAAGTATAAAACTTTAATTAAGCGAACTCGCTTCATAAACAATTTGAACAATAACTTTAGATAATAAGACAGTAGATAAAATAAAGAAGCATTTAGGTCAGAATAAACGTGAAATAGAAGTGTATTTAAAAAGACAGCTTTGTTCCTTTAGTTGTTGCAATTCTTATTACTTGTATCCCATTAAGTAACTACTGCATTTCTTAAGCCGGAAAAGAAAAATGCTTAACCAATTTCCTTTTATTTCTCTGCGACATTGGAAAAGCACGAGCGACTTAATCCGATGTGCCGCGGCTCCGCAAAGGAAAATGCACTTGAGGTGCAGGAAATACTAATTTATTAAGACACCGTAGCACACGTTGTAATTTATAGGAAAATCTGCATAATATACAAAACCAGTAAAGAAAGCTTATTCGTAGAATATTTTAAAAAACAATCGAAGTCGTCGTAGCGCAGGTGAAACCTGTGTGACTATTTACGCGACGGTTGTGGATCGAATCTCAGTCGGGGGAACTAATTATTGTTTGATAAAATTTTTTTTTGCCCTCGTACCAAAAACAAAGCGCGGCGTTGATTTCCGCCACTCAACACACAATGCCTCAAAAATCGGCGGAAAGTGGAGAATGGAGTGACTTAACACTATGTTTCTTCTGCATACCCTGCTATATAAAAATAAATATAAAAATATTCTCAAATTATTTTCATGAGAGAACTAGGCTTTTAAATTTTCTCATTCATGCAACATTTTCATTTTCAATGATGAAAAATCAATCCCACATAAGCCTCTTTGAATTCATTATTTATCGCAAGCGAAAAACACGAAAAAACAATTAACAAATGCTACGTGGACTTGTTAATCATTAAACAACAACGTCATCGCACGAGATTAGACTGAAAGATAAATTACACTGCTATATTTGCTTCGGTTATTACTGTCATTTTTCATACAAACTTTGTTTATTATTAGATACAAAAAATAATTAATTCTTTAAGGATTTTTAAGTATAAATTTGATTATATCTATATCTGAAATCTTTTATCTATACATTTTTTAATGCTTTTCTACAAAATAAGTGGAGTCACAGGTAAATTAAGATGAAATTGCTCATATCTCATACAAAAAAACATATAGACCGTAAATAGTTCATGAGCTTTCAAATTCATAACACTATAGGTACTCTAATTATAAGATATTTTTTGCTGTATCCATCGTTAAAGCTGCAGTTTATATATATTGTATAATGTATATTTTTTATAAAATAAATTATATTTCTCCAAGGGTAATCTCAATACTGAATTCCTAATTACTGAGAGACGGTAATGGTGTATTTGGTAATTCCTTGTATATAATATAACACACCTTATAAATTTCGTATATTGTAATACATTTTAATTTTTTACTATAATGCATCGCTTGTCGCGAGAAGAATATTGAAATAAGTAACTTCATAATATTTTTTTAGTTACGACTTAGTTATGTCTTATGTAAGAATTATTCTAAAACTTTTCAAATATTCCTTAGAAAATAAAGTTTTGATATCATTTTAAAGATATTTAATTTCTACTATTCTTAAAGTTTCTGGCTTTTATACATATAAAGTTAGTATAGTCCATTTTGAATTAAACTTTTGGTACTTTAAGTAGAAATCTGCTTCTCTATGCATGCCTGTGACACAGAAGTGCGACTTTATTGTTCTTAAAGAGAACGTGTTCTCATTTTTGCTAATTTTATTGCTTTATTTCAGGCAGTTTAGCTTAAAACATTCCCTAGAGTTACTAATTAGAGTCCAAATAAGTGATTTAATAAAAAAATGCATAATTAAGTAAGTGAACGACGAGGTGAGCTCGGTGCATTCGGAGGCATTATGAGGGCAAACTGTCTATTGTCAGAGCTCTCCAAAATCTCAACGAGGTACTATTTTATGTATCCAGCTTAAGTAAGTACGATTAAGTTTCGTCTGCATTACCAGATGTTTAAATAATTTAATTGTGAATGTGTTGTAGGTTACTTACTTTTTACTTAATTTATAACAAATATTTTTGACATTAAATATATCAATTGCACATAGCTGGGTAGGCAGAGAGAACCCTGGAACCTATTACACTTCAGTTTCCAACTTTCCGCTGAATTCTGGTGAAAATAAAAATATTTAATATTTTCCTCGAACCGAACTCACAACTGGTTGCATTTACAGTCACACGCTTGTGCCGTAGCACCACGGCTGGCTTTAATATCTTCTTCACCCAATATAACATTATCAATCTCAGAAAATATGGTCATGCTCCGCAATAAAGGAACTCCTCAAAACTCATTTTATGAACTAATAAAATACCGACGGTATTGTTTAAAGTTAGGGGGCCATAATGAATTAAAATACTTCTGAATGCCGGTCGTTTGCCAAAAGTTGATGTACTTAAACAAATGCCTGCCCAAAACAGGGCCCGTAATCATACATTTAATGGTTCATATAATGATCTCGTAAAGTAGTAGCTGCGAAGCCCTTTCATAAATACTCAACTTTCTTGGATCTCATTTTTTTTCTTCTGACTAGCGTACAATACCGTAAAAGTTACAAAATAATATAAATATGTGTATATCTTAATTTTTTATCAGCTTCACGCTGCATATAGCATGGAAGGCAGAGGAAACCTAATGTAAAGATAGGCCGTTCCCCACTTTCCACCGCAATCTGGAGGTATGGCATTTTGAGAGGCGGAACTTACGCCACGCTTTGCCTGGACACCATAGCGAAGGAATGAAAGTGTAAATTCAATAAATATTTAATTTCCTCGATTGGGGACCGAACCCATAACCAGTCGCTATTTATTACAGTCACTCACTTGAGACGCTGCGCCACGCCTGGCCTGTAATTATGTCTTAATTAATTTTGTTATTCGTATATCATAATGTTAAAGAGAGGATAACTTATATTATATAGATATTTTTAAATTTCCGTTGCAATCAGAGCTTTAGTTTCTTAATTAATTCGCTTCGTCTCGATACAAAAAAGCCTGATATAATTTTGTAGGAAATTTTAAATTAAATGGAAATTGTATGAATTGCAAGTATTATAATTTTTGTATATAATCGAAAACCATATTTGAAATTTTTAAAAATGGTTTATAGTGTTATTCCACACCGAAGAAAAATAGTGGGATTTGAAATAATTTCGCTGTGCGTGTGCTTTACTAGTGGGAATCGAACTCGCAACCTTTTTTTTTTTTTTATGGAAAAAGGACAAGGCAAACGAGCGTACGGGTCACCTGGCGGTGATCACCGCCGCCCACGACCCCGTGCAGCACCAGAGGTGCTACAGGTGCGTTGCCGGCCTTTGAGGTGGAGATAGACGCGCTTCTTGAAGGCACCCATATCGTACCGACCTGGAAACACTGACGCGGGTAGGCCATTCCACAGTTCGGTGGCGCGTGGAAGGAAATTTCTACGAAACCGCACAGTAGTGGAGTGCCACATATCCAGATGGTGTGGATGATATTTAAGTTTGTGACGTGCTGTGCGGTTAGAAAATTCGGCGGCAGGTAACAGGTCAAACAGTTCCTCAGAACACTCACCATGATAAATGCGATAGAGAACGCACAGCGAGGAGACGTCTCTACGCAGAGCCAAAGTGTCAAGCCTTTCACAGCTTACTGGGTCCTTAATGATTCGAACAGCTCTACGTTGTATGCGATCAAATGGGTCAAGCTGATACTGGGGTGCACCAGCCCAGAGATGAGAACAGTACTCCATGTGTGGCCGAACCTGGGCCCTATATAGGGCCAATCGGTGTTTTGGCGTGAAGTACCGTCTCGCTCTATTGATGACCCCCAGTTTCTTCGAGGCCAACTTGGCCTTGCTTTCCAGATGATCGCGATACTGGCAGTCATTCGAAACATTAAGGCCCAATATGCTGATACTGGGCGCGGCTGAAAGGGGAGTGTTCTGAAAGACTGGCGATACGATAAATGGGGTTTTTTTAGTGGTTAACGCGCAAACCTGTGTCTTTAGGGGGTTAAATTGGACCAGGTTCTTTTCACCCCATGAAGAGACATTCTCGAGGGATGCCTCAACAGAAGACACAAGTTTATTTCGGCTCTGTTCAGCGTTTTCCCGAGAAAGACTTGCGCGGCCGGAGTAAACAGCGTCCACCGTGCTGTCATCTGCATAGCAATGAATGCTAGAATCTTCCAGCATGTCATTGATATGCAGAAGAAACAGCGTGGGGGACAGCACGCAGCCTTGGGGAACGCCTGCGTTCACGGGCATATGATTGGAGCAAAAACCGTCGACGGCGACCTTGATGCTGCGCCCAGTGAGAAAGCTGGCGATCCACCTGCATAAGTTCTCGGGAAGCCCATAGGATGGAAGTTTAGCAAGGAGCGCCCCATGCCACACTCGATCAAAGGCCTTCGCCATGTCCAAACTAACTGCCAGGCCCTCTCCCTTGCTTTCGATAGCCGCAGCCCAACCTGTCGCATTTACAGTGATACGTTTGTATTATATGGGAAAATTTGAAAAAATATATAATTATAAAATATGTAGTAACATTTTTTTGTATTCTTTATTATCTACAGCTAAAAATACAACACAATTACCTAATAGCTATGTTTGTTTAGAAATCTGTTAGCTGACATGCAATTTTCGATGCTACCTGCTTGTAGTTTCATATAAACTCAATAAATTCAAATAAAAATTACAAGCCATGAAATAATTAGTTCCGAAATTCACTTTTAACAACGCGCTCGAAACTTTACGAGACCGTATTGGCGGTGCTCGTTGACCTCTTTTTATCTTTTCGTTACTAGCCATAAAAATTGGGAGGCCGTATATGAATATTTAACTTGAGTCCAGGCTCACAGCCTTAAATGAGGGTCATTTCTATAAATAGTGTTATTTTTTGTGCACATTAAAGTGATTTGAGAGGGTGGGCTTGTGGACAGATACACCGTTTGTGCATTTACCCCAATATAGCCAGTGATTAAGCAGACAATCGAAACGGGATGAGGATCGACCCGTTAATTCATTTATGCTGTTTTAAGGTTTCGATAGAAAGTTAGTTAATTGCAGCTAAATAAAGCTATTTTAATCTATTTCAAAACAAGTAAATAGTAGGTTTGCAAATAGGTTTATTAACAGTTTTGTATAGTCGTAGTAATAAATGAACTTATTTTTACCAATCCGATGTACGTAGTACAGTATACACCACCACGAAACGATAATTACACAATAAATAACTCTGATTAATGTTTCGTTAAGAGCAGAGTAAATGAACAGTAATAAAAATTTCCGATGTACCCATAAGTTTTTATCAATTATTTTATTTGCAAAATACGTTGCAAATTGATTTACACGATGTTTTATTGGGTATAAAAATAATATACATTGTTGTTTTCACTGTTGTTTACACAAGACTTTTATATATTAAAATATGTAATGAATCTTGTAGCTTACACTTATAAAAGGGTTGAAAACGTAAGGTTAAGCTAGACCGACGTAATTTTTTTCTGTTTTCGCATTATAAAGCCATTGCGGACTAAATAGAGAAAACGGGCTGTCTAACGGTACACTCGTTGCATGCCTTGTTTTTCATCTCCTGTCGTCAGCCTTTTCATATAGTCATAGGTTCACGTCACGTCACTACTGCAAAGTGTTTGAAACGTTCTGTTTTCAAATGTTTAATATTGAACATACGCAAACACATTTAATTTAAAGAAAAAAGATCTTAGCTGTAGCTAATGTCAACACACTCCATTATACACTTCATTAGGACATAGCGAATTAGAGTAGTTACAGGGAGAAATAACTTAACAATTTTGTTTAAGCAGTAAATTTCACATGATATTTAAAAGGATATGATAGAAACAGCTTACGATTAACATTTTACACTCGACCAAACGAAAGGTGTTACTAAAAAGAACCTTCACGATTCATTGAATCAATATCTTTTTTACATCTATTTGAATCTCTTTTGCAGGATAGTCAGAAACTAATGATGAATCGCTTCGTTCTCCGTTTTGCCTTATTTTTTTTAACATTGTGTGTAAGAAACAATGATAAAGTTATAAGTTTTCCTTTTACTATTAAAGCAAGCATACTGTGGTAATATTATATTTTTTCATGATATGCATAAGCATATTTTTTGTAAAATCTTTAATTTTTTTGCAGATGGCTGTATAAAATGCATTTTAGTGAACTCATTTTTCTTTCTTGTTATTATTACCAAGAAATTATTTTTTAGAATTCCGTACATAATAAGGAAAAACGGAATCCCTATAGGAGCACTTTGTTATCCATCTGTCAAGGCCATTTATCTCCAGGTTACGTGAAGGTATCAAGCTGAAATTAATATGAAATATCCAGGTCTACAGTCCTTTGTCAACGCAATTAAAAGATACCAGCATTTATGCATTGTTTTTGCTGCATTTTGTATGAAATTTGCCACGTAATCAAAACCTATAGGGCACTTCCTATAAACCTAAAAATTTGAAATTTTAACATGATGTAGACTTTTAGAAAAAAAAATATTATAAACCTATATTTGTCATAGTTTGTAAAATATACTTCCCGTTGACCTAACATAAATTGGTACATAACCCTCATCCCTACTTGACCGTTTCTTTCTCTAAAGTAACTAGATTAAGCAGTAGATATATGCTATTTTGCATTCTGCTAACTTTGTTTCATATTATAATGACTATAGAATGTAAATTATGTTCGAGAGTCCAGCATGAGAATGCAATATAAGTTAATTCGAATATCTTCACACTTGAACGAGCGAACGGTCTCAATCAGGTGTCATTGCGAGAACATTTTCGATTCACTGATTCAGAAATCGTTGTTTTGTACTGGAATTGATCTTTTATGATTATTTGTCCCTTGTAACTTAGTCGAATGGTTTATCAGATAAATTATCAGCATATGTAAGAATTGAAGTTAAAAGTACCTATATGATTTTTTAGGAGGCCGGTCAAGTGCGAGTCGGACTCGCAGGCTTTCATACCTGCCTGCCGTATTAGTATTCTCGGTGGGCGTGTCCGACTTGCACTTGACCGGTTTTTAAAACTTGTTAAGATTATATTGGTAAATACTAAGATAATTTTAAAAATAAAGCACACTAACGAATAATACTTTTTATTGTATTTTTTTTTAAACATCATACGTATATAATATACATTTTTATTTTCTCACTCTCTTCGACAAATCGTGACGTTGAGCCAGCGGAAAGAGAAAAATGGAGCGAATAAGCACTAAGATCTCTCTGCCTATCCTGGTATGTGTGAAGAAGCAAAAAAATATATAGTACACAAATAAAATAATATTACACAGTACATAAACAAATAAAATACAACGCAGGCAATATCTGAAATCAAGTATTTGGAATTTATTTGTAAAAAAACAAAGAAGAAAAACATTCTGATAATAACTCATCTTCATAGAAATATGTGTTTTTTATACCCTTGTTAGTGGCCCGTGGCTATGAACGATATTGACTTACGAGTATTTCCTCGATGTACGTTCCTTAGAACAAATGGAAACCAAAGTAATTAATTTATTTCTATAGTCCACGTATACAATTTTAAACATTGAATACAACCATTTCTGGGGTGATTAGGTATAAATTGCACGCAATTGATGTTATCACTAGGCTATTCATTTAGAATTCCCACAGTATGTACACAACGACCAGACCGATGTAAATATTTATATTTAACGCATGCTAATATTGAGTAACGAATGTTGAATTACAGTATTTGGAGCGTAGAGTTTTTTCTAACACCAGTGCTGTAATAATTATTCAATTATGTAAGCGATACTATTTATTTTTTTTGGGTACTACCGGTTATTAACTTTTTATATTTGCAGCTTACACTTTAATATAAGCTCATACTTGTTTATTGTGGCCACCGTGGCTTAGTGGTTCAGCATGACTTATAAACTGCGGCGTTGAGATCCGCTACTCAACACATAATGTCTCGAAATAGTGAAGCTAAAAAAAGCATACTTGTTATTTGTGTTACTTGTTATTATAATATGAAGCAATGATATTTTAAATATATATTTCATAATATTAGTTCCATGTATATTAGTATGCTACCTACTCGTATGTTTTTATCGCCTATTCCCATTCAAATGAATATCTATAAATAAGTCCCGGATCATACACTAATAGTTTGAAGTTCTTCACCTGTCAATAATTTAAGATCAATACCTACCACAAGTTTGCCTTGTTTGCGGCCGCAGCGACCGCCCATGGGAAATTAAAACTCGATAGATGAAGGTCATACGTGGGTATACGGGAATTCAGTAGAACGCAAACGCCATTGTTCCTTCAAGAAATGTTTGCTTCATCAAAAATGCATGTAATGATGCCAAAGTAAATTTCTTATATCGTGTATCCAATACCAGCCTTCGAAAGTTTTATATATTTCTTAGAGATCGTATATTATACATATTAAGCTATTTATTATTTATGTATTCTATATAATTAATACTTATCTATATAACGAGGTTAGTTGTAGTGCAGGGGTGCAAGCGTGTGACTTTAAATGCGACAGGTTCTACGTTTGATTTCCACTCGAGGAACATTTTATTAACATTGAATATTTACATTTTTTGCTATGGTGTCGACGCTTAAAAAATGGCTCCAAATTTTGGCGGAAAGTTGGGAACGGAGTGTCTTAGCACTAGACTTCTTCTGCCTACTAACTGAAAAGAAAAGCTAAAAAAACTTATTTAAATAGCCTTTCTGCTTCACTTATACGAATATCTATTTAATATTATTTAAGTGTAATACGACGCCGATAAAGTCACGGATATAACAGTTCCACAGTTATTAGTACAACATATAAAATACACAAATATATGAGTCAATATAATTAAATACGATAAATACATAATTAATTCGATAAGAAGTAGAATAAGTAACCTACAAGGGGAGGTCACGTAGAATATAGTATGTATATTTATAGCATGCGGTATTTTAGTAAGAGATCGGTGTGCGGTCCCTTTATCTCTCCCTAGTGGACCTGACAGAAATTCTTGAATCTTTTATAGCTGTGGAGCCTTCTCTAGTTGCCCTGAAGGCCACCTGTATGCTTGTAGTAAATTTTATTAGCCTATTCGATGGTGGACCAAAAAAGCACAAGTTTATTACTGACTCGCTGAAACAATAAAACGCAATAAGAATTACGATGGTGAGTTAGCAAGTAGGTACTATTTAAATAATGGAATTATTCTTGTAATAGAGCCTATAAAAGCAATATGGATGTGAAAATTTGCTCGGTCGTTAAGTGTTTGTTAGTCAAAAAAGATTTGTAATTAACCCGGCGGGAGTGTGGCGGGGTGTGGTATACCCCAGGACCCATCCATATCCCTATATAATTTAAATTCGCTATGTTACATTTTGGCGGTTTTGTGTAGCTGGAGAAGAAGGATTGTGGGAGAAGAAAGTGGTGTAATCACAGTGTTGCACCGGTCAGTGCTCGGAATATACGTCTGCAAACGTCTGTGGGGTAAGTCACACCCCGCCACATAATTCCTGTACATTATACATTTTGTGACAATATTTTTTAGCTTTTGCTTTGGTTTTATTTATTATTGATTTCATTTTTATTTATTTACGATAATGACAGCAGATTTTACGTTAAATGCCTTTTATTTACTTGCCAATTATTGCTTTTTTTAGGTTAACCAAAAATGTTAATGGAAAGCGGTGAAAGAAGTTTGTTATTCTCTTAAAAAGCATAAAGTGGCAATTGCCAATGTCTGTCTGTCAAACTCTTTATGTGATGATAAAATTGATGAGAGCACTGTAGATAAGGAAAAACCGGAAATTATTACGTTTTATAACTCGACAAAAGCTGGAACAGTCGTTGTCGACGAACTGAGCGCAACTTATGATGTCTCTTGCAAAAGCAAACGCTGGCCAATGACGATCTTTTATGGACTTTTGAATATGGCAGCTATCAATGCTAGCATCGTATTTCAAGAAAATGCCAAAAAATAGGAATAAACGAACAGAATTCCTTCGCAATTTGGCATTGAGTTTGATTTATACGCATTTACAGTTTCGAGGAGATGAAAAAAATATTCCTGTCTAAATTTGCCACAAAATTTCTTCTCAAATAAGTGTACCGCTGTCTCCAGTGGCCCAAAATGAACCCGGACGATATACTTGATGTGTAGGTTGCCCATGCAAAGGAGATCACAAAACAAAATACGCATGAACTGGGTGTGGAAAAAGCATATGTCTACATCATGCAATTTTTTTCTTACAAAAAATGTACTGATTTTGAATGAAATTATTAAACTGTTCCAAAATAATTTCATAATGTTTTATGCTCATATTTTGTCAAAGACTTCATGTTCTTTTAAGTTTTATGAGTTTTTTTTTGTTTAAATAAGGCTTGTTATTTTTTTTATTTTTTAAATACAGGTTAATATTTTTATTACCAAAAACAAGTGACTTAGATCTCATTATGTGAATTAATAAAAATAAATATAATTTACTTTATATTTTATTTTCTTTACACGTAAATATATAGCTTATATAATTACTTAACCACTTATTTCATTTAATGTAATTGAAAAACTATTTTAAATACTGATTTGTATTGGGGTATGCCACACCCCGCCACATACTTTAAGTAACTTTTCTTCACCACACTCCCGCCGGCTTAAATATCGCAAGACTGTAAAGTTATAATGTAAGCTATTTTATAAAACAATGACATCATAGTATGTAGAGGCTGTCGTGGCTGTATTCTTTGTGCTTTTTCCAATTATAATTGATATCAGCATAATATTCTTACACCCATTAGGATTTTTTATTTATTTGTTATATAAATATATTTTTCAATGGGTGTTTTTTTAATTAATTATGAATTTGACATTTCGGGAAAATGTTTCTATAAAATTGTATTTTATTTTTGAGGCTACCCTTGGAACATTATATGAAATATTTAAATTTTAAAATGTAAAGTCACATAATTTACAGTTGCCGTGTTTGAGTTTATGAAATAAAAATAAATATGAATTTTCATTGCTCCGTGGTCACGCACAGCTTTGGCCGTTTCTTTTTATTGCTAAAGAAATTCCTGTTCCTTTTATGTTAACTGGTGCTTTATCGTATTGCATGCCGCTGAGCCCTCTTTGTACGGCTATGAAGTCCGCTTTATATGAATGCTTTTAAAATTTAAAATATTAAAGTAAGTAGTGTAATTAACGTTTTCTTTTGGAATGCTTAATGTCCTATGAAAAGTTTAATAAAAAATATAGAATTTTTTGAAATGGTATGTTAGATGATAGTCAAGGGTGTCAATGCCACGAATTTAAGAGTGTCGCTTAAATAATTACTTAGTCATATAACTTAGTGCTATGTAAAATAATAGGGACTATATTTATCATATCGGTACTTTTTTTATAAGGTACTTAGTTAATTTTAATAAGACATCAGGAATAGTACAGTCTATTCATATTTAATTGTCAACCATTACAAAGGTTTTATTTTAAAAACTAACGGCGCATATTGTCGCAAACTTGGGGGGGGAGTCAATCCTCATTCGGGAAATTGCATTATTTTTAATACCCTGGTACGCATCTGCCCTGCAGGGATGTAGCGATTAGTTCCGCAACTCAAAACGCGTTGTCTCTAATTCAATTGGAAGATGTAGAACTATCTGCTTACCTTGCTTCTATGTGTTGGAAACAGAATACAGTTAAAAAGGAAATAGAAAATAAACCTTTTGGTCTTTTTTCTAATGGCCCCTATGTACGACTACTCTTGGCGGGAAGGGCGGTACATATTTATTTGTCAGCAAAATCGCGCTCGCCCATTAGACCTCAGAAATCGTAAGCACGCAATAAGGACTTTTGGAACTTCTAACAGAATTAACATCGACTTACGTACGTCATATTTATAAATAAATTTTCTAAGATAACATCTACGACTTTATAAGTGACCAAATATGAATTAAAAAGATCTTAAATAATTTAAGAAACTTAATGTTATTAGTTTTCTATGATTTAAATACTTTTCGTCGTATTTAAGAAGGTTCTATTTCAAAATTCTCGTAATTCTACAAAGACATTTCATTGTTCTTTACAAGTATCATTCACATTCAGCGAGCAGCAGGGCCAGAGCAGGGTTCAGTTTTAAGACACTCCGTCTTCAACGTTAAAATGTATTGTGCTGATTTAATTTAAATAAGTACAATCATGAAATGGCATGCTTTTAGCGTGTAAGGTGTTATTTGCAATGGGACTACTGTTAAATATTTGAATAATTCTTACTTTCTTTTTCTCTTAATAAATAAACTTCACTTAAGGGGTTTAAGATTTAAAATATTTACGCTCCCCTGATTTCACAATTCAACACGTAATGTTTTTTTCGAACAGAAAATAGAGATTTAATTATATATAACATTCCACAAATAAAGAATTGCTTTGACAATATATTCCAAGATTGATTTAGCAGGAACCAATAATTTTGTCGATTGTCATAAATTAATTAATATGTATAATTGTATGAAATGCGAAAATCATTTGAACAAAACTTACCACACCAGTGAACCCGTAATTACGTGAAACGTGTCAATTTCACGATTTTCGCGTAATCAATGCATACAACGGATTTGTTGAAATGTGAGACGTATTTTATTCAAAAAATTCAATTATACTCATTGTGGTAATGTGACCATTTATTATTGACATTTCGTAAAATAATTGACATTGGCGCTGGAAGTAATTTGGTTGCATCATTTAAATTCCCTTCGCTGGCATATTACTATTCTCAAATATTAAGATTTTTTGTATATCTAATTAGACAAGATATAGGCGTTAGGTTAGGATACAATAGAAATATATAATGCTTCATCGATTTACAATATTTATTGAACAAGAATTGACATTTACCAAATATGGAATATTAATAATATAAAATCGTAATATACCTTAATACTTTAGAAACTAGCGGATAGATGGTTAACAATAATATAGTTTCTTTATTGTGGCGGCAGGTTATCCTCCTGGGAAATTAGCGATAGATTGCAACGTCAAAAACTTGATCACATATTGTACTGGATTTTCTTGAAGCAATGCTTGTTCGATGTGAACATGTAATCACTTCGTAATACTTTGGCGTAAGTAAACGTTGCTTCGACGATTTATTTATTATGATATGAGGTTTTTTCAGCTTTACGCTGTATTGATATGGAAGGCAGAGATAACTTAGTGGTAAAACCAGTTTCCCAGTTTTCGGGACAGAATTGCGTAGAATGTCCCGAAAACTGCTACGCTTAGTTTAGATAAATAATGAAGTTTTAGATAAGGAGACTAAACACATGTGTATTATACTGCAAATAATATAAATTATTAGAACTTGTTGGAAAGTAGAGACTTGAAGTTGATGTAAATTAGTAAGTAATAGGAGAGGAGAGGTCTATGTCCAGCAGTGGATGAGGACAGGCTGATGATGATAATGACGATGACTAGTAAGTTATTTATTATTTGTTAATAGTAAGTTATTTATTAATGGAAATTTCCACTTTCGTAGCTCCACGTAACTAGTCCAATTACATATTGTATGAGCATACAATATTGAGATAATAAACCAAAATTGCATCATCATTTAGCGCTAATTAGTACCAATTTTCTGAAAAGATTGACTCAACCGTGAGTATGTGTGTATGTATATCTATACAAATTTTATGTTATAATATGATACGTATTTCAACAGTTTACTAATTTATTTAATAAGTATTATTAATTACTAGTAGACCCGGACGCGGCTACGCCGGCTTGAACTATAGCCATATTTATTAAATATACTGATGAAATTATTTTCAGTTTTCAATAGAATTAGTAAGAAAAACGCTTAAATAATCAAAAAGAATAATAAGTAGAGACATATTATTAGAAAAATTATCTGAGTTATTGAAATGATCCAGCAAAAGAAGTAAAAGTAACTAAAGGATATTCTTAATATTAGAAAAAGTACCTAAAGTTTTCCGTACGTGCGTACATACATATCGACTCTATGAAATAACTAAACATTTTTCAATATTAAATAGGATAATTTTTGCGAGCAATATGAAATAAAATAATAATAGAAACAAAGTGTGTTTTAAATTAATTTAAAAATCAAATAATTACATAAAAATTAACAATAGTTCCAAAATGTATGAAATTTATAAAACCGACAACGTCATCTGCCGGTTCGTGTCGGTCATACCCATACTATGCCACCCGAAGGCTAGGTCATTCCGAATCAGTGACATCTCCTTAATTATTTATTAGAATGTTATACAGTAAACTATAATTTCAATCTAGATAAAATGCTAAAAGTGACTATTAAATTTATTTTCATAAGGATGAATATCAAAACGGCGCGGTAACGGTCGCGTAGCAACGACGGTTGTTATTAAGATTGCAGAATAAATTGCATGTCAAATTAGAAATAAGTATTTTAATATATTAGTATATATGTGTTATGTAATGTTATATAGCNTAATTATTTATTAGAATGTTATACAGTAAACTATAATTTCAATCTAGATGAAATGCTAAAAGTGACTATTAAATTTATTTTCATAAGGATGAATATCAAAACGGCGCGGTAACGGTCGCATAGCAACGACGGTTGTTATTAAGATTGCAGAATAAATTGCATGTCAAATTAGAAATAAGTATTTTAATATATTAGTATATATGTGTTATGTAATGTTATATAGCCTTTAGCACTTCTGAAGAATGCAGCTTTTATACAAAACAAAAACAAAGTAAATCGGACCAGTTCATCGAGAGATCTTAGCGTTCAAACAAACAAACAAACTCTTCCGCTCTATTATATTAAGTATAGATTGATTAGCTTAAATTAAAACCACTTTATGAAATACTACAAGTGTCGTTCTAAGCTATTAAATAAATATAATTTAACAAAATAAAAATTAACAGAACAAGTTGCAATTTGGCATGCAGGCACTTTAGAATATGTGTGCTCTAAGAAAAAAAAATTCTTACGGGAACAGGATAAATCAAGATTTACCACGTTACTCTTTAAAGTCGCCCAGGCAAACAATGTCTTATATAAAATAAAATATTAATTAAAAAATCTTTCTTTTCTTTTTCTTCTCTTATATCATGAAATTATTTAGGACGAGAGAGACAAATCAAATAATCCAAACACGACTTATCTACTTTTTTTAGTTCAGAAAACCTTTTGTCCACCTTGCAGTCTTTAATCATGGTGTATATTGTATTTTACAAATACCTTTCATTTGAATTTTCATATTAGGTAATATTTATTATATCGAGTTATTTTATTGTCACCAGAAATAAAATCGTAATCCAAAATCCAACTAAATAGAAACTGGGAATATTTAGAGTTCACATCGTTATATATTACTATACAAGTTTATGCATAGGATTGGGTTTCTCAAAATGGATATAATAATGAAATCCAAGATTCAATGTCAAGCTGATATCATCACATACTTACCATGTCTCTACGAATAACTGGTATCAAAATTCCCTTTCCCAAATTCAAACATGAAATATACTTTTTTGAACGATAAATTATGATATTTCACATTTACTTACACATTTGAACTGGTTAAGCAATATGAATTGAATTATCAACAGTAGTAAGTAACCTTTATGATAACGTTGAATTTGGTAGGGACGAAATTAAATAACTGTGAAGTCACTAATTTTAGTAATGTTATTAGGGCAACAGGCAGACTATTTGTTTAGGAGATGGTGGCCTCGGAACGGTGTTTTTAAATGAGTTATGGCTTATAAAACAAATTAGTAACTGGCCTATATGACCCATGAAAATACAGCTCCAGGCTCAAGTAATAATGATATGAGAAAATATGAAAGTTTTGCTCACTTGTTATTAAAGCTATGATGTACAACATAATAATATAATATTTCTTAAATAAAAAGTAATCATTTACTTAAATATATATTTATTATTTTTTTAGTTTTCATTTAACTGCGGAGTTCTACGTGAAGCAGTAGAAGCCGAAGCTGTCTTTCTTATTCATATATAAAATAACCATAAAACTAAAAACATATTATTCTTGGAATATATTAGTTTAGACGGTACTAAAGAGAAATAAATGCGCACTAAACTCATTTTTACGTACAAATGAAATAATTATCCTATCCTATTCCTATATCTTATAAAACAAAGTCGCTTTTCGTGTCTGTCTGAACTTTCTAACTCTTCTTCTTCTAAACCACCCAACGGATTTTGATGCGGTTTTCACCATTAGGTCCAGTATTTCTCAAGGAAGGTTTATATATAGTTTATTATTTGTACATTCTTATGTAAATTAACATAAACACGACAAACGTGTATAAAGTCCTACCCGTTGAGACACTTTCGCACATGCACTGCTCTAATGGTAAGTACTACATGAAAATAATGTAATGAAATATTGTTCCTCTTAATAAGATCTACAAAAAAGTCCGCGACAGCATATTCGTATCTTTTAAGGATAACGTGTAGTGATCATATTTCTGTCTAAAAAATAATAATTTCAATATATTTTTTAATGTGAGGGATATTTTTCCATAATGGTATTAATCTTTATCCTTTAAAATACTTTATTATTTTTTAACGTTAAACGAAGATACAATTTGCTTTTTACACTATTTCGAAGCTGCGAATAGTTTTAGAGAAAAACGCAATTAATTGTTGACACATCACGCCGTTGACACATCAGCTATGTTTCACTTATCCCTTGCTCTCAGCATATAAATAAGTATATTAGTTACGTTGGCCATTTAATGTAGATCAAAACTGTCTTTTACTGTTTTTCATTTTAATAAGTACTTTAGAAGTTGTTACAATATCAAAAAATCCTTGCTGCGAAACGGCTCGCCACTCGCCATTCGTCCCTCCGCCCCCCGCGACGTTTTGCGTCCGCCGCGCCCGCCTACCTTACACGCATCGGTGGTTCAGTGGTAGAATGCTCGCCTGCCACGCGGGCGGCCCGGGTTCGATTCCCGGCCGATGCATTCTATTTAATTTTCCTCACAGGCAGCCACGTAGTGCTTGCTTTTCATCAGGGACAGAGTACCCTCTTCCCTACCCAACCGGTGTCGTCGTTTTAACAGTATTAACCAAAAGCTCGAAAAAAACCCGCCTACCTCTAAGAAGATTTAGATTTAGATGCAAAGAAGACTTAGATGCGTTTCACGTATTGGATAATTACAGTTGAATGTATTATTTCAGCGCGATATATTTGGTTTCATATTTTTTCTAGTAGTTATTAGTAGGTAGGCTTTTGTTTATAATTTCTTCAGTTTAAAAATAGTCATTTAACTGTCTCAAAATAGTCATTTAAATATATTTTAATAAGTACTTGAAAAGATTAGTAGCACAGATTTATAATTGCGTTACCTACTAAAAATCCTTGCTGTGTAAAACAATTGGAAAATCCTTATTGAAACTATGAAAATGCGGGTTGCATTAGTGTTTAATTAATTTTCACATCACCTTAAGTGCTTTGCAAACATACATTTAATAATCCAGTAGTTAAAGCGGGCGAAGCCGCAAGAGGGTCGCTAGTATTATAATAATGAGGTTTTTATTATTGATATTATTACATAACACACACACACTAACTTAACAAAGAACTATGTAATAATTAAGCATTTTTTTAAAAATGGATTTTTTCGGAATGATTACGGTTTTTTTAAAAATATTTCAAACAGTAAAAACAAACGGATTCAAATAATACACTTATATAAAGAATTTTCTGTTTGAAAATATTATTAAATAAATTAATTAATTGCATCCTGCTACTTCTAATTATATCTTGGAAAATATATTGTTGTTATTTCTGTTCTTTGTCCTTGGCATACCGAGCGTGCAGGAAAATATATTATTAATTGCATTGCTATAACGATGACAGAAAAAGCAAAAGACGAATGTGTGTAAAAATAATGATGATATAACATACATGACGCAGGGGCAAACGCGATCGGGTGTAGGTTCGATTCCCACTCGTGGAAATTAAATATTAAATATTTTCATTTCCTCGCTCTAGCACGCAATCCTTTAGAATTTGATGGAAATAAAGGAACGGAGTGTCTTAACACTACGTTTCAAGTTTCCTCTGCCTACCCTACTATGTGCGGGATACAACATAAAACTGAAAAAAATGTCATACTCGTACGTGTATACATACATGTCATGAGTATATATTTTTAACATATTAAAACTTCGCTTTTAGAGTGACAAGGAAACCTTTTCGCCTTCATTTACTAATAGGACAATGATACAAATTTAAACACTGCTTTGCACTCACTGTGTAAATTTTGCTTGTTGAAAATGTAAGGTGCTTTAGAATTTAGATAAACAAGTTTTAAGTATACGAATGTTATAGAAGTAGGATTACTTTCAGAAGAAAATAAACTTTACGTAACATTTCATTTTTCCTGTATTCATTCCATTTCAACGAAAAGGTCTAATTTCAATGAAATTAAGCTCAATCAAATACTTAAAACATATGAGTTTAGCTATTATAGCTGTTATTTATTGGTGCTATTAATACTGTTCTAATGATAATTTCAGTCACGACCGCCATCCTCAATGAGGCCGCCGATACGTTATATTAGATTTACTTGCAGTATACCCATTATAGTCTAGTGTGTATAAAAACTGCTGACTAGTATAATTGTGTCTTATATAGACAGAATATATGTCTTAAACAAATAATTATTTGATTTTTAGCACCAAATACAATACTATTAAAATTAGATACCAAAAAATAAGTTTATATGTATATATATAATAAATATATAAAATAACATATACATAGAGAGTTGGAACAGAATATGTATATTCTGTTCCTAGAATATTAAGATTAACATATATGTTGGTACAATTTCAGATAAAATTTTGGTTTCATACAAGAAAATTATAATAATATTTTATTTTATACATTACGTAAGCCGCAATATTACTTTTAATTAAAATAAATTTCTCAGTATGAGAAACATTAAATTCATGAAAATATATATTATTAAGTTTAATTACAGTAAATAATAGTTTAAAATAATACATTTTAAACCTTACCCGCATATTACAGTGTTAAGCTCGACGTGAACTTTTTATCGATTTCTTATGTCGCGTTAAAAGGGCTCATTTGGTTTTATTGTATAAAATGGATGGGAGTGTAATTTGCATTGAGTCGGTGGTCACGCACATCGTGGGGAGTTACCTTTTTTTATTGTTCGTCTATACCTTTACCGTACCTTTAATGTAGGGGGTGGTTCGGACCCCACATGGAAGTTAAGGGTTATATCTGACAAAACACTTTTTGCGGTGAATTTTTCACGCCTTTGTGATTGAAACCCGCTATTAAGTGAACAAAGTAAATATGACTTACTCGTATGTTTTATTTAAGTCGTATATGTATGTGAATTTCTTTTGTAGCCTGTATACAAAGTGGTTCGTGACGTCATTACTTTTTAAGATTAAGCTATTTTGGACTAAGAAAGGTTATTTATGTAAAATTATAATAATATATTTATTTACTACTAATTAAGTATAAGAAATAACAGGTTATTTTTCAAAACTCTTATATCTTACGGGAACTCGTAGAGTACGCGACGGTACGTTACGGAACTCGTAGAGTACGTGACGTTGACTATTAATCTTTACATTTTATTCAGTTATTTTTTATTAACATAAGCAAATAATATCTTAAAATATAAATATAGACTTAAATATTAACATTCATTAATGTTATCAGTTTTAACATTGCAGTTCAAAAAATAAAATATTCGTTTGTATTTTATTGTTACTATATTATAATTTAATCATTATTAAATAATAAATTTTGCTTGAAATTAACTAAACAATGAACCCTGGCGTGAGATTTGCTGCTATTTGGAGAATCTATACAAGTATCATTACACTGATTATCGTTCCACTTTAATGGTCTAATAGCAAAATGCCAGGATCAACATCTTAAGAGGCTATCGCTTAACTGTTGGTTCTAGAACCGGATGGAGGAGTTCGAAATATTTCTTGTTATCAGGGCGTTACTCGAACTGAAATTCAAATTATATTAACTTACTCGTTGACTTACGCGACTGATATTTAGTTAAAATTAAAAATCACAATACAATGAATAGCAATATTTAATAACAGTAAAATATCAAGCTTGTCAGACAGCCGAGGTAGGATCAGTTTTCGCTCGTATAATATGTTTTTAAGATGGTGTACTATTACGATAGTAGAAAAAAATATAAGTGTAATAGTTTTGAAAATTCATTGAATATAAGAAGCTGATTTGATTTGTTTTAACATTTTGTATTTGATTATAACCATTGATTATTTTCAGACAACAAATAGAGTCGTCGCCCTTTTTGCTTGTCTTATTGTAGATATATAAACACAATAATATAATAAATATGTTGTATTATATACAACATTTTACTTGCTTTCTAATTAAACTAAATATTTCCAAACTTTATCATACATAACATGAGTATAACCCAATATTACTTAAGTTTCAGCAAGAATGCTCATAGCTGGTAAGAAATTACAAAATAGAAGTTTCTCTCCTCTAAGGGGATTTCATGGATGTTTTAAAATATCTCAGCGATATAATATACGGGTACGGGTATAGTTATGTGTAGAGCGCGTCAAGGCGCCAAGGGAGCATTATTTCAAAGAGTTGGCGAACACAGTCGTAAACCACTAACGACTGCCCGACCGCGATAATGAATTCACTCTACAGTCTACACTCAAACTCGCACCGCAGCTGATTCTAATGAGGACCTCAAAATATTTGAATAAACACCCTGATTTCTGAGAAAAAAAAATAAAAATATTAGAATCTTGAACTTTTCAATGATATGATATCGTACTATCGTAGTATTATAATTTCACACAATATTTTTTTAATAGTGAAAATATTGTCAATTGAATAAAGTTGGTATAAAATTTTAAAAATGTAAAATTTACGTATAGAAAAAAAATCAATTATTTAGTTACTACAGAGTTTTAAAGGAAATAAAAAACTGGTCAAGAGCGTGTTGCACTCGTCCACGGAGGGTTCCGTATAACATTCAGGATTGTACCATAGGTCTACGGGAACTACCATATACTATTAGTTTTAATTACGTGATGAATCTCATATAAAATGCAGCGTAAACTTTGCATTTCTCGTATCTTTTTTTAAGATACGTTGATTTCCTAGCTCTGAGAGATGGTAGACTTGAATATTGATATTAATTTCTGATTGATACCTTCACGCGATCTCGAGATAAGGAGTCATAACAAACGGAAAAAAAATATTCTATAAGGCTTCCGATTTTCCTTTTAAGGTACAGAACCCCAAAAAACCGCGAATAACGTAGTTAAAAAATCCCCACCACATAAACTAGTTAGTTGTGTGAACGCTTAAAGCCCTGACAGCTCGCAAAAGGGATGATGTGCGCGTTTCGCGTCCCCTTTTATGAAACTATAAAATAACCGACCGAATACGGTAATTAGTGCACCGGCTAATTAGTTCCCGGTCGTTACACTACTGTAAATACGACCTAGATTTTATTTCAGGGGACTAATTAACTAAACTAATTATAGCTTCCTTTTTACATATTTCATAGAATATATCATGTTTTTTGTAAGATTTTCACATTTTATTTTTATATTTATTGAAAACTACTATAAATACAATAAAGTTAGAAAGACGATTATGAATACTAAGCGAATGTAAATACTGGCGGCCCCAACGCGGCTTCGTTTGCATAAATTTATTGTTTTAATCAAATTATACAAAATCTTTACCTAGTGTTAAGACACTCCGTTCTGCACCGAAATTTCGAGGCATTGCGTTTTGAGTGGCAGAACTCAACGCGCATTGCCTTATTACCAGAGCGAAGAAATGTAAATATTTATAAATAATAATTCATTTCCCTGTGGGAATCGAACCCACGACCGGCGCGTATGCACTCGTGTTAGCCACACACTATAGCCTCAACTATATACGCTGGTGCTATATGTTTCTTCTTATACGATTATTAGTAATAGCGAGTAGTGCCACAGGTAAAATAATTTGCATAAAGCATTTCCTTACTTTATAGCCAACGTCACGGCATCTATAATGACTGAGGAGGTATTTTGCGACGCCTTTAAAGCTGCAATTAGAGTGGTCTGGTGTAAAAGTTTTTTATAAGTACTCCTTGGGAGCGAAAGAAAATTTAGTTTGGATTTTAATTATAATGTTACAAAGTGTTGCTTTTATCTTCTATTAATATCTAAGTTTCTTATAGACGGTATTATTTTAATTTTCATTTTAATGAGCTACTAATAATTAAAAACTTGTTTGAGGTATATTAAAATTTTGCTACATGTTATCATTATGTATTAAATAGAGTGTACTTTTTTAGACTCTATATAAGCAGGATAAGCAGTGAGAGCCTGGGAAACTAGTGTTAAAGCACTCCGTTCCCATAACGTTAGCCTCTTTCCGCCGAATTCTGTAGGCATTGCATGTTAAGTGGCGGAACTCAACGCCGCAACGCTCAACTCAATGTATGAAAGTGTACTAAAATATATTTTCAAGATTGATATTCTTGATACCATCGGGCAGTGTGGAATGTATTTACATAACTTTCCTTAATGTAGGCGTAATTTAGGCGGTCAATTTGTTCTCCTAACTTAAAAATTCCAACTCGTATACAAAATGTTTATATGAAATATAAAATGTTTTTCTTTTTTTTTTAATTTATATTTAAGTTAAAAGTGGTAAGTAAGGTAAGATGTGGTATGGTGTAGTACAAAATTATAAGCAAATATGAAAAATAATTTTATACATAATGTTTTTTTTGTAATACAAATATCTGCTTTAGCATTTAAGGTGACTTTTAATGCAGAAAGTACGAAATGGAAACATTTATAACACGTTGCTTTTTTGCCTTTGCCAACACCGAAAAACATTTAAAAAAATAAAATCGCTGTTTTTGTCTACAACAGCGAAGAAATTAAAATAATTTTGATATAAATATTCCCCTAAATGGCAATCGAACCGACATACGTCGCCTTTATACTCAGATGCCCATCCCATCGTGCCTATATGATCTCCTCCAAAGCTGTAGAAGAGAGTAAAATAAAATATAAATAAACATCAATAATATATAAGCAACATTCTAGACTCAAGCCTTCCTTTAAAAATATTTAACTGTATAGGTTGACTTGAGACAGGCTTAAGTATTTAATGACATTAACTTTAATAATATCACAAGTAGAATATATTTTTTGTATCTCTCTATTATACTATATTTATATTTCTATTTATAAAATAAAGATTGCAGTCGTAGTGCAGTAGCACAAATTGAGACTGTAAACTTGACAGGTATGGTGAAAGGTTATGGGTTCGATTCCCATTCGAGGAAAAGAAATTTAATTTAACAGTAAGTATTATTTATAGGGGAAAATAAGCTATATACAACTCTTTTCATTAAATGAAGCGTGACTGTGAAAAAAATCCCAATATACACTCAAACTTGTATTTATTTGTTATTCTACAATCCATAGTAATATATAGCATAATATATTGTTTTAACTTGTCACAAAGTTTTAAATTCCGTGTATTTTTGGAGCATCACAAAGGATTCGAATGAATTGTGATTTTTCCAGCGTGACAACATACCGCTTACGAGCGCCGTGATGGTTTTTTTTACATGACGTACAGCCACGTCGCCGGAAGAATAAAGGCTAATCCCACATAACCTTAATTGCCCAAATCGGGAGCTTTTCCATAATAACCACCAAAGCTGTATATATAGGTACCTACATATATACAGTATGTAGATATATCGCAAATTATTATTTATGTATCCTATGTATGGTTTTGTTATTAGCTTACATTTCATTAGGCAAGCCTAATTAGGTTTTGTATTTTGAATGGTACGAAAGTTCATAGAAGTAAAATATTCAATATAATTTTTGTGTAAATGGAAATCGATAACAAAATAAGAACAAAATTATCGTTTAAAATAGAGCCATCCATTGTTTTAAAATAAACTGCTGTCAGTTCAATCTCAACTCAATGGAATAGCAGTATGTAAATTATTTTAATTTCCCTGCTCCCGATAAAACAAAGCATAGCGTTGAATTTCGGTGCTCAACAAGCAACGTCTAAAATCCGGGTGAAACACGGAAAATGAAATTCCCAATACTAAGTACTCTCTACGTACCCTTTGCATTGCGTGATTTCGGCTTACGCTACTGCATATAGCAGGGTAGGCAGAGGGAAATTAGTGATAAGACACTCCGTTCTCTTCTTTCCACCGAATTTTCAAAGCACTGCGTGGATAACGAAGAAATGAAAATATTAATAAATAGTCGTCTACAGCCACCATGCCTGCTTTGAGTGAGCATAAAAATAATTCGATGTTATTTAAATTCACAGGTTTTTTTGTACACATTTTTTTGCAAATATTTCTTATATGAAGAGACAAAATAAACAGTATAGATTTTTGCCCTTACTAACTAGTTAATTTAAATATTGTTATAAGTATAAAGTTTGTTGCAAATTCGCTACTCGTTATATTGTCGGATATATTTTAAAAGTCCATTCACAATAGTATAAAAATGTAAATAATTCTGTAAAGACAATTTTAAGTAGCTACTTATTAGTTTTTATGTAAATGAATTGAATATTTTAACTTAATACATTGTTATCAAAATAAATGAAATATTATAAATTAAAGCTAATATTTTAAGACTTAAGGAGAACATTACTTGATAAAATTACATTTTATATAATATATATACATAGATATAAGTAACTGATAACAACGTAAAAACGATGTAAGCCTTCTCAAATATATAATAGTTTCATAAAAGTATTACTTTAGATATTTTGAGACCACAAAACGAGCCAGTGTTGGCCAGCTTCCTAGGTAATAACCACGCCACTGTAAAATGTCAATAGTAAACTTCTCTAGGTTACAAACATTTTAACTTTAATCAAACCAGTACAATAGTTTGGATTTATATTTTTATATATAAGAAATATTCTTATATAGTTATAATAATGTGATTTTCTTAACGTAAAATAAAAAAACACATTTTTATAGATAGCTGTAACTTTAAATCAATTTATTTTATGATTCATTAAAAATAATTTCAAAATACTCCAGTTATTATTAAAAATTAAGGTAAGGGTTACAATTACATTGTTTGTAAAACATACAGAATCTTTGTCTATCATTTTAATCTGTGTTTAGGAACTATTTTGTTAACACCGATATTTTATCTTTCGAATACAACTACTATACTTTCCTCATAGTTTGCATCTTATAGAGTTTTCCTAATTTTGTCAAAGTAATACTAAAATATACAAATACAACGCTTTTTCGTAATTGTAAATTGAGACTCAAGTTTAAATAACCCTTAACCAGTACTGAAAACTGATACTACATTTTAATATTTTGCGAAAAAAGGATTACAAGAAATGACTGCGTTTTATAATAACTTGTTGTACATTAATTATATTACCAGTACTGCTATACCAGTGATATCCTCAGAGACAAAAGGTTTTATCATTTATTAATGTTTGCGAGCACTGCTTAGCATTACATAATAATATTTTCCATGTACGAGTATGCTGTGCACAGGAAAATTGTCCTTTATATTATATTTTATACCGTATGTAGGAGAGTAGGGTGTAGGCAGAGGGAGCTGATGCTGAGACACTCCTCTCCTTACTTTTTGCTAGAGGCCGGTAAACGCGACAGGTTATGGGTTCGATTCCAACTCGATGAAATGAGATATTTAATAATTTAATTTCTTCACTTTAGTGTCGAGGTAAAACGCGGCGTTGAGTTCCGCCACTCACTTCGAAATTCCATATAATCCATCCATAATCGAAATGTAAACCATTTGAATTTCACATATAGTGAAAATAGCGTCTTACGTGCTTCTCATCGTACTTTACAAGATTGAAATGTACGACGATAAAGAACTTTAAAATATATTATACATTCAATTATTACAATGACTATTAAAAAAACAGATGAAATCAGCTTTCGCTCAAAGGTATATTTTTTACTGTATATTCGAAGCGGGTCATACAAAAGCTTTATTTTCCTTTTAAAATCTGCTGCTTATTTAATAGATGTTATAAATCATTTATCTTAGTCAGCAGTCTTTCCTAGATTTCAATTCACAACTGCTTGGTTGAAGTGTCTTATTTATATTTCTTATGAAACAAATTAAACATTTTTTTTGTTATTACACAGCAGGTATAATCCAATGCAAGTATAAGTTTTTCTTAGTTGTTTATTTTAGCTTTACGCTGTATCCTACACTTAGTGGGGTAGGCAGAAGGAATCCGGGAACCTAGTATTAAGACACTCTGTTCCCTTTTTAAGACATTTCCGTTGAATTTCTTAATTGTAATACAAATTAATACTGTATGAACTACTCGTAGTTCTAGTTCCGACAAGTGTTACACCAGGTATTTCTGACTACCTAGCATATGCAGTAAATGCATGTAAATAATTTTAAACAATTGCAGTATTAACTGAAATGCAATTTTAGGCCGTGTATATTTTTGTTTTTAGCTGCGAACACTGCAAAATATATGACATTGAACTTTTTTTATGTTTCATTAAAGCTGCAACGTTCACCATAAGTTAGGTTGCCGGAGAATTAAGCCGGGATACGCCCGTTACTTAGCGACGTATTTGTACTACTTTCAAGTAAAACTGGCCGGGGGCCAACCGTGATGATGTTATTTCGTTCTATACTGGCACATCTTGATTACTTAGAAGAACAAAATTTTACAATTAAGAATGTGAATCTTTTTGCTAGTGTTTTTTTTAAATAATTAAATAATTATATACATTTATGTAAATGTATATTATATTATATATTTTTTTCAATGTGGGAATCGAATCCACTAACGTTGCGTTTACAGTCAGGCGCAACGAAAAAAATATATATAACAACGAACATAAAATCACACATACAAATATTTTATGTGTCATATGCCTCCGATATTTTTAGTGCCCGTAGTGTGCCCATTACTATTTACTCTGCGATATTCTTCCCTCGTGAAAATCTCTCGAATGCGTTCATAAATCGAATAGGTTGATGTAATGGCGGAAAGGGAGCTCTGGATTTATGTTCGTATGATTTACAAGAAGCAATAGTCATACTATACCCATTTTTTGCTCAAAAGCTGGAAATAAAGAACATATGAAAATATTTAATTGCAAATATTGTCTTATTTATTTATTTTATTTATATTCTTTATTGCACAAAAAATAAAATAAATGTACAATAGGCGGGCTTAACGCTAAGAAGCATTTTCTACCAGCCAACCTGTTACGTGGGAGATCAAAATGTGTAGGTGTGCAAAAATTTAAAATAAAAAATAAAATTATTATAATAAAATAATAAAATTATTAAAATAAAAATATATTCCGTAAAAAGGTTTCTTTTTCTTTTAGAGCCTTAAGAAAACTTCTACACAATCTTCGCTATTTTTAACATGGCAGCCGACTATTATTTTAAAAAAGCTTTAAGATAATACGAGGTCACGGGCTTCTTTATTTTATAAGATATTTTTCAAGTATATTTATATTAAAAATGAATAAAACTCTCGGATCTAGTGATGTTGGTAATGCACAAGCAAATAGTCTTATATTATTTCCATTCCATTTTCGTATACAATACGATATATGAAAATATTATACGTGTGATTAACAAGTTAGTGAGTGGTTAAACTCCACGGGCCACTGAATTATTTTTGCAGCGGCGTTGAGTAGCACCACTCAACACACATTGCCATGGAGGCTTGGAGTCAGGCGAAAATCGGAGGGTTTGAATTAACACAGACATTTCTTTACCTAACTTGCCATGCGAGAGAAAATATGAAGCTGTGTACAAATATGCATAATACGCGACAAGTTTTTCTTCTCTTTTTTTCTAAAGAACTAATAATATTATTAACCTCATTTATTTCCCTAGTAACGAGGCTTTAGGTGTTAAGCAAGTTGAAAAAATATATTACTTAATTGGGCCGAGCTAAAATTAAAAATACGTTGACAATTTCTATCTTCATTAGTACATTTATGTTGTTTAGAAAAACATGTGCTCTTAAAACAAGTTTTAATTAGATGTACGTATACATAGATGTAATAAAACTACTTCGAACTTATATTTTTATTATTAGTTTTATACACTGTTGAGTGTTACTATTTGATTAAAATGGCCTCGGAGTTATTTTTAACACAATAATGATAAGCCTAGTAACTATAAGAGCAATACAGGGTTATATATATGATAATAGAAATATACTAACGTTTTTTAGCAAATAAAAATGTATACAAAAGTGTTTTTTTTTAAATTTGAGTATATACTACTAATAAAAGAGGCACAAAGCTGTAAACGCTGTTGTAAGTTTGATTGCAAACAACATAATCAAGCGCGGCGTTGGGTTCCACTTAACACAATAAATATCTTAATAATTAGACGGAGATTCGGCAATAGAGTGTCTTGACACTAGGTTCCCTCTGCCCATCATGCTTTATTCGGGATACAGCGTTAAGCTATAACAATATAGCAATACGAAAACAAATTTTAAATAAATACATAGTGTATGTATATACGTACATAAAATATATATGATATTAGTAAATTCAGGTCACATTTTTCCATATAGCACGTTATTATTTTTCAGTCATCTGTCAAATACGTTACTGTCGTTTAAATATGGCTAGAGCTGGTTAATAAATATACGGGAGCTTTATATAGAGTTGTCATACTACGATTTATGGATGATTTTGATTTAGACAAACAATTGAGTTTTTATTTTTGTAAAAAGCGAAATTTGAAATACCATTGAAATAGATTAAGCTGTTTTAAGTAACAACTAATTTTATTATAAAATGCAGTAAAGAAAGTATTAAATAATATGTATATCACATCTTTAAAGACTGGCTATTACAGAGCCCTTATATAAATTTTGTTGAAAAAATAAATAACAGAAATAAAGAATTTTTACAAATAAATTTAGTTTGTTGTATAGTTTAATATTTATTTATTAACCGAACAGTGTGACTACTTGTTATTTCACAACCGAGCTAAGAAACAAAAAGGAACGTAAGTAAAACACACTGCGAACGCTATATTGATCAAAAGCTATCACCCTTATAATAATTTGGATATCCTCGTTTCCAAATAAAAATATCGTAAAGCTTCCATCAGTTTACGTTTCTTCTATTATTACCGGTGTCATGGGCGAATTTACGTAATACATTTCTAGTTCCATTTCTTTCACGTTACTTTATATTCGTCGTGAGCTCGTGAAATTAATCATCCAATGATGATTTCGTTTTCGTGCACCGAAATGGGTTCTAGGCAATACAGGCCATTGGATATTCAGAGCACGATTCAAATTAAGTGATAAAGCGCTGGGAGTCCGCCGCCTGCGCCCGCCTGTCACCGTACTGCGCAAGATGTCGCGTGCTGTTGTACCAGTGTTGCTGGGATCTACTAAATGGTGAAAACATATTTATACTTGGTTGAGTGAAGCTATCCGCTTAAATTTTGTTTGTTTGGTAAGAATGGTGGGAGGACTGGAAATATTCAATGGATTCTTTTTTTGTTTGTGTTTTTTTGGATTTTTCAATAACAATCTAAATCATACTTTGCTCTTGAAAATTGTAATATGTAAAGAATTTGATATATTTTATATTTTTTTTTTTTCCTGAATAAGAAACGATTTATTCATCATTTATCCTAATGATTCTAAAATTAATACATCTTCATGGATGTATATTTTTGTTTATTATTATTTATCGGGCCATTACTGCACGTAAATTGTTAGAGAATACACTATGGAAGTGTATATATCTACGATGCTACGCCATTGAGTAGCGTCATAGACCTTTCGTCTGCAGCAGTTGGATTTTTCTTTTAATATTTATGAAACAAATATACAAGATTTTATTTTAAAACATAATTTATATTATAATTATCATATCAAGGGTGTGACTGTAATGCGACGGTTGTGGGTTAAATTCCTACTCTAAGAAGTGAAATATTAATTTACGTTTATATTTCCATTTCTTTGCTCTGGTGTCGAGGAAAAGAGCGGCGTTTACTTCTGCCACTCAACACGCAATGCCTCCAGAATTCGGTAGAAAGTGGAGAACGGAGTGTCTTAACACTAGGTTCCCTCTGCCTACCCTGCTGTGTGCGGGATACAGCGTGAAGCTGATTGATTTGATTTATTTATTTTATATTTATGTGTTATAATATAATTCAACTTAGATTCCATAACGCTTAATAAAGTGTAACTCATAATAACAACACATATTACAGTCACTTATCAACAAAGCGATCACGTATCGACTACGATATTCATTATCGGCCATTGAGGGTGAGCAGAAGAAATTTGTAAGGGATGAAAACGGCGTTTATGATTTTATGATACTCCTCTATCCCCGAATATGGTATCATAACAATAAAGTGTAACGGCTTTCCACTGAGATGGGGGGGAGGAAAAAATGTCACAAGCACACACGTTTCACTTATAAAGGATATGTAGCAGCTAATGACATTTACTTTAATAAGAACATTCGACGTACACATCGTACCTTAATAATATGATAAAATGGAACGAAATATTTGTAATATAATATAGAGAAAGCCGTGCGTCTGCTTCTCGTATGGCTTCTTAATTAAATTGATATTATTGGGTTTCGTTGTAAAATTTAACAACGCAATGATGAAAGCTAAATAGTTTTCTGAAGAAATTATTTCTTTAACTTTTGCTTATTCTTTGAACTCTAAAAGGACTTTTAAAAGCGGCATTTGAGTGTTAAAGATAATATTATTAAAAAAAAAACAATAAGATACAAAAAAATATTAGAGAAAAGTATCTACATTGGTAATATTTGAACAAATAATAAACTATATCAACTTAACCTGTAAGATCATAAAAATGTAAAGAGTCTTTGTGACCCAGAATAGGTGAGGGGCGAGCGGTTGAACACTGCCAAAGCTAGCGGGCACTCAGTCGCGTCAGGGTCTTCATGGAAGACGCACGTCCAGCGACTCCTTACCCACAAGTTACGTGTTTTAATAGATGTTGATGAAAATTAAACAGTTTTGAGTGTTAGTGAACAAAATAAACCTTAAAGTAAGGAAAATAATTGTGATATGTGACTTTCCGGATTATACTCGAAGAGGATGTTTGTTTTATTAGCAGTTCTCAGCTTACTAATCAAAGGTGAAAATTATATTAGATATTTAGAAATATTCATAAAATATTGGCTAGTCAGCGGCCGGAGCTTTTATTTTATTTCTAATATATAGAAAAATCATATAGAAAAATTGAAATCGTAAATGGTTTTATAAATAAAAAAACATAACTGATATCTTCACAGCAATTTTCAATATTTAAACATTTATTTTACTGTAACAATACAGCGGAGATAATAAAATTACGTAAAAATATACAGAATATTAATTTATGTATAAAATATTTTTATGGAAAATTACCAGAGCACGATGCATGAAGGAAAATTTTATGCCATATAAGCTTTTCCTAATGACCCTTACATACTATGCTCTATTAACGTTATTTCCTAGGATGTAGAAACTTTAATAACTATCTATATATTATATATAAATTTGCATGATAAAATATATAATAACAGTATATGTAACATCGTATATATAACGATCTAGATATAGTTAGTATAAGCCATCAATACATAATTGCTTTTAAACCTACAAGCTGGCAGGCATTGCATGTTGAGTGGCGGAACTCAACGCCGCGCTTTGCCTAGTTACAAGAACGAGAAAATTAAAATGTTATATATTTCCTCGAATATGAAAACTGTTTTGAAAAGAGCAACTGTTGAGTTTCTTGCCGGCTCTTCTCAGCAGAACTGCCTTCCGAACCGGTGGAAGCTTTTTGTTCATATGTTCATTCGACGATTCAAAAGTGCTTATAATAATTGCCTATTTGAATAAAGAATATTTTGAATTTAAATTTGAATTTGAATAGGAATTGAAACTATAACTTAACGGGCTTACCGTCACACGGTTTTGCGCTACGACTGTCCGAACAAAAGTTCATGATAATTTTATTTAATAAATCCATAAAGCATTACAACTTTTTATTTACATATATTATATATTTATATAACTGAACACTAGAAGTGCCAAAGATTGAGACCCGCCATGAACCGCCGTCATGACAAATTTGTGCCATTCTACTTATTTGTTGATTGTTGGTATAATACAAAAAAAAATATTAAAATAATTCGTAAAATATGAAGACCATCTTTAATAATCAATTCTTATTCTTTAACAAATTTTACCCTTCTTTTAAAAATTTTACCCTTCTTTTAATAATAGCCTTATTATTTTTTAAGATTTATACATAAATGTATAGTTTTCAGTTTTTTCCTGTACTAGTACCACATGTAGATGCTAGCTGCCAAAATTTCATAATTCGAAGTTAAGTGAAAGTACCTTATTAATTTTGATTCCCTTTATAGTCGAAATACACGTTTTTTACTATATAAATGGTCATATCTTTTTTTAAGGGCGCTTTTTCAGGCAATCAAGATACTGTAGATCGTCATATAGTTGATATTCATATACTCATATGAATATCAACTCGATTTCTCCAAGCATTCCTGAGATAAAGGCACAGACAGACGGATGGATAAAAAAATGATCTCATAAGGGTTTTTTTTTCCTTAAAAGCTACAGAACCCTAAAAACTTAGGCAGTGACTGCTAAACCTACTATTCAATTTTTTCCGGTCCCGCATCGCCCTTTCACCTCCACCCTGAGGCATGAAAATATGTCAAATTATACCCTCAAATAATAAAATAATAATGGCGGGACAAAAATGACCCAGCGGCAATTCTATGTAAATCTTTTTTTTTTTAATATGACTGCAATAAAATTATTCATATTTTTAATTAAATAAAGTTGTAAAATTGGCAATAGTCAAAAAGTTTCATCTACATAAATTAACAAATAAAAAAGTTATATACAATGAAACTTGCGTTTGGTACAAAAATGGGACGGCGGCGTTTCTAGTGTTAACTACTAATGTGCGGTTTAATACGTGGCTAATTATAACGTCCATTAAAGCCTATAGTCGTACGTCCAAATACCTATGTGTAAAAACAAAGATCTTGAAAGAAGTGAACACTGAAAAGCTTTTAATCGTATAAACGTCATATGATGGTTAGTAGCTAAGACAAATGACTGCCTGAAAATTGGATACTTTTTTATAAATGCTTATATGATGCATACGCTTTTAAGTTTTAGAAAAAAATATGAATTATTCTAGTATGGTTATCTTATATTGTTATGCATAAAGTAAACTGTAACTTAAATCTTTGAGATTTTATTTGGTTTTGCTTGGATAAAATGTCATATGACAAAAATATAGTTATTTTATGTCTATATCTTTTTATATATATAAGGCGGCAGGTACTTGCACTCAACAAGGCAAATCCCGATCCCCTACAGATCTTTCAGTGGAGATGCAAAGCGTGACCGCGTTGAGTTCGGTCACTCAACCCGCTATACCCGGAATATGAGGAAATAACGCAACTCTAATGAAATATATAAACATTATATTTATTTATTAAAAATTCCAAATGAAGATCGATAGTTCAAATGTTATTTTTGTAATTTATTAGCTCGGGATAAGTTGTACCCGCACGTAAATACTCACCTAATTTTTCTTTAATCTTTAATGAATCTCTGTTTAGGATATAAATTATTATTGAGTGACTTAATTAAGCTCACGTTTTCCCGAATAGTTCGACTGTAATATGTTTAATAATTATGATGGATTGGGATGTGTCAAGTCTATGCCAATAAAATAAATTATAAACATTTTATTACTACAATAATCTCAGACTGAGGGTGAATGTAACACGACGGTTGTGAGTTCGATCCCCACTCGGGGATATAAAACATTTATTTAAATATTTCTCTCTGGTGTCGAGTAAGAGTTCTTCAGAAAGTGGGGGGAACAGAGTGTCTTAACACTAGGTTCCCTTTGCCTACCCTACTATGTAAGGGATATAGCGTAAAGTAAAAAAAAATAACTCACTTACCGAGAATTCCGTATCAAGTTCATAGGTCTGTCTGTTCATAGGCCGTAGGTCAACGGTTAATACAACTTATAAACGTTGACAAACCTAAATTTGCACTTTTTCCATATTTCTTTTTTACTTATTGTCAAATTTCATCATTGTAGGTCCAGTGGAAGTACCCTATAGGTTTTCATTACGGGGTGAATTTCATACAAAATACTGCACAAACGATATAACGATATATATATGCTTATATCCTTTGCTTGCGTTGACTTGGAACGCTATATTTTTCTGTGCACTTAGGGACCGTAAACCTGGATATAAGATATTAAATTCAGCATAATACCTACAAGCTATCTTGAGATATATGGTCTTGACAGACGGACAGACAGATAGACGATAAAGGTCATTTATTTATGTACATATAAATATAATATAATAAATTATGTATTATGTATACATGGAATAAGGTCATCACATATGTGCTGACCTTATTTCAACGCCTTCCATACACAAGCTATGATTATATAGTTTTAATAACATTCAAGTTATTTACAACATTTATGAATCCTCACATAATATGAGCTACCGGTAAACCAATTATATGGTTTATAAATTTTAAATATCATTTGAAGCCTTACATGTTACATAAGCTGCTATTATATAAAATGAATATAAAAACTTGTCATTTATTAAAATATCATTAGACTAAATAAAACCAGTCAAGTGCCAGTCCGACACGCTCATCGAAGGTTCCACACCAAGCAATTGTAGGCCAACGAGAAGTACAGCTTATGAAAGTTGACAAGCTTAAGTTTAATGAGTAATAGTTTTACTCATTTTATATGAAATGAACTACGATTAGAAGTTTATAATAGTTTTTATATGTAATATAATTATATATGTAAATTTCCACTTTTTCGGATTATATACAATTTCACTTGTTCTCATTTCGTGACAAATTTCGTATCTTTCGGTCCATGAGAAGTACTTTATAGATTTTGTTTAAGTGGCGAATTTCGTACTAAATACAACAATACCTATGAATAAATGATGCCATCTCATGAGTAGGTTGACTTAAAAGCCAGTCGTGGTGCAGAGCGGCACAAGCGTGAGATGCGAAGCGTTAACGTAACAGGTTGTAGATTCGATTTCTACTCGAGAAAATGAAATATTTAATATTTACAGTTCCTCAACCTTAACGCGCAATGCCTTCAGAATTTAGGTAAAAATGGAGAACGGAAGTGCCTAAATTAGTGCTGAGTTTCTCTACGCTGGATTTTTGACTACCCTTAAAAACGTGAAGCCTAAAAAAAAGACAAAAGATTGAGACCTCCATACTATCTTGAGATTAAATCAATAGTATTTCGAGATGACAAATTGATCCTATAAGGGTGTCATTTTTAACTGTTGAGCTAAGGAACCCTAAAAATTGTTGCTATTTTAGTAAACGTTTTGTTGGTAAAGTTAAATATAATATTTGTGAGTATGAAAAAATAATTTAAAGTCACCTATTACGTACCAACTCTTCCATGTTACCTCGAGGCTTCAAAAGTTGCCAAAATAATAATATTATCAGATCGACCACATTGTCTCTCTCCGCCAGCTCGTGCTTTCTATTTATGTAAGCTTTATTCCAATTCTGTAGAAAGTAATATTCCATTGTGAATGAAATGCAAAATACTGTTACATTTCCCGAGTTTTGCAATGTTATACAATTTTTTACAATAATTTCTGCATTTTGCGCGTATAACAATAACGATACATGTAATTGAGAGAATGTTCGGAGAAGTTACACTATCTCCATTTTTACTTAAAGATGATCCTTACTGACTTGAGTAAGGGGCTATAAGACTTCTTAACTCTGTAAGGCTCTCATTTTTAGGTACATTTCTATATGAACATTTATTATTTTGTAAAGATGTTATAAAGCTACATCAAATCTGTGGCAAAACACATCCTGACACAGATGCTCCCTGGTACACTCTTGAATATTAAAGTAATACGTTTCACAAATAGTTTATACATTTTCAATTCGCAATCCTCTTTATTTATAATTGCTTTTGAAATATGTTTATTGTATATAAACGTGTGTACAATTTTACGTAATATAATTTAACTTTACTTTACTTAAATCGTGGCGTAGGGGCACAAAGTGTGACTGTAAACGCGACGGGTTGTAGATTCGTTTCCAACTCGAGGAAATTCAATATTTAATATTTTCATTTCTTCGAATGTGAAACTGAATAAAAAATCAAATAAACAGAAACGTAAAGCTTATAATACTAAGTTTATTATATGATATCCAAAGCGTCTATAGCACAGTACATATAGATTAGAACCTGGCCTTGTTTCATCTACTGTGTAACTATCTACTGTAGCTTTTGTTCATCCATAGCCACGTTCATAGTAAAGTAAAGAGAAATTGAAGTTAATATTACTATAATGTTATCATAACAAGATACCAACTGAAACAACTGGGGTCCATTCCATCTAATTGTTAAACAAAATTTGAACTGTTACAATTATTTCCACGTCGTGATGCTCCAAGTTTGCCTTTCAAAGATTAAATTGTACGACTTTATTATAAGTTATCCGGCTTTCATGCCCGTGTTTACTCACTCTTAATGACTGTTGGGTCCGACTCAGCCTAAGCTCTGGGGAAATAAAGGAAGCAAGATATACTGTTTACCAACAGATCTTTCAGTCATAAGCTTGTAACTGTACTAAGGATCCAATCTTACAATTTTTTGTACTTGAGGTTATTGCTGCCTTTACAGCGAAATCAGGTAGGTAGGGGTGCTCTGTCACTAAGAAATTGCAAGCAGTGCGTGGCTGCATGAAAGAAAGTAGTCGGTAGCAAGGACGTCCACTAGGGGATTTGAACCTAGGCTTGTAGCAGTCGATCAGCAGATGCTAAAACTGACATTTGATAATCCAACCATGTTGTATAGACTTTGATGCGCTTTTTGTGAGCTTTTTCTTGAAAGTGCGGTGGTAAGTGTTTAGAATACTTCTTTACTATACTATAATAAAATAGTCCATCGTGAGGCTGTCGTAGAGCAGCGACACAAGGGTGTGACCTGTAACGCGACGGCTGTGGGTTCGATCCCCATTCGAGGAAGTGAAATATTTATTTACGTTTATATTTCCATTTCTTCGCTCTGGTGTCGAGGCAAAGCACGACGTTGAATTCTGCCACTCAATATGCAATGCCTCTAGAATCCGGCAAAAAGTGGGGATCGGAGTGTCTTAACACTAAGTTCCCTCTACCTACACTGCTGTGTGCGGGATACAGCGTGAAGCTGATTTATTTTTTTTATTTTTTTTAAATAAAATAGTGAACAAAATATATCGGTGTACAAAATATTTTTTACGGAAAAAATCACTTACGTTAATGAAAAATAGTAATCCATATTTTTAAAATTTCTGCCTGTCTGTTGTCTTATTTTAGAAATATAGGTCGAGCTTGTATAAAAATAATCTATAAGTTAAAAGACGCGACATGAATTTTGAATTTTTACTTATTATTGGGACTTTAACATGTCAATTGTTTATATCAAGCTTAAATAAAATGTGCACAACTATTTTATATAAGTGCATTTTTAAAGTGTATTAATCTCTCTAATCTATTATTTATTTAAATGTATATTTCCATTTCTTCCCTCTAATGTTGAGGCAAAGCGAGGCGAGTTCCACCGCCCATGAAATATCTCCAGAATTCAGCGGAAACTGGGAAACGAAGTGTCTTAGCACTAGTTTCCCTCTGCCTCCCTGCTGGGCGAGATACAGCGTGAAATTGATTTATTATTATTATTATAATATTAGTATAAAAAAGATAAAATGTTGCTAAAGTTCAAACATTACATAGAATTATGTATATTTCATAGTAGTATAATAAATAGATATTTGTATAATTAATTGTAACGGTTCTCAGCTTTGTTCAAAATTGTAAACTAGAATTCCAAAATCTGCGGCCATTTAGCTGGCTAATAAACCAATGAAGCAGTTAGGCATGAATATATTGTGCATAAAGCGTTAAATTAACATCAGTAAACGTCATTCCACTGCTTCGTTCCTTTGGTATAGATGTACAATGTACATTGTGAGAATCCCCTAGGACCTAGGACTAGTAATATATGTCCCACATAATACCAGAAACTATAAAAAATATTACTGTTTTAGGAGAAGGAAGATAGAGATTATTATAAATCAGTTTAGAAATACATTTCCATACTTCATAACTTTAGGTTCCCCAAATACTAATATCCAGCAAGGAGTTGAAAGTAAAAATTGCGTGTTGAGAGGCGTACCAAAGCAAGAAATTAAAAATATTAAACATTTCATTCTGCCGAGTGGGACTTGAACCTCAATAATAAAATATATTAGTTACAGAAGATTATTTAGAAAATCCATCCCTCCATTGTTATCGTCAAATAACAATTCTAAAAATGCATTTACAGTTTCAGTTTACTTACTAACTTTATTTACTGAAAATTGGTTCTCATTTGGCATATCCATTTACAACTTTAGTCCTAAACTAATATAGTTCTGCTATGAATGTAAGTTGGCAATGAAGTGTAACTTTCCAGAATAAGTTTGTAAATCGATGATAATGTATGCACTAGCTACGTCGGATCGGTAATTATTACAAACTTGTGCAATCACCTACGTTATAGAAAGTTCATTTTGGTTTACCACACTATTTGATAATTTACTATAAACCACTGAACTTTGTATAAAGTTTTAAAGTGGTAATTATTATTATTAGTTAATATTCATTTATTAATTATTTATTAAAGTAATAACCAATTTTATTTAAAGGAAAATATTAACATAGGCACATTTTTATAACTGTATTTACAAATTTCGTATTGGAAAATTATAAGCTTATAAATACAAAAAATAAAATTTTCAGATTTTATTAGGATGTTTTTGATAGGACATTTAACTTAAATTAGCTTCACACTATATCTCTAGCGGGGTAGTGAGAGAACGGAACGCTAGGAAACGCGGTCTCAATGTCTTGATAGGATACATATATAAAATAACCATTAACTACATAAAACTATTAAATTCTTAGTAATTTTATATTACTTGAAAACAACTAGCACTAATAAATTCTCTTACATTCCATAAAATATAATATAATATAAAAATACATGAAGAAAAAATGGACATAACCTCACTCTATATTTTATTATTATCGTACATAAAAACCACACTCGCCTTTTACTCGAAGGCGGGTACTAATATTAGGGATCTCGTATAATAAATGTGCAAAGAAAAGTAACTGAAGAATCCTTGAGAAGATTAATTTTCTTGTTACAGAATCCTTATTACTAAGGATAGTTCGTGTGTCGATCCCTTCGCATCGGCTGAGGGGTCAGCAAGCGCAGTTAGACTGCGATTACGAGCTGGGCGACGACAAACTTTACTCCGTCAAATGGTACAGAGATAATGAAGAGTTCTATCGATACATGCCTAAATATGAGCCTCCGAAACACTCTTATAAAGTTGAAGGGATCAAAGTCGACGTAAGTACTTTCTTTAAATCGTTTTACTAAGAAGCACTCGAGGAGTTAAGAAGGTTAAATGAGCTCGAAGCTACTTGAACGACTTGTTTGTCGTAATTTCTGCTTAATGAATTATGAACTGCTTACATTTAAGTTTAATTAGCAAGAAATTTGGAATTTTTTATCACAGAGATCTTTTTGGGTCGTGTTGAAAAGTTTTTTTTTTATGTAATGCGAAAATGATTTAATATTTTACTTTGTGTTTACTCTTGATTGCTCGGCTGATTGAAAAATAAAATATTTTTTGAATTATTAAATTTGGTTTCTTTTTCTGTTCAATGTATATTAATTACGTTTCTCGTTTGATTTTCTTAATTTCTTTTAGCACACAGTACTGACACATATATACTCGTATATCAATAACCTCAATGATGTTTGTAAAAGCTTTATGATATATTTAATATTTGATGTACTATTTCGTACGTTCTCAAATATTTTGACGTTATTTCATGGTTCTCGACGTATATACTGTTTTCAAGTAACAGTATAGTATGTGATAGTAGAAACTTCCATTTTCTGGAATAAAATGTGGCACTACGACGTCACCAATCTTGCGCTAGATTTAGTAGCGAATATATATCTATGAAGAGTAACCATGACAAGAAAATAATAGAAAGTATTGTACTCTATAATTCTAATTTCTTTTACAAATAGACTATCTCTTCTTATAGAGAATTATATTTGGTTTTAAGCACATCTTTACATACAAGGAAAATAAATACTCTTTTGTATAAACAGTTAAGAAAATAAGAATATTATCCACGATGTTTATATTTCTTGTTCTATTAAAAATGAAAATTCTTATACTATTTCAGATACATTGTTAGTATAAGAAATATGATGATTAAACTTATAAGTTTACAAAGCGTTACTCATACTGTTTTTACTTCACTAATTATATTGATTTAATAATTAGCTTTTAACATTATTTTCTAATAGATACGGACAATAAAAGATTTAAAAACTATTACATTTAAACATGCTTCGTAGGAAGGTGTCAGTCTATGTCATAGTAGTTCTCTTAGAACACGTATCGGGGTATATTATAAATTGTTATGATAATAATGACACGTCTGTCTTGACACTTCGATGTTTGAATATTTTAAATTATCTAAAATTTTCTAAATCTTAAATTTTTCAGTGTAAGTTTCAACTTATAAAATAACTTATTATTTTTTTTGCAATCATTCAAAACCTCGTGTTTCTATTGTTAATAATTTTAGAGGTCGTCGTGGCGCAGTGTGTGTCTGTAAGCGCGACGGTAGTGGGTGCGAATCCCACTCGGGGAAATGAATTATTTTCATTGTCTCGTTCTGGTAAGGAGACAAAGAAAGCCCTGTGTTGAAAAATCGGGCGGAAAAATAGAAAACGGAGTGTTTTGCAACCTTTTTTAAATGAATAAATGATATAGCGTGGAGCTAATAAAAATAATGCAATAATGATTTATTTACTCGAGGTATTCATATACCAAATACACGTGATATCTCAAACGAAATATTTAAAATACCGATAGTAATCTGGCGTAGCAGCTACTTGCCTACGTATCGGTACGCCGTAGCTCGTACGTTTATCTATCGTTACAAATATTTGTATTTATTCAATACACAGCTGTATTTTCTATTTATATCAAACATGTTTCACTGGCTGTGTTTGAGATTACAGCCATATTTTGAAAGGTAACATCAGTTTAAAAACAATTCATGTAGAAGTAGAAAAATCTTAAGTAAAACATGTTTAATACTTTATGAAAATGTAAAACATATAAAAATATGAACACTCTTGGACATTCAAATATTTATGCGTTTTCTAAAAAAAATATTTTATATATTTTAATAACAAGCTTTATTTTAGCTATCAAAATCCGATGATAAAAAAGTTGTACTGCATCCGGTGACATTGAAATCATCCGGCCTATACCGTTGCGAAGTATCGGCAGAAGCACCAAGTTTTGCATCAGCGGGAGGAGAAAGCAAAATGGAAGTAATATGTATGTATTATACTTTAAATATATTATTTCTATTAGGCATTACGCAAGCCTGTTTCAGTATAATGAAAATAGGTTCTTATTCTGTTAATCTTTTATATACAGTTTTATTCTTTTTCTTTCGTGAAATTCATCACTATTTGAGTTGAAGCATAGTCCTTTATTACAATTTTATTATTATTACTATTATTAGTATATAAAAGTATGACTTTATCAGTTTATTGTGGAAACCCTGGTTATGGTCCACTTTTCCACATCCGCATTCATATTCAAGGCAAAAATTGTATTTGTATAAATTCTGATCCGTTCCATTGTTAAAACCATAACGTGAAAACCAAAGAAATGCTAATAGTCTACGTTACACAGGAAAAATAGCGTGTAAGTATAATTTACGTTTATACTAAACTCATAATGAGTGAGAATGGTGCGATGAGGAAAGCGTAATGTAGGAAATCTTAATATACTTTAGTAATATATATTTTGCTTTATTTTTGTTCAGTTTATCTACTTAACGTTGTTCTTTAACGTTATATTTCATTATTTCTTTAACAATACTAGCAAATAGCTCAACATCCTCTTATACAAGCTTAATATATATTCTATTCACATATAAAATACTGGCTGTCTACACCAAAATTATTTTAAGTTAGTTCGACGGCCAGACCTTGAATGGACTGGAAAGGTCTGAATTGTATTTACTTAGCGCTACCCTTGACAGAAGCTGATATTTATATAGGAATTAGCTCCCTACATAGAAACCACGAAAAATAAGTGAACTTTTGAATGAAATGCATTAAGCAATGTCTAAATATTTATATTACCTATACGTACTTATTTTTATATGCGACATAACTATATGACATTATGACATAATATTTTAAATATATTATGCGCTATTCAGCCTACAAAAGAACGAAATGAATGCTCACTTAATTATGTCATGACTAGCGGACGCGCGCAACTTTGCCTGCTTATTTGCACCCTTACGGGTGAATTCTAATAAGCCATGAAACACGTGTTCAATGATATTTTTTTAAGAGTCTCAATTTTAAATTTTATGAAAAGTAGTAGAGATTTAAAGATTTTTCCATACACGCTTCCAACACCTTATTTACACCCCTAGGGGATGAATTAAAATAAGCCACAAAACATATGTTCAATGATATATTTTAAAGAGTCTATGTTTCAAATTATATAAAACCCAGTAACGATTTATAGATTTTTCCCTACTAACTTTCAACCCCTTATTTGCACACCTAGGGGATGAATTAAAATGAACCACGAAACATGTATACAATGAAATATTTTTAAGAGTCTAAATTTCAAATTTTATAAAAATTGGTGCCGATTTAAAAAAAAATCTATACAATCTTTCAACCCCTTATTTGCACCTTTAGGGGGAGGATTCCAGAAAACGATGAAACACGTGTTCAATTAAATACCTTTAAAAATCTAAATTTCAAATTTTATAAAGATCGGTGCCGATTTAATTTTTTTTCCATACCAACTTTGAACCCCTATTTCACTCCTTTAGGGTTAATTTTTTTTTAAAATCCCTTCGTAGTGGATGTCCAGATTACGAAAGTAAACATCTGTCCAAATTTCACGTTCATACCATCAGCGGTTACAGCGGTGCGTGCGTCTTACCTCAGTCAGTGAGGACAAGTCCTTTTATATATATAGATTCAGTATTGCAAAAGAATATCGCAATCATAAATTAAAAATATATAACCCACATTCTGTTTCAATATTTGTCACCGCAATGTCTTCTAATAATTGATAAGCTATTATAGGCTTAAGTCGCCCGACGAAGGAAAACTTTGTTTTTTGTTTTTCTTGTTTATATTTAATTTGCTTTTTGATTGATAAGGGTCTTTTATAGCATAGTTATGCCACGAAGAATATAATTATATATCTAACTTCTAAACTTTCGAGAGATCGGAGGTCTTTGATAAAATGTTCTTAGTTCTTATAAAAAATTGAAATCGTCATAGCGCATAGATTTTAAGCGCGACGATTGTGGTTTTGATTCTTACTCGGGGAAATTAAATATTTAATATTTTTATTTCCTCGCTTTGGTAATGAGGAAAGGCGTGGCGTTGAGTTCCGCCACTCAAAACGCAATTCCTATGCGAAAGTGGAAAACGGAAGCGTCTTAATGGGACCTGAGTGTCTGAATATTGGGTTACCAGGTTGCCTCTGACTTCCCTGTTATGCGCGAGATATAGCGTGAAGCTAGAAATAATATTTGAGGATATCGCAGCGTAGTGAGTCAGTGTCTGACTGTAAACGTGATGGTCGTGGATTCTATCCTCAATCATAGAAATATGAAGAGGGAAAAGTAAAGAGCTGAGTTTTGTGACACTAGGCGCTCTCTGCCTACTTTGCTATGAATCTATAAAAATAAATAAAATTTATCTCTATTTTTTTTTCATGATTTCAATTAGCTTCAGTAGCAAAAAGTAATTGTCTGAGACCTAAATGAATTCTCCAGTGGCAAAAAAGTATAAGGCAGTTAGGCAGGCTTCTATATTAGAGTTTTTGTGTTTGAAATAGTTGTTTTTTTTAGATTTACCACGAGAAGGTCCAAGAATAACAGGCAATGAAGAGGAAAATAGACGAGGTGATTCTTTGTTTCTAAATTGTACCTCAGGACGGTCGTATCCCGCAGCAGTTTTAAGTTGGGATATAGATGGTGAAAAGGTTTGTATAAATTTAGATTCAAATTCAATATATGCTTTATTCAAAAAAAAATATATATTAGCTACCACCGGCTCGGAAGGTAGTTCTGCTGAGAAGAGCCGGCAAAAAACTAAACAGTTGCTCTTTTTAATATTGAGGTTACATTTTTATTGCTTAAAACAATAATACAATGGTAGCTAACCTGCATGAAATTCATATGACTTTAATTAAAAACATTTTTATACTTCAAATATTTTTTTTCGATTACATTTAAAGTAACGACATATATAAATAAACAAAAAATAAACATTAGTTTTACAGTATAATGAAAAAAAGTGTTATTAAATATTTTTAAAACATAGCTTTTGAATCAAGAAAATATAAATACATTTATGATTTAACTATGGAAGTTGCCATTTAAACTGGAATTATGCGAATGAGTTTAATTTTCAATTTTTTAAAAGATAAAGTATAAATTACGCTCACTGGGCTATTCCAACTAATAGCGTACAAAATTATGAAGTAAAAATTGGAAAACCTCCCAGCGACGAAGCTAATTTAGAATTTTTCTTGGGTTTAACTTTTACAAAGTTTTGAATACTTTTCTGATTAACAATCTGATAATGGCTATAATCTTTCCAAACTTCTATTGTTCACAAAAATCCGCACGACCTTTTGGTTTTTATTAAACTCGGAAAGTTGGTAAATTCTTTTGTTATAATATATTTTACGTTTACAAATAACAAGCTCAAAATATATAATACGATATAACTATTAACTTGAGATTTAAATAAAAAATAGGTATATTCGAGGCATTCCACGTTGAGTGGCAGAACTCAACGCCGAGCTTTTGCCTTGGTGCCAGTCAAAGAAAAATATTAATAAATAATAGTTCATTCCTCCTAGTGGGGATCAAACCTATAACCGTCGCGTTACAGTCACACCCTCGTGCCCCTGCGCTACAACGGCATTCAAAATATGATAATAATAAAAAGTCTTTAATTTACTATGTGTGTTGCAAGTAACAAATGAAATAATTCATAATTTCATCAAAAGTTTCAAAATAACAAAGAGTCAACGCTAATGGACTTGTATTGTATAATTTTAAGCTTTTTATAAGCTAATCCAATTTGATTTGTCATTAACGGTTCAAAAATAACAACGTGTTTGTAACTTTAAATATACTAACTGTAGTTCACCCACCACTTAACAATGGGGGTAGACTGCTAAAATTAGATTTTGACTTTGTTCGTACCGATTATTTTATGACTTATTTAGGATATAAGTTAATATTTATTTCGTTATTATATTTTTTTAAAGTAAATTTTATATAATACATATTATGAGGCCAGTTGTGTCGCAGGGTATAAGCGTGTGACTGCATAAGCGACAAGTTATGGGTTCAATTTCCACTCGAGGAATTGAAATATGTAATGGTTTCATTTCTTCGCTCTGGTGTCGATGCAATGCGCGTCGATAAGCTCCGCCACTCGACGGCGGAAAATGGGCAACGGAAGTGTGTTAGGTTCCCAGGATTCCTCTATCTACCCTGCTATGAGCGGGATACTGGGTGAAGCTAAAAAAAAAATACTATGTATAGAAGTCATAGGTCTACAGGACATTTCGATGTAGAAGAAATTTTATAATGTTCATTTTGTTACCGTAATAATAAAAAAAAAATTCACAAACCTTTAAACAGAGGATTTTATTAATATATTATACTTGTTTTAGTTGAACCTAAATTTCCATTAAATTTAATCAAATTTGTTCCTTTTTAAATTATTTTTATTTTTAGGTAACAGACCCAAACCTATTAGTGGAATATCCTCGCATAAAACATGCTCATGGGTTATTATCGACGGCATTGGGCTTACGGGTACCCCCTGGGCGCACGATGGAAGTGCGCTGCACCGCCAGGGTGGCGTTAGCGTGGCGGGAAGGCAGTGAAGCTGTTGTTGGCAACAGTCAAGTAGCTGATAGTAAAGAAGCAATGTTATTAGGTGAGTTAATACATTTTGACTATATTTACATTATCAATAAAGTGAAAGAGCTGGCGCGGGGCACAAGCATAATACTGTAAACGTCACATGCTGTGGGTTCGATTTCCACTAGGGGAAATACATATTTAACATTTCCATGTTCCTTCGTGTGCTTCTATACAACGTGACTTTGAAGTGGTTAGTCTACAGCTGCCACACTTGGAACGCAATAAGCTAAGAACAGAAGTATAAGTGCCAATTTGTGCTTACATTTTTTTAATATTATTAATTCTGGGTAATAGATATAGTACATCTAATTGAAAGATACTCGATACAGTCTATACTCGATTTCACATTTTGTATTAGCTTTCTGGAAAATTACTAAGAAAATACATTTCTAGCTAGAACATGTCGACAGTAAGTAAAAAAATCCCTTTTACTTAAAAAAATTCAGTTCAAAAAATATTTTGTACCAAATTAAAGATTTGCTTAACGCTTATTTTTCAAAGTTCGATATAGAATATCTGGAAATGGAGTATTATGGGATTATTGTCACTTAGATTTACGGGAATATAGCTAATGGAGCTTGCCAAACGTTAAATCTGCAATGAATCTAGACTCGGGTCATATAACCAAGTCCACAGCATAAAATTATTGAGCGAAACGAAACTTATTTAATATTAAGGTTACTTTTATATGAAGTGAACTTACTCGTTTTTAAACTATTAAACTTTCAGTTTTTAAACTATATAAATAGGTTTTTGTTAAAGATGTTTTATGCATTATAACAATATACATACATCTCATAAGTGTCGCAGCGTACACAGAGTGAAATTAATGAATGGTATTACCCGCTTTAGGACCGGAGAAACAAATATTTTATAACAAACAGTCCTTCAGATTGATTAATGCGTCAAAAATTTACATAAAATAACAAATTTTATATAAGATGGCTTATAACATTACATATCTCGTACAATATGTTTATAAACCGCTTTCAAATCTGAGTTCGATCTTTAGATGCCGTTATCATTCCTAAGTTACACATCTATGAATTAAAACGGCATCTCAAGATCGATCTCAGACTTGAAAGCGATTTGCAAGCACGGGCCTAAGTGAATTAACTGATAATTATCATAATACCGACATTGATATTTCCAAACAAATCTTAACCCCATTCATTCCAAAGCGTTAATGGAAACAATACGAAGATATTGTATTAAATCATGTCTAATTAGTTATTCCCCTTGTTTCTCAAACGATTTCATTAACATCCACATTATTCATATTGTAATGGCGCTTGGGGGAGTTTATTTTGGATTGACTTAACGTTCAGTGTTGTCTGTGTTTACTCTTACCGTCTAAAGTTGTTAGAGTTAGCATTGAACGTTATGTATATGAAAATTTAATTGGTAGTTCAAATATAATTTTCAAATATAATTATATGAAATTGTACCAATAGTGGTCACTGCGGCGCAATGGAACAGTGTCTGACTGTAAATGCGATGATAGTAGATTCGATAGCCACTCAGAGAATGAGTATATTTGAATTATATTTATTTTTCGGCACTCGAAGAATATACATATAATGGCTGTGAGCATAATGTTATCCCACTATAGTAGATAAATTATAAAAGTAATATATATTTCTCAAATCTAGAAAGACCACTTGCTACACCATTACTGTCTGTCTCGCTTATTAATATTATTTCACTTCTATTCATTTTAGTGTAATTTTCCTCTTCATCCTGGTATTAATCCCGGCTATTGCCAGGGTCTACCTTCCTACTCAACCTACTCCACTTTGCACGGTTTTTTGCGTCCTCGTTGGTTAGACCATTGGCTCTCATGTCCTGCATCACGACATCCAACCAGCGCTTCCTTGGGCATCCGGGAGGTCTCACTCCAGGAACTGTTATAGCAAGGCACTTGCATCCGACATAGTTCTTAGGCCGGCGCGTAACGTGGCCAAACCATCTCAGGCGACGCTCTTTGAGCTTATCCGCTACGTCACGGACTCCAAGACTACCTCGAATGAATGTGTTGCGTATGCGATCAGACCGCCTTACGCCACACATCCACCTCAGCATCTTCATTTCTGTGACGTGAAGCTCCTGAGTGTGCCGAGATAGTGCCGGCCAACATTCGCTGCCGTATAAAAGAACCAGTCGGATGATGCTCTTGTATATCATCCCCTCGAGCAAGGACGGTTTTCTGCGGTCGCAGACCACACCAGTGACGTCCCGCCATTTGACCCAGGCAGCGGTTATACGACCTTGGACATCATGATCGATGCCTCCAGACTCGTGCATAACGGATCCAAGGTACCTGAACTTTTCCGACTAACAGCCGACGGCTGGCTCAGGACCTATAAGGATGCTCGAGTCCGGGCTCCCGCAGGCCATGTACTCGATCTTCGACACATTTAGTTTAAGACCGCCGTTCTCAAGCGTACCCTTCCAGAGGTTCACTTTACGCTCCAGCGTCAGTCGGTTCTCGTCAATGAGTGCTATGTCGTCGGCATACATCATCAGCCATGGAGGCTGGTCCTAGATGTAAGCCGAGACAGTATCGAGCACTACATTGAATAAAAACGGACTAAGAGCCGAGCCCTGGTGAACCCCCATTGTAATCGGGAAGGGTCTAGTGTCGCCAACAGGATCCCTTTGGATCGCAATGCCCACCAGATACACTGACGAGGCACACAGTCATTTCATTTCATTTTAGTGTAATCAAGATTGATAACTAGCAGTCATGTCATTTGCAAATCCAAATAAATTTTACACGAATTAAAACTACACTAAAGAGTTATTTCGATTTTAATTTGAAGTCTCAGCTATGTAACGAAAATATAGTTACTCCGCGCTTTCATTGTAGTTGAGAATCAAAATAAAAGTTTTCATTCGAATGTATTCAGAAATTGTATGAAACAGGTTTCGTATTTTTGACTTAATTACATAACTTTTTACTTGGCTTGGTACAGCGAGGAGCGTTAGAATGTGCTTAAATAAGCTAAAAAAAGTATTACTTCACTTAAATATTCATATTGTAATTATTTCGAAAAAAATATTAAATACAGTAAAGTTGTTGCTTTTGATGACTTCTTTTTAAAGAAAATTGTCTCATACAGAATTCATATTATCAACACTTTTCAGTGGCCGCGCCTTTCAGAGGGTAAGATTTTCCAACCTTTTTCAAAATGTATGACGGTTATTCCTATGTAATTTAGGTCTATAGGATTTCAGTGTAATATCTGTATATTTTTTTCTATACTTATTATAAAAGAAAGTAGAGCATGTAAAAATATATGCTCGGCTTTAACTATCAATTTATACCTACTTATAATATTATATAGCTATAAAGCTGAGAAGCTTATTAAGTTGAATGCAATAAGCTCGGGAACGTTTGGTTGGAATTTAAAAAAAATATTGGATAATACATCAATTGAGGAACGCTGTATTTGACTATACAATTATCTTATAGTATTACGTATGTAAAAGAAATATTTATTCTTTGAACCGTAGATTCATAAGAAACTTATATTTGTATTAAAAGTTATACAAAATCACAGTTCAATAGACTGAAAACTTCACTCCTAAAATTATTTATTCAACTCGATCCTAACAAGCTCTTAACGTCAGAACTTATTGAAATTTAAAGAGGCCGAAAACAAAGTTTTTTAAAGAGCTATCATCGTTTCATTCCCAAAAAGTACCTCCATTAACCAGAATAATAAACGTGTTGTTTGTTTCAGTGCGGAGCGCGGGCGGGGCGTCTACGTTAAGTATAATGTTGTTAACACTTTCACTTTACCAACTTATAAGTTCTTTAACGGTCTTAGAAACGTGATAAATTATATTTTATCTTACAGTACACAGTATACAGTAACTTCGTTAACACTGTCTGTAACCATCGTTCGAAGGACAATCGTTTAGGCACTACAAATAATTGTGTTTGTAAGTAATGACGTATGTAGGTAGGTAAGTTACTTTTTCCCGTTACTTAAGTATTCTATCCCGTTTTAGCATGACCATAGTGTTTGTTCATATCAAATACATATCTATATTTAATTAAGTCATTGACGCTTGTTTGAGTTTTAATATAGTTATTTTTATATAGAAAATGATGTCAATTTGTGTTATCAATTTGAACGAGAAGCTTTTTATTGTTATTATAATCAAAATTTTGTGATTGTAAATACATGTTTAGGGACGCCTTCTTAGATAATATTAATAACGTGTTGTAAATAATATAATAGATGATCTTTTTTTGTATTATTATTGCATATACTAGTCATTAAAACTTGTACGTATATATACTTATTGGAATGTTAACATTATGGATTCAATATGTGTTTGATCTTTATTATTTTATTAAATTTGATAATATTAAGTCTATTGAAGGTGTTTTATTTTCTTACTATTCAAATTCAAATTCAAAATATTCTTTATTCAAATAAACTTATTATAAGCACTTTTGAATCGTCGAATGAACATATGAACAAAAAGCTACCACCGGTTCGGAAGGCAGTTCTGCTGAGAAGAGCCGGCAAGAAACTCAACAGTTGCTCTTTTCAAAATCAATGGTACATTTCCTGGCAGCTATCCTGCATTTTATTCAATAGACATTAATTCCATACATGTTTATCTTCTAAATATTCTTGAACAATGTAATAAGCTTTACTTGTTAGAATTTATTTTACTGATATTTTAAATTTCGGAAATGGCAAACCTACACCCTACAACCTACACTGCGGAATTTTATTATATACACGTATGCTCAGACCCATAAAAGATTTATTAACTTTTTGGAGGCGAAAACTTGAAGTAACAATATTATCTTTATTTCTCGTTCCTATCGTAGGACTGTCACTATGTTTACTATGACAATGTATATTTTGTCGGACAAAGAGAATATTATAGTATATAAATTGGGAAGCAACTGTAAGAATACCTGCATCTTTGAAAACATCTCGCAGAGAATCTCGCGCTCTTAGTTTATAAATATATCTCACGGCTCTTTTTTGGAGGATAAATATAGACTTTATGTCTGAAGCACTGCTCCATAGCAGCATTCCATAAGATAAAATACTATGGAAATAACTATAGTAGACTAGTCGGGCAGTTTCAACGTCCGTCAAACTTTATTATTATTACTTTATTTAACTTATTAATAACTCTGTATGTCTATTCCCCCTCACATTTATTTTGAGAAAGCTATGTCAGTGCTATTAAAAATATATATTTTATTAAATTCACTTACTCAATAAGCAGTGAGATAGTTTCTTAAAATTTTAAAGCATAAGTTGTATACATTCGCCTTAAATAACAAAAGTGTATAAAATATGACACGTAATTGAAATTTCACTAAAGCTTTCTACTGCTCGTAGATAAGCTGAACACTAATATCGTATTTTATGTGTAGATTTAAATATTTATGTTTACCATATTAATCTATAAATAAATAAAATATAAATGAGAATGTGATATGATATTCCTTTCTGTGACGATGTGATATTTCTTTCTTTATTCTCTAATCTATATGATACAGAGAAATGTGACGTGCTTCACTCATCACGTAATATCTCGAGTATAGACGCCATTTTATTCCTCATCATGCTGTATCGCGCAGATAACAGGGTAGGGGTATGGGAACGTAGTGCTAAAACACTTCCGTTCCCCACGTTGCCTCATTACCAGAGCGAGGAATTCCTCGAATGGGGATCGAGCCCACAACCTGTCGCACTTACAGTCGCCGCGACTGACTAAACATAATCTATATATATAAAAGGACTTGTCCTCACTGACTGAGGTAAGACGCACGCACAGCCGTAACCACTGATGGTAGAAACGTGGAATTTGGACAGATGTTTACTTTCGTAATCTGGACATCCACTAAGGGATTTTGAAAAATTTTAACCCTAAAGGGATGAAATAGGGGTTGAAAGTTTGTATGGAAAAAAAAATCGGCACCGATTTTTATAAAATTAGAAATTTAGATTTTTAAAAGTATTAAATGGAATACGTGTTTCATCGTTTTCTAGATTTCTCTCCCTAAGGGTGCAAATAAGGGGTTAAAAGTTTATATGGAAAAATCTTTAAATCGCCACCGATTTTTATAAAATTTGAAATTTAGACTCTTAAAAATATTTCATTGAACAAACGTTTCGTGGTTTTTTAGAATTCACTCCTAAATAAGCAAGAGAAGCTGCGCGCGTCCGCTAGTTATCTCATAAGTAAAATATAAATAAAGTGTTTGGACGCTAGGTTTTCTCTGCCTACCGCGATAGCAAAACGCGTGAAGCTGAAGGAGCTAGCTATTATAGGAGCATAGCTTGAATAATTCTGAAATTATGTACGTATGTGTTAAGTTGCTATAGAGACGAGTCGAGAAACTTCGCTGGAACATGCAGCTAATAGGTACCCGTGACAGTACTATAATTCATTCAACAGAGCAAAGTTAATTTGCACTTGGATCTATTTAACGAAAGTTGAATCCGAGAGAAATATTTAATATTTAAAATTAGGTAAGTTTAAAAGTACAAGAAGTTAGCATTTTCTGTACAAAACTTTCCTTCCAATATGAGCCTGCAATACCTTTCTTTATACGTATAGAAAATCTGTAACTACATATTATATGAAAATGAATCAGCGAAATATATGTACGCGCACAAATTCTTAACGACAGCACGAAAATGGATAGCTCTTCTCTGCAGTACGGAAAAAATATAGTACATGACCCGAATACGACAAGTTATTTGGCGTTCCCCTCTTACTAAATATGTTATACATTTTTACTCCCTTTTTATTTTGTATCAAAGTCATTTAAAAAAATTGACTAAAAACAACAGTTAACACATCAAAAGCTTGAAGTGTATGCTAAAATCATATACCATTGTGGGGAACGTTAACCCACGCTAAAATACTATTGTATAAAATAAGCTACATTCAACTTAAACGTGATTAAACTGCCTTAAGTCACGCAATCATTGAGACTCTTTAGTAAAAATATTTTGATATTAATCTACATCTTTATTACCAACTGCCAGCCATTTTTTAGCGTTGTATATTCATTCACATATACATTTAAGTCAAATATTTTACAATAATCAATTAACATTTGATTTGAAATTATAAAAAAAACATTAGAAATCTTCGTTCTTAAAAGTACTATATTAAATTTACAAATTTAATTCAAATTCGCTGAAATCATTTTGTTTCACAGACATACCTAGTTTGCTTATGAATTATTTATTTGAAGCTACATAAATTTATGAATTTATATTAATTTCTAGGATAATACTTTTGTGCCAAATATCTATTTTCAATTCTCTGAAAAGATCGAGTTTTAATAAATAGGCAGACTGTTTATTGGGAATTAAGAATAAGAATTATTAAATAATTTAATTATTAATGAATACAACTAGAATGAATGCTGCCCCCAACTACCTTTGTGTGGACTTTACGTTATTCAAATCCGCTTTAATTTTTACATATCCCAACAATTTTTCACAAATAAGCTGGTGTTAAGGTACGCCGATCTTAACATTCCGCACAATTTTCAGACATTTATCGAATCTTTTAATATGTGTTTCAGGCAAACAAAATAGTGCTTTTATTTTTAAAAAGTAGATTAATTATTTATATAATATATTTTAAAATGTTGTTTGTATTGTATTAATAAAGAGAAAATATTTTCTGATACAATTCAACAAATATCTATTTGGATAAACAAGCTCAAACAAACCAACGAAATATTGTTTATTTAGTTGTTTCATTCAACGGATGCGTGGTTTCAACATTGATATTATTAATAAATATTATTTATTTTTGAAGTGCTCCAATATTAAAAAAATACCAATATACCATGAGAAATCAGTGTATCATGAGGATCAAGTGATTTTTTTATGTAAAACACGAGAAATACAAGAACGTTATACAAATTAATGTTTATATGATATTTTTTATTTTCATTGCTAAATATATATAATGCGACGCATTCAACTTCGTTTTTACGTAAAATTTCGTTTCTTCCCGCGACAACAGAATCAAAACCAGACAACAGTAGTGTCTCAATGGGAACGCAGTCACTAGACACTAGGTTTCCAGAAAACCTCCGGAATTTCTTTCTTTGTGCGGAATACAGAGTAAAGCTAAAAAAGCATTATAAATATTTTACATTACTTACATCATATATATGTCTTTTCACGGTCCACAACCCGTTGTTGCTTTCTATTAAAAAGTTTATGTTGAAAATGTTTCTGTTTTCTAATAAAAAGCAGTAGTATCCTGCCAGTGAACAAAGCTTTATTTATTAAGATAACGCTTGATAAAAGACTTTCATTTTTTTTATTAAAAAATGTGCTCGGAGTTATCTAACAAAGTGTATGCAGTTTTCCATGAAATAAGATTGTAATAACATAAACATCACAAATCTTTTTTCTGTATTCGATAACAATTCTCATCCATATAATATACAGTTACAAAAAAAATACATATTTTTTTGTAAAATAAAAAAGTTATTTTTATTTCTGGAAAATCTAAAATAAACGAGACTATTTCAAGAATGATAATAGTCGTTTCACTAAATATAAAAACACTTTTCATACAAAAAATATTTATAAACTTTTTTTTTGACATTATATTTTTAATATTTTGAACTTTTTATACAAAATGTACTTTATCCTTTGTATAAATAAACTTTAACATTTGCCGTCTAATTATACATGTCACACTTTAACAAAGTAGTAAAATACAGGGTAGGACCAGTTAGAACAAGTAATAACAAGTTTCGTCAACAAAACCGTCCCTTCAAAGTGACTTGTCCGTGTTACATTGCGTGACCAGGCCATAATCAGATTGTATGACTATTAGCTTATTTACAGTTAGGTCAGTCATATTTTTCTATCTAGAAGATTAGGTTCTAAATTATGAAAACATAGAAATTTATATCGAACTAATTATGTTTATTTTTTTATTTCTTCTTTAGACATGAGGGTGGAGAAATGAAATTATTAAATATTTCATTCCCTCGAGTGGGAATCGAACTCACAACCTGTGGTGTTTAAAGTCACACGCTTACCTATGGCCTTGCGCTACGACTGACCTAAACGCATGTTTATCAAGTGTAAGATACACTGAAATATTAATACTTTTTAATGTAAACAAAGCGTGGATTTTTAACTTAGTCTATAACCTAGAAGTCTGGAGGACTTACTGTCATTTAATATTTTCATACTCTTATTCATTTATCATACTATAACTAATTATATTATACTTTAAGATAAAAATAGAATTTGTATAATAAGTACATCTTCACTTAAATGTGGGATGATAAAGAAAACATTGCTGGTACCTACTGTGCATTTTGTAGGTTTTGTCAATGAAATTATTCCAGTGAAATTATTCCAGTGAAATGTTTTAAAGTTAACTTAGATTGATTAAAATTCGCAGAAAAGAAATGTGACTTAATAAAATAAATGTTTCTGTCTCTTAAATACAGAAAAAGTAATAATTTCAGTGTCGTTGTGCTTTTTTAAAATTACTATATTCAATATTTATATTTATAATTTAAAAAAGTGTATGTGAAATTGAATATTTTTTTATCTTAAACGCAGGTATGTCTTTCTGTACATTTTTAAGGCGTTATGTTATAGGAGACGGATCATAAGACCCCATTTTACGTAACCGTAAAGGTGAAATAAATATATTTTAAACATTTGTTGCTGGCATTGAGGAAATTGCGTAAATACTCAATTAATAAAACAAGCACGTAATTATATTCATTTAATATTTTTTTAAGGAAAGATGACTGGCGTAGACTCATATAACACAAACTTTTAAATTTAATCAACTATAAACGGAAAATTGATAATATCGTTTAAATACCTTGATTTCAACTAAGTAAGATCTTAATTAACCAAGTGCTGTAATAAAAAAAATAAAGCCACGTTTTATGTTGACAGAATATTTTAAAATGCACATATGTACCAGTTTTATTCGTATATTAGTTTAAAATTCATGTAAATCAGTCAAAAGGACGCTACGCCCTTTTGCGTGTCCCTAGTTATTAAATCGCAGTTCGTGTTACGCCACTACCAATTAAATCTCAGTAACATTCTCGCCATACTGCCGTTCAAAAGGCAATAGGACACATTAAAGTAGATATTTATAAGATAATAAGTTAATTATTATTTAATTATCTAACAATAACAATAATTCAGCCTTTTATTTAATATAATTGTAATATTTGTTTTTTGCTTGGTATTTGTAGATGTGTTAACCAAAAAATTTGTAATATAAAAATCAATATTTGTGCGAGTCCCGCTACGTTCAATATTTTTATACATTTCTAAATATTTTGTTTTGTTAAAAACAATAGAATATTTATATTCAATACACATCAATTTTATTATAACAATGTAATATAATTAGGCATTACATAACAAAGAAACGTAACCGTAGCACGGCTAATAAATAAACTTTAGAAAGAATAATATAAAATTCCTTGTAAAAGATGAAAATATCTGTTATCTTTCTGAAAAGATACTGAAAATATTCTTAAAATATCATCCAAAACATGATATTACACACACAAAAAGTAAGAAAGGTTCCCAGAGACGGTAAGTTTGTACGATACATAGGTACCTATAGTGGGATTTTCCTTTAATTTTTAACATTAGCACGGAGTTGGCATGGTTCCACCATTTGCTGCATCATATGACCATAATCAGATGCATTATCACAATGAAATGTAGCGATATGAACTTTATATTATAATAATATATTCGGTTGACTATTTTTTTTACTCATTATAAATCAATAATAGTTTCTTTCTATATATTTTTAATTGGTTTATGTAATATGACAAAAGTAAATAAAATAAGTAATTACATAATCAAATACTCATTATAAAAAGTACCTTAATCGCAGATTAAATGATAATGAATTATATTAACAAATTAATTACTTTCCCAGGGCACGTAAGAAAACTTGGCAGTAATCCAATAAAACCACTCGCCAAATAATCCTTTCGTAGCTCTAGCTATACCTATCTTCATAGATATAAGTACATACAACGCACATAGCGCTGTATATATTTTATACACGAGAAAATCCCTAATAGGCTAGCTTACTCTAGTGTCCTTTGTTGACATTATTTTTTATTTATACAGCTTGGCTGATTACAACAAAATACAGGTTAAGTAGAAGGAACCTAGGAACCTAGTGTTAAAACATTCCATTCCTATTAAGACACTTCCGTTCACCACCGGGGAATTCTTGCAGCAATGCGGTTTGAGCGGTGGAACTCAACTTTGGGATTTTTTTGGCACTAAAGGGACACAAAGAGATAATATTTTCATTTAGTTTAGTTAAAGCTGAGAAGCTTGAGCTAATAAATGAAAATATTAAATGCTTCACTCCCTCAAATATCAATCGAACCCACAAACGAGCTTACAGTCTCACGCTTGTACCCTCAGCCTCGAGATTATTTATCTGATCTTATATTAGGTAGGGGAGAGCGGGGCCAAAAGTTCCGATTTTTTTTTAACCTCAAATATTGCTACGAATACTTGATTTCAGTATTTATACAATATAATGAAATTCAACCTACATATCATAGGTGAACCGATTTTGATGATTTTTTTTTATTTGAAAGGTAGTGCTTCCCATGTGGAAACCATTTTTTTTTTGGTCTATTTTTGACAATGGTATCTATGAGAAAATCACATAAGTCTTAAATTTGTATTGGTATGTGTATAACAAATGGACGAATAACTCAATTACACGCCAACGGATTCCAATGATTCTTTTCTTATTTGAAAGGATACACTTCAAGGATAGTTTGATGAAAGTTTGGTTAGGTTCGGATTATAAAATCTGGTCAAAATTGAGAAAATTTGTTTTTATTTTGGTAAATTTTAATTATACTGGAATAGTACAAGAGAAAACTTTGATAAAATTATTGTCAGAAGTTAGATTCCACATCGTTGCATTTCTTTTCAACCAACCTCTAAAATTTTCATTTTCAACCGACTTCAAAAAAGGGAGAGGTTCCCAATTCGCCCGAATATTTTTTATGTATTTTCTTGCTAATATACCAAAATGTTAGTTTCCACAAAAATAATACGTAATTGAGTCAAGTTTTACATATCACAACAGATGCCACTCGTTAACAACCACTACCACCACAACCAACACTCGTTAAAGAAGTATCCTTTTAAGGTTACTTATACTTAAATACGTAAAAAGAATATCTCTTGAACAAAAAAAACCGAACCGAAAAACAAGAAACTAAAAAGTAAAAGAGAATTTTACATAAAATAAAACGAATTTTGATTTTGTTAAACCAAAATGAAAAACAAAGATTTTATAGCTTTAGCTTTTCGCGCTCAATATGTATAAGTCATTCTTTGGTAACAGTTTTTATCTTCTTCCTGCAACCTTTGAAAACTACATCCCCTGCTTTTTGCATCAACTCGTATGACACATAACCTTTTCGATAACCATTTTCGAGCATAAGTCCGCATATTACTAAATTACAATATTGTTTCGTATGAAAAATTACAATATTTACATCCCATTATTGGTACAAATGAATTAGCGAAAGTTTTTCCGAGGTCACAACATGCCCCAAAAAACGGGAACATCTATCCCCAAAAACACGTGTTGAAAAAAAAATTAAATATAAATAAGATTAGGAAACATAAATAATTTACAAATAGTGTTCCGAAATAGATAATAAATATAAAAAAAACACTAACATACTCGAGGCTAATCGTTAAAATTTGTGAGACAGACCAAAAATATCAAATGCGAAAATATTTACATTCGTGCACCCACGACGCCCGGGTGTTATTCCATTGGTTTCGGGTGCCACTGGATTGTTCAATATGCTGGAGATGGGTGCGCTATCACATTACATTTCACTATTTTTACTAAATATTCCTATCTCTTTTCCCCGTGAAATTATTTCCATCGGAACAACTTACCTCTATGGAATATGAGCGTAGACCTTAAAAATATTAAGGAAGCATTGGGCAAAATAATTGATTTCATATTAGTTTGTTACTTAGTAGTAAATTTATTTATAAGTAACCTCTATTGTATTTATGTTAATTTAAATTGCAAATTAAATTTCAATTTCGATTCTGGAATATAGATAATACTAATTTGTAATTAGATCCAAGATAATATGCACCACTTTACATAGCATGAGGCGCTTTGTGTAGCAATTATAGAGTTAATAGTCGCATTGAGTGGACTCTATTAGGAATATACATTTTAGATTATATTGAGGTTCTTTACTAAACACTTTTCCGTTGTCTGAAATAAAATGTTGAACAAAATATATATTATTAGCTAAAATTAGCTTCACGCTGTATCAGCGTAGGCAGATGAGGAAGGGTAAAGACACTTCACTCCCCACTTTCTGCCGAATTCTAGAGGCATTGCGTGTTGAGTGGCGGAACTTAACGCCGCGCTTTTACCTCGATACGAGAGCGAAGAAACGAAAATATAAATATAAGTAAATATATTGTTTCCTCGAATGGGGATCGACTCCACAACCGTAGCGTTACGGTCACACCCGTTATTTTAAGAAGAAGGTATGTATGTTCTACATATGTCCGCCATCTTTTACCTAAATTTCTTTACCATTACATTTTATTTTCTTGTTACAATTATTGCATATAAGAAATACGACGTAGCTTGATGAGAATTGAGAATTGAGTTTTTTAATTATTTATTTATTTTTATTTATTTATTTATTAGGAAGCCAACTTTACATACTAAGACTACAATGGTTACAAACATTTTTAAATATATTGATACAAAGTATGTCTCAATTATAGGCTTACTTTGCATGTATAGTAAAGTTGCTGCTCACATATAAATTAACAAAAAAAAAACAACAATAATTAAAAAAAAACTACTAAAAATAGCCAAACATAAAACAAAACAAAAAAAAACAACAAACTACCAAAACCAAAAGTGAAGTTCTTAAAACAAAAAAAAATATTATAATAATTGTAATTAGTGAAAGTAAGATCAGTTATGGATTTTTTATTAGATACATAAAATATTTTTTCAGCTGAGCTTTATACAAAGGAATCATTAAAAATATCAAATTGAGATTTTTGGGCTAATTTGTTATAAAGATTTATAGTTCTATTAAGTGGTGCATTTAGGCCTAAATTTGTTCTAGCGAACCTTGTTTTAAGATTTTGGGTACGTAATCTTGCATTCGATTTAGGGTAAAAATATTAAGTTGACTTAAAATCTTCGGACAATCAAGGTTTCCAGATACTAATTTATGTAAAAAGCAAAGATCGGCAATCTCTCTGCGATGGGATAGTCTTAACATATTATAATGTTTTAATAAGTCATCGTACTTCCGAAAATCATTACTGATATGATCTCTATAAGATAACAATTTTAAAAACTTTTTTGGATTCGTTCCAATCTTTTTTTATGTCTTACATAATATAGATTCCAGACAGTTGAACAATATTCGAATTGACTCTTAATTAATGAATTAAATAAAATAATAACTGAACTAGATTTCTTAAAAGGCTTAGTAGCTTGTATAATAAATCCTAAAATGCTTAACGATTTACTCATTATATCGTTTATGTATGGAGCAAAACTCAATTTAGCGTTTACTGTTATCCCTAAATCACGTACTTGAGTCACTTTTTTAATAGGATAACCATTCCCTTTATAATTATAATTGATGTCAGAAGTCTTCCTACTAAATGTTATACTCTGGCATTTCTTGTTATTTAATTTCATACTATTCATAGAACACCATACAGCAAACCTGTCCAAATCTTGTTGCAAGAGCTTACAATCATTCACCGACTCAATTTTTTAATATATTTTTAAATCATCTGCATACAATAAGAAACTACAATGGTGTAAACAAGTAATTACATCATTATAAAAAATATAAAATAAAACAGGGCCAAGTCTAGATCCTTGTGGGACTCCTGAATATAAAAAGAATGTTCTTGACTCATAACCACCAAGCACTACATTCATTTGTCTATTTTGTAAATAACTTTCCAACAATTTAAGTACTTTCCCATGTACTCCATATTAATAAAGTTTATTCAATAAAAGTTTATGATTAACAACATTAAACGCCTTAGTCAAGTCTGTATAAATACAATCAACTTGTGTATTAGAGTCCAATGACAACGCGATATCCTCTACAAAAGATATTAAATTTGTTAAAGTAGATCTATTTTTTATAAAACCATGTTGACTATCTGATATCACAGATTTAATGTGCCAAGTTAAGTACGGACAGACGAGGGACTCAAATATTTTGGCAAAAACTGATAAAATATTAATGGGCCTATAATTTTCAATACACTTTTTATTACCATTTTTAAAAACCGTCTTCAATAGATCTACAATATATGATATGCAGGGGCTTCACCAATGTAGATGCAGTTCTTCTAATAAATATTGTTGGTATGTTGTCCGGTCCAGGTCCTTTCTTTATATCGAGAGATTTTAATTTGCTTAATATTTCATTTTCACTTATGTTAATTGTAAATAAAGATGAATTATTATTAATACCAGAATCAAAGCAAGATACACTATTCAAAGAACTATCGTATTCAATAAACTGTCTGGAAAAATAATTAGCGAATTGATTACAAATGTTTTCTCCATCTGTGTAATAACAGTCGTCGAATGTCATTAAAGCATTATTTATTACCACGAAGATTTTTAATGTAACTATAAAATACTTTGGATTTATATTTATATTTAATTCTACGGTCTCAATGTATTTTTTGTAATCTACATCTATAAGATGTTGACACGTATCTCTTAGTATTTTCAATTCAAGCTCATCAAGAGGATTACCATATTTTTTAAATAGTATTCTGTATTTATTTTTTCTTTTAAACGTTTTTTTAGGTTGTATGAGTACCAGATAGGATATTTATTATTGTTATTTTTACTGTGTTTTTTTGTCACATGTGTCTCTAATATATTACATATTTTTGAATAGAATTTTTTTACCATATCATCTATATCATTGCATTCCTTAAGTAGTTCCCAGTTCAATTTTTGAATTTCATTGTTTAAAATATTTATAATCAGCGTTTAAGAAACTATATTTGCAACTATTACTTGGTAAAAATATTTCTACTAAGCTAACGTTTAATAATATATCCAAAGGTGGGTGATAATTATCAACAGGACAAATGTGAGTGTCGCTGTAACTAACCTTAATATTTTCAGTACCAGTAAAAATTAACTCTAATGTTTTACCATAAGCATTATTAATAACGTTACGGTGTGAAAAATTTGTGAGCGACATAAAATCTTTTATTAAACAACCTGCACATGAACTGGTGCTTTTCATTGTACATTTTGTTTTATCCTTACTATCTTACACCCAATGTAGTGAAGGTATATTAAAATCACCAATTATAAAAGTTGTACATTGCTTAACAAATACACTTTCAATATTTTGTACAATCATTTTAAGTTTTTCATAATTAAGGGGTGACGGGATATATACCGCGCATATTGAAATTGTTGCAGACCCAATTACTAAATTGACCCATAAATCCTCATAGATAGTTTCCCAAGCAACCATTCTATAGCTTTTAATTTTATTTAAAACTGCTATAAGAACACCTCCACCATCACATTTTGCTGAATTACTAGATTCTCTATCCCTCCTATCATATCTATCATCTATAAATTCTCTACTATTAATATTGCTATTAAGCCATGTTTCCGTAAAGATAATCACATGAAAATTATCATTAAGTATAGAGCGATAGGTTGCATTTACTTTTGTCCTAATACCTCTTACATTTTGGTATAAAATTCTTAAATCACTAGACATTAAGCTAAAAATAAACAAAAAAAAATTGTTCCAAAAACCAAACAATATTTGAAACGTTAATAATAATATAAAATATAAAGTTAAAAAAAAAGAGCTACTCCAGGGTTTTTAAAAGATCTTTTGATTTTACAAATATAAGCATGGAATAACACTTTAAAAATGTAAAGATCCTTTCATTTTTTCATTTTTTCGAGTAGGAATCCAACCTCCAACCTGACTGTCGCGTTGAAAGCCGCACGCTGCGTCACGGCTGGCCTCTTTTCTTGATAAATCTTTTAATATATTGATAAATAAGTACTTTGCTAGCTAATTTTATTATCTTCCACAACTTCCTTTCAAATCTCATTGTATATTTATGTTAAGTAAGGAAGTCGAACGTGAATAATAAATCCGAAAATACTTTCTACAGGCAAAAAAATTCCAAAGCCAAATTATACTTACCTACGAGTATACATAGATATACATCTACGAGTATATATGTACATATCATAAAATTGTAACTTGATCGATGTCTGTCCGACATGAAAGATAAATGTGAAATTTTACTACTAGACTGAACCAAAAACAATAATTATTAAATTTTTTGTCAGTCCGTCCGTCCGTCCGGAAAGTGGGTAACGGAGTGTCTTAACATTGTGTTCCCACTGTCTAGCCTGCTGTGTGTGGGATTTATTCTAAAAATAAACTAAATCTACCTAAATTTCCATAAAAAGGTACTTTATAAAAATTAAAGTTTTCATATGTATAGTATATGTATATAAGCATTCTACCAAATAACGATACCCATCTAGACTCTGATTTCCCTCTCGACAATAACAAGATTTATTTTCAAATTCAATCTGATGTTTCAAGTTCTATTACTCAGAGAGTCGTCGAGTTAAAAGAGTAAATCCCTCTAAGGTTCACAAAGCACATTTTTATCCTGACCATCTCGTACAAATCGCTGAAGCTCTATCTCTTAGGTTCTTTTGTCAGCAATCTTACACTTATGTATATCGGCCCTTTAAAATTATACTTATATATTGTTATATTATATTTAATACCTTTATAATTAAAATGTTTGACTAAGATTTACAAAATATGCAAATTTATTAAAGAACCTGTAAATTTTAAAATAGGTACCGTTTATGTCAAAGAAGAGAGAAGTAGAGTAGGCAGAGACAACCAATCTTACCAAAGAGGAGAAATAATAATAATAATTACTTTCTCCGAGTGAAGCTATGATGGCCTATTAAAATACGAAAGTGATTTAAATTAGTAAGTAAGTAATTGTGTAGTTCAAGCAGGCGAAGCCGCGAGCGGACCGCTAGTCCTAACTAAAATACCCTAAAATTACTAGCATTGCTATTTGGCATCATACTAAATCAAATATTCAAATTATTCCCTGTTGCTTCCCTTTTTTCTGTAGGAAGTGACCAAATCGATTGACCGTAGATGTTTGCACGGTTTTAGTACTTTCTGTCAGTGATAAAGGAAGTACGGTGGCCAAATGGCTAGATAATCTGTTTACAACCTAGTAGAGCCTTGTCACGCAATACAAAGCCATGAGGGAAGCATTTATATAGACGAGAAAAGTTTTCTTTTATATTCTTTACATAACGAAACATTCTTAATTACTTTAGTATTATAAATATTGCGCTAGCCTCTGGCTCAAATTTATAATTGTATTAGATAAAAAGTACGAGAAGAAAGTTGTTTTATATTCTTTTATAAACAAATATTTTATCTTAAATGAATTTGTTAAAGAAAACAAGGTAATATTTATTAACAATGAGCCAAGTTAATGAGAAATTATAATTTATACCTGCTTATTTTATAGCGTCCGCTACTGCTTGGTATAGAACGGCGGCAGTAGAAATACGAATAGAATATACATTTTTGTTTATAATGTATTGAATAAAATATTAGCTTATTTAACTTACGTTATCTCTATAATCTGACTAAATTAACAGTGTATTTTCAGCTAAATATTTATTAGCATTAAGAGTAAATATATTTATGTACTGACCGCAATTATTCAATAAGAATGAGGTAAATAAAAAAACGTGATGTGAACGAAGTTTAATATACAAACTACTTCTCTTCATTTCAGTAATTGAAAAGGTTAACTTTGTCAACTATTAAGTAAAAAAAACATAATTATAATATTTTAATCAATTACTATCATATCAACATACAAAAGTCGAGTTAAAATTAATTGAATGGAATCTCATACGATATGGTAGTAGCGCTCCTTTTAGAAATTGTCGATATCCGAGACCGTTGTAGGAGATGTTTCGCTCTCCCAGTTTGAGATACAATATGAAGCCCGCAAGCCGCTCACAAAAGAAAGTAATTCGTCGCATATGGCGCGCACACACAAAGAACTGAATATTTCTGAAGATCCAATAACACAGATAATTCAGTTGACAATAGTATCCTATCTTACGATCTGATTTATTGATATTTAGATGCTTAGCGATGCCGCCTTGACGCAGTTGGTATGTGCTACGTGCATATCTAGACCAATTATTTGTTGGTTCAAAGTTCAAAGTTGGTTGGTCCGTTATAGTTAGAGAATATACAGCGTTAAGTTCCGTTACTAACAATAAAAGAATATGTGCACATTTTCGTTTTGTATTCGAAGTTTTTTTTTTTACTACCTTCTTTTTCTCGTAGATATCAAAGTCATTTAAGACGGTATACGTTTTGGGTTCTATTATATTATACAATAATAGTTATCAAATGAATATAAGTTAGGTAATTTCTTGTAGTACATCCTTAACTGTTATAGCAGAATATAGCGAGTTATTTGGTGAATGGCTTTGTGGAGAGCGTTGAGAAGTTGCGTTGTATTGCATATGTATGCGGTAGACACGTTGAGCTATTCTATCGATTCTAGGTACCATTCTAGGTTCCATTTAGACTACTGATACCTAAACGCTTATGGCGTCTTTACTTCCTCGTTTGAGTGGAATGAATATTTCATTACTTGAAATTAATATTTACAAAAATGTAAATGTAAATGTCTTCAGGTTAATACTTGCACCTGAATATAGTAGACATGTCGAGCTAGACCATTCGAATATACTTAAATAGGCAGAAAGAATCTAGTATTAGAACACTTCTGCTTCCGCCTTTCGCTTGGTTTTTTTTTTTATAAAAAAAGCTCGCTTTATGGAAAAAACTGGGAAGAAATATTAGTATATAGGTTATACTCATATTTGAAAAGCTTAAAAGCATTTATTATTTCTATCAGAACAGCCCTGATTTATTATATCAAGCAATTCTCGTAACATTTGCAACTATGAGTAGGTATATCCATTATTTGATGGAAACGTAATGTGGGCGTATCGTACAATTTGATAAATTATACTCATGAAAAGATTTCTTAAGAACTAAGTAAAAATATTATACTAATAATATGCTGTAAGAATAACAAGCTGTAATTTCCATTACTAATTTTTAAATTATCAGTTAAAGGTTATTTAATGACTTTTTTATCGACAATTTTTCTTAGCTTTATTCTCTGTTATTATTTCTTCACAAGGTAGCGCTTAAAAGATACATTTTTTTTTGTTCATATAAGCTTAATTTTTTTATATAAGCTTCATTTAAATTAGAATAAAATCAAATAACATATCAATCAAACAAAGGACGAAATGCCAAAAACCTACCAAAACCACTTTCGTTGTTAAAGGGTGGTTCGTGTGAAAAAAAATGTCCTTCGCATCGTATCTCAAGAAGAGTGATCAATGGTTGGCGGTCACGCAGAAGTACTGCACGCGACCCTCCGCTCATTCCTTGGGTCACCTTCTGACACCTCGTTTTGTAGATTACAGACATAAAAATACCTGCCGAGCCTCTTCATTACGGACTACTTAATTTAATAGAATAGTATTTACATTCCTTGCGCAGAGTAATAAATTAAAAGGAATACACATCAATGTTTTATTCGTATTTGAGGAATTATTTTAGACTTTTTAAATATAAATAAATTAAAAGCTTCACGCTGTATCCCACATAGAATGCAGAGGAAACCTAATGTTAAGATCTTCTGGAAGGAAAGGCGTTGAGTAGTGGAACTTATCGCCGTGCTTTATCTTTATATCAGAGCGAGAAAATGAAAATATTAAGAAATTCCTTCCTCCGGGTTGGAATCTAACCCAGAACCGTCACGTTCACACGCTTTTCCCATTGCGCCACCGAGGCCTCATGACTTAGATTATGTAAGTAGAAAAAATAATATTTTGATCTGTATATATATATCCCTATCAAGTAGTGTCAATGTCTTTTCCAACCTGATTATCAATCATGACATTATTATAGAAATAGCACTCTAATACACATTAAAATAAAATTCAGCGAAAAATGATATAGATATCATATATAAGCTACTTACAATATACATTCTGTTTTTAGAAATAATTGTATCATTAGTATTTTCTACGCATTCGTAAATCCTGTCTAATATCTAAAAATAAAAACATTAAGAGTAAAAATTGTTGTAAACATTTCTACTACAACAGTTTCTACAAAAAAGTACAGTGACATGCAAAAAAAATTTTTTGATCTCACTACCCTTTCCAAATATATTTTAATCTGAGGCTTGAATGCAAAATACTAAAATGGTGTTGGTGAATAACTTCGTTGCATGCATTTAGGTAAGATAGAATTCAATGTAAGAGAAGATTGTTTGGTCTGTGGTTTAGTTGAGCGTCTGCCAAATTGGAGTGTATATGTTAAAATAATCATTTTATCCATCCATTTAAGATATTTTTAATGTTTTTCTTATTATTATTATATATACAATATTCCTAGTATTGTATGAAACAGCGTATTAGCTAATTTATTTAAATATTTTTGCATTTTCTGCTATAATCAGCTATTTCAAAAGTTTTAAGGTGGATAGAATGAAATAAAATAAAGAAGCGAAATACTTATATATAAAACAATATTATTATGAATTTACTATGCAATAATTATCTTGGTTATAAATTAATTAGTTTTTGACCGTTTCGTTTTGAACTCCCCCTGGTTCAAACCCTCGTGGAAACCGTTCAAGAGCTCTGACCGCTAGGTCATATACGTTATTATCGAGCTACGTTGAAATTCTTACATGCTTGTTACAACTTATGTATGTCTCATTTAAGTTTTTTTTAAATTGAAAAAACATATTTATTATGAATCCACAGGCAGACATTTCAATATTAATAATATGTAAAGAATATAATTCTTCAACAGTATTTAATTTTAATTTCATTTAAATATCCACCCTACTATATACTATATGTGGATAGTAGAAGCTCATTATAAAATCATCGGATTCATCACCGATAAGGCCGTATTTTCTGCTCAACCGCTTATTTTAATTAAGCTTTGTTTGGTAATTTTCATATTATACACGTAATTCAATAATTCTGAAAGGCGTCTTTTGACAAATTCGGCAACGCAGTTTAAATGTAATTATATATTTCACGTAGTATTCGTTTAATAAAAAAGAATATTTTGGATGACATTTTTAATTAAATGAATTGGTATTCAAAACGTTAAATAGAATTAATTAAATACATATTTATATAGAGTGAAGGAAATATTTTGCTTCACTGTTGAAAGTAACAATATCTACAGAGGATTGATCGTTAAGCTTCGCGATCTAGACAGTAGGTCACTTTCTAATATTGCATTATATAAAATAAGATATTTATATTGAAATATACTGAATTCTGGTCGTTTTTTACGAACATTTTTAGATATAATAACTATTAATATATATTGTAAGTTAAATAAAAGCTTTATAAACATTGATATTTAAATAATTTAAATTAAGTAACACTTGAAGTTGAATATTGCTAGGTAGTTTGCATTGAAATAAAAAAGAAAAATAACTTAACATACATATATATGTTAAGTTAATATCTAGAAAAGTTGTAATCTTGATATATTACAGAACTTCTATATTAAATTGAAAATTATAAGTAATTTATCTAGTTCCAAACATTTTATTATTTTAACACTCTATACTAGTAACCCACAAAAACATTAATTTCAAGAATAAACTGTTTAAAAGGCTTTCATACAACCTTTATGTTAGCTTGACATTTATTTGAATTCATTTTACCCTAAGGAAAGTCTCATTAAAATGAATTTAGAACTACCATTAGAGTAGTAAGTTGTGGTGGGCTTATAATAGACAAATGTTATCATGCTCAGCCTAAATACATTGTACGTACATTGTAATATACTAATATTACAGTTTTATTAAACAATAATTATATACTAATATTACAAAATAAAAGTTGTAATATACTAATATACATTGTACGTACTACGTCGGTACTTTACTACGATTTTATAACACAGTAAAAGATAACTAGCCAGCGTGAGATGAAACGTAAATGCTTTGAGTGGCAGGTTTCTTAAGAATAAAGATTTTTCCAATGTCAGTCATTTTGTATATTCTAAAAGATAAATAGAATTATGATGCTCTGTTTTCCTATGTTTATAATTTTTGGGGAGATTGTGTATCTTTTTTTTCACCTGGGAAGCATAATGAAAAAAATCATCAGGCTATGCATTCTCATTAGAGTAGTAGTTATGTACATACCAATATCATCATAACTTATCTTAAATGAAATTGTTTTTTTGCTGAAATTTTCACGGATTGCTACTATTAATAGGGGGAAAATGACAAGAATATCAATTTTTGCTTTTCGAGGTTATTATGTGCTGATTGGTAGAATGCTACGTCGTCTTTGTCTGACCATTGAAACGGGTCTTCAATCTCCAAGCACGGCGGTATAAAATATTTAAAAATATTTTTCACTGTGAATATTTCTTAAGCTTTCAGCTTTTTAAAAATATATTTAAGTAAGAATGATATCAAAAATAAAAATGTATTTTTATTATTAATTTGAGGCCAGTCGTAGCGCAAGTGTGTGATTGTAAACGTGACTGGCTGTGGGTTCGATCTCCAAAATCGATCGATCGAGAAAATGAAATATTTATTTAAATTTATATTTTCATTTCTTCACGCTGGTGTCGAGGCAAAGTGTGGCGTTATGTTTCGCCACCCAACACGAAATGCCTCCAGGATTCGGCAGAAAATTGGGGAACGGAATATCTTAACACTAGGTTTCCTCTGCCCACCCAGCTGTGTGCAGGATATAACATAAAGATGATTTCTTTTTTATTTTTTCTTAAATGAATTAGCTAATTCACTAATATGATAACTTACTTCAATAAAAATAATTATTTATTTTTTTGTCAAGTTTAATTATTTTAATTAATAACATTATTTTAGTGATGGACGTAAGTAACGTAGCTAAAATCTTGCTTAGCATTTCCACAGACACTATAGAGACGCTGCGTCAATGTGAACGTGTCAGCTTTCAACATTCAGCCCAGTGTACATAAACCCTAACCGTGATTTATTCATTTCTCGTACTCATTAAAATTTCAAGAGAAAGCTCGTCTCATATAAATCCACACGTGACGTGATGTCATTAGACACTGATAATGTCACGCGAGATTACTTTCATGTATATTGTATTACTAGAAATAAAATATTCGAGACGTTGAGAATATTTTTCTGAAGTTTGTATGTTATAAAATATTTATAGTGTTTATATGATTATATTTGCTATAGAGAAGTTTTAGAATTACGTAAATACCATAGTACAATTAAATAAGGAATAAGTGAATGATCTACTTGTGTTATACAGTTAGTCAATTTAATAAGTAATATGATGTTAATTTCTTTATATATAAAAGTCCTTGTCCTCACTGACTGAGGTAAGACGCACGCACAGCCGTAACCGCTGTGCGTAGAAACGTGAAATTTGGACAGGTGTTTACTTTCGTAATCTGGACATCCACTAAGAACGGATTTTGAAAAATTGTAACCCTAAAGGGGTGAAATAGGGGTTGAAAGTTTGTATGGAAAAAAAATTAAATCGGCACCGATTTTTATAAAATTTGAAATTAAGATTTTTAAAAGTATTTAGTTGAACACGTTTCATCGTTTTCTAGAATTCTCCCCCTAAGGGTGCAAATAAGTGTTGAAAGTTTGTATGGAAAAATCTTTAAATAGCCACCGATTTTTATAAAATTTGAAATTTAGACTCTTAAAAATATTTCATTGAACACATGTTTCGTGGTTTATTGGAATTCACCCCTAAATAAGCAAGCGAAGCTGCGCGCGTCCGCTAGTTATATGTATATTTTTTAAACTTTACATAATATTACATCACGTAAAATTAACGTTTCTACCATGTTGTGTCCAACGTTTCAAATTCCTTGCATCCTCCATATCTTATTCCTTGCAAGTATGGTCTACATACTAACTACATAAATTCTAAAAGCTACTTAAGCTATGTACAAAAAATATACATTTGACTGAAAATTGTGAGTCAAAGCACGAAACACTAAAGGCTTCAACATAGGTAATTGCGCCGACTCCGCAAATCTACTGCGAATGGAGATCACATGATCATTAAGATGTGAGCCGCCCTCAAGACGGTGCTTACTGCGCGACTCCTTTGTAATCTTCTGTAATTAATAAACTTATTATTTCATACATTCCTAAGGATTTGCACTAATTTTCCTCCTGGTGATAGAATCTTTAACTTTGGGTAAAATCAAGATTTAAATGTTGAGTGAAATCATTTATATTTAACTATTTTTAAATTAATTTAGAATAACCTCATTCGCTTACTGTGGTAAAGTGAAGTAAAATAGGGCCACTAAGGCAAATAAACCAAATATTTTATAAAATATAACTTATTCGTGTATTTCGTGTAAGATTAAAATAGCATAACTGTTGTGATATGCAGTGGACGAAACTAACTCAACTACTTTAAACTATATTTCATTACATTTCTTTTTTCACAGAAAAGATAGATAGAGATATATTTAATTTTCAAGTGTACTGAAAGATACTCTGAAACATCCAATTTAAATTTTGTTGTCTTATTATAACTCACAAGCCAAAGGAGCTCTTTGATAAATTAGGGTAATACAACTTGAAATGGGAACTTACTTGATGTAACTAAAAGTAACTTTTTCCTAAATCATCTAGGTTTTATTTTTCTTCTGCATATTTCAAGAACAAGTTTAACATTTAAATTTTAAATTAAGTGCTATTATATATGTATATATATTCAAATATGGTAAATACGTATATGAATACGATATGCTTGACCTATATTTTTTATGTTAAGAGTAGTGGTTTTAAAAATAGCCTTAATAGGTTTTTCTCGTGTTTACTTATAAGATACAAAAGACTTATTCTAGTTGATCAGACGCTAAGTGGACTTATCTGAAATACGATACTGCAAAGCCTGCCTATCAAATTCTGTGGCACGCAAAGGGTCCAAGACAAAATAGATTCATAAGATAAGGAATCACCTTTGAGGGCTTAATGGTCATAATGAGACCTGTCCTTTTTTTGTAACTCGCTTAAAATTATGATTTGTTTAAATTAAAATAGCAAAAATCTAGGATGTTATGTTTTTTGTTCCAAAAACTGAGTTGATTATTTATTCGCGTGATTTTGCAGACACCCATATCTACTTTATCATGTTCGCGTGGTTAAAAAACAAATATTGTATCATCTTAATATAAAAATAGTATAATATGCTGAAAATTAATTTAATAAGTAAATAAAAAAATATACCCAAGTATCATACTTATAACTTATGCGCCGCTGAAATATATCTGGAAATTTTCAGCTAAGAGCAAAAAGAAACTGCAGTGTAACTATTAACTATGTATCTTCAGGTTGGAACTGGTAAATAATTTAAGCCAAGACCGTCACGTAATTTTCAAGGAGCTCCCGTCCATTTTAGTCCGCTTTAGTTTATGAATAAATAAAAAGAAAAATGTTCGAGGCAATTGAAGGATAGTTCGCAAGAATACGTTTATTTTTTAAATTTGACAGTACTCATTTATTTCTTTCCCTAAATGTAATTTAAAAAGTTACTTTGAATTATACAAAAATGAAAAAACATTAATAGGAAAATATAATGAAGTATAAAAAAATTTCAATACAGATTGCGACACAATATTGTGAACTTTTAAATTTGGCCAAGTCTCATTTGTACTGGTAATAAATGAGTAGCCGCTCATGATGAGTTCATGTTCAAGTTATTTCCAAAGGAATTGTTAACCTTTAAGTTAACCGGGTCTCACAGACCCGTCTAGTTCTACTTCTCGGTGACCTCCGCCACTGAGTCGCTTAGTACCTTTCGTATTAATAACAAAATGAATGTAGATAGCAGTGGTTGGGTCTCTGGCTTCAAAACACGTGAGTTTTTAACTTTTTAAACGGCGCTTGGGTCTATGAGACCCGACGTCTATGTTTTCCATACATAATGATTTCAAAAAACCAAATATTTTTTATAATATTATAAGATATACTTTAATATTTTAATTGTATTATTTGTATTCAAATGTTTTAATTATTATATATCATATATTATTTGGCATTGTTTGTTATATATTTTAATAATATAATTAATAAAATAATACCTAAAAAAAGATTCCATTTTTTTAGTTTTTATGATAAAATGGAAAAAAATGATCGACCAAAGCAAGTCAGGGACAAAAATCAAATAAAAAGACGCGTTTCGTATACTAAACTATTCTAAGAATTGAGAATGACTTTGACTCGCGTTTTACGATCTGATCTATCATTTATTGAACATGAAGCTAAAAATACAGTTCTGGGCTCTTGAAAAACATGTAAATTTTTCCTCCCTAAAGATATATAGAAAAACAACACATACTTATGTTGACTGCAATCGTCCGGTTAGCCTACAATGTTGAAAGCCATTATGTATTGACTTTTAATAGTACCTTATCTTGAGGTGTTGTCAAAATTTTTATTTTATTACGTAAGATGTTCTTTTTTATTTATTTTTTAATTGTTAGACTTTATATTTTGCTAAAAAAATATTTATTTTATTATCTGTTTTTTTTTATAGTACTATTTTCTTAAGAGTCATCCCATGTGGCCAAAGACTGAAATTGTGACAATAAGTTACTTAAATCGTTGTGATGCGTGAAGTTTAATAAAAAACGATTTTATTTATAGTGATTTTGTTTGATTTGAGACTATTCATGTAAACTAAAACATAAAATTGTCTTCTTCCCTTATAAAACAGTCGGAATATAGCTAATAAATACATGGGTCTCACAGACCCGACGTCTACATTTGTGTTATAAAAATATGACGTCCATAGTTAAAGATTAAATATATGTATATGAGCAAGAAAAAAATCGTTAAACTTTTTCCTATACTATAGAATATCGGTAAATATATAATATGTGAAGAACAGAGTGATATTTTCCTTCCTTCTATTGCACTTATTACATGAAAGAATTTACAATATAATAATCCCACTCATAAAACGTGAGTTAATTACAATCTCAAGTTTTCTTTAAGTCCCTATACCTAGATACGAGTCAATCATGTTTATACCGATAATATGTATACCAACTACAGGGTAATAACAATCGGAAACTTGTAGTAGAATTATAGGGGCGGGCCGGCTTCTATTGCTTCTCGGGCAAACAAAGATGCAATAAACCCTGGCAAGACGTCCTTTCTGTCCCGTTCATGGCGATCAGAACGACCGTACGACATTCCACTGTATAGATATTTTGCTTCAGAGCTCGATTTTATATCATTTCATTTCATTTGGAAAATAATATAATCGGCAAATTGGAAATATAATATATTAGCTTAGCGTTATCGTATGAATAACATCTTAGTATTCCTTTATAGTATGTCTTTTTATGTACAAATTATCATATTTTTGTAATAATGTATTTTTAATAAAGTACTTACTTTATAAGTCTTACTCTACATCCATGACAAAATTATCTAAAGAGGAAAAATAATAATTCTTTTGTAATTTGATATTGTCAAATACTTTTGATATTGTAAATTACTTGAAAGTATTTTTTTTCACTTTGTAAAAATGCATTAACGAATCATTGGTAGCATTAAAGAACTTTAATTATATCTTAATATTTCTGACATAACAATTTATATAGATATATTTAATTCATATTTTCAAAAACCTTATCGGCCTTTATTTAGCCTTTCATTTAAGTTGGTATTATTATTACTCAAATAGACCACATCAAAGTTATGTTTGAATAGATGTACTGCAGTACAATTATTTTTATGCGTTTTTACTGTACATTTACCATTACTTTTAGAATTTATCTGGTAAAAACTGGTAAAGTGCGAGTTAGACTCACCCATCGAATATTTCGTACGAAATTTCATAAATATCGTAAGTGAACATAACAACATAAAATACTTTCAATTTCATATAAAATACTGCAATTTTTTTAATTATGTTGACTTAGATGCTCTAAGAGACCGTAGACTTTTGTCTACGATCTCTCTGTCGTTTGACGGAGAATCTCTTGGATAAACGGACAAAAAAGTGATCCTACAAGGGTTCCGTCTTTTTTCTTTTGTTGTTCCTAAAAAGAAAGAAAGATTGTTTCCATGAGATTCTCGGATTTGAGAAATCGGTTGTACGATTACAAAAATAAAACCCATCTAGTGTAGACTAGATAGTTCATTAACAGTACTTAAACGCCACTTATACACTTTCATTCCAAACTGTGCATTTAATTCCTCTTTGACGAGATTTAAGTACGGTTTCAGCTCCGATTCTTGTCTATTGAAACTTTATGCACGTGAAATTTTCTTTTATTTACTTACTACTTTAATTAAAATAACAGCACCAACTGAATATTACAAATTACAATAATCATTTTTATTTATAAATCATAAACATATACTTAAGTGTATGTGTATTTAACTTTTTTAATGTATTTTTAACAATTTTAAAGTACTATTCTAAACTTACAAAATAAAAATACTTTAAGAACATTTTTTGTAAGAAAAATTTGAACGAAACGGGATTTGAACCCTCTAGGAAACCTTCCATGCCATCCACTTAGCGGTCAGAGCGCATTATGTATGTATCCAAATGACAAAAAAAAAACAAAAATGCCGATTTATTTAATCTTAAGATGTATGACAACATATACATATAATATCCAATTGAGAGGATGAAGCTGAAAAAAAAATTTTTAACTGGAATGCGGTGAAAGATATGTGACAAAACGTTTCCGGATTGATAACTTTCCATCGTTGAATTTCCTTTCACGTCATCCGATAAAGGGGATAAAACAAAAACAAATTAAATGTGAGTTAGAGATTTTTTTTCCGGTACTACTATTAATAATAGAAAAACTTTTCTAAATCAAATATAATATATTTAATACAAAACTTAAGATACAGTTTGAATATTTTTTTAGGATACAGTTTGAATATTTTGTTTGATATTTTTTTAAGTTCCTGAATCAATAAAAGAAAGCAAAATCTAGAATAAAACAACGTATTGTGCTGGTGAGGCGCGGCATTGAGAGGCAAAGTGCGGTTTTGAGTTCTGCTACTCAACGCGCAACGCCTTCAGAAATATAATAATATTCAGAGATCATTCTTATAGAAATAATACATAATTTAATAAAAATGAAAACATAAATGCTTGATGCTGATTTAAAATAATCATTATAAAAAGTGTTTATAATTTTCTTTTGCTTAAATAAAAACTTTTAAATAAATTAAAAATATACAACCATTTAGAAGTTAAATGTAATGAACGAGACAGAATTATTTGACCATACCACATCTATATCATGTACACCGGACTGGTCGACAAGACATGTTTTCAACATTTCCTGCGAAATAAATTACAGTTAGCAACTGCTTGTCTGCTAGCATAGTTTTTCTTTCAGTATATTAATGAAGCCTCCATATAGAATCCCAGGCGATATCTAAATAATTTATAGTGAAACCAGGTGTCGCCTCGAAAGCAAAATATATAACCGAGGAACGTTCAGGGCCGAAGGCAAACTTTATCGTATCGTAGGTATCTTTAGTTGAGCGGAATATCGTACAACAAATAGAAGTTAAAATTCATTAACTTGCTCTAGTTTAAGTTTTTAAACATAATATATGTCTGAATGTTTCATTATACGAGTAGTTACTAGAAGATGTTTCTTAAGTGGTCATATTTTATTGAGAACTTTGATATTGGGCTATATGAATTTTGGCTTGTCGCTCGAAGGATTTTACAATTTCACTTTTATGATTTTGGGACTTTGGTTTGTGTGCCTTTGTTTCATCCAAATTCTTTGGTTTACATATATAAAGTAAATGTTACGGAAATTACTTAAAATAATTAAATTCAAATAAAATGAAATTAAACAATAATACAACAAGCACAAATGCGTTGTAAAAAAAAATAGAAAATACTCTTTAATTCTAGAATTATCTTTTTGTATTATAAAAGTATTTTATTTTTACGTTTCTCATATGTTTACAGAACGTGGGTACGAATGTAAGCAAAACCAAGAGTTGGCAGACGTAAGAGCACTTACTCTGACAAGAGACGCAAGTGCCATTTTGTCAGCTCTAAGAACCTGCTTGAAAGGTTTGCGTGTGTCTTCCGGTTTATTCATTACAAAATATCAACAACAAGTAAATAAAACCTTTTTTATCGTTTATTGTATGATGGCATATAAAGATTTATTACATTGTTAAAATTATTATAATATATATTTTGTTATTTTCATGGATACGGCATTAAAAAATTTAGACTCCAAGCACTCTTTTCTCTACTTACTATCAATTTAGAGATAATATATTGGGTGCGAAAGTCAACATTGCTCTTTATCTAACTAAACTTGGGAAACAAACATATTATTTTGGAAGTATAATAATTATAATACTGTCTAACAACAAACCTTGTATAAAGATGCACGAATACGCTCACGACGCAAAAATTGAGAAGCTGCATTACAAATAAAAGAAAAATTGGAAAAATTGTACATTTATATTACAGATAAAAAAATATCTAGTTTTTTTTAACACTACACTCACTCGTATGTGAAAATAAAACTTAATATTGCGACATCCAGTTCTCCACTTTACGCTCAATTCCGAGATATTTTGAGTTTAACGACGGTGCCTAACGCCAAACTTTGTCTTACTAGAGCGGAGAAATGAAAAAACTTATTTATTTATATATACACGTAATTTATTGTACTTTCTGTCAAATAGTTACGTAAATATGAAAATGTTTATAGTTTTATAGGAGTCATCTAGGAAACCCTAATGGGAGGAAAAAAGGAAGGAAATAGGAGCCAAGGTGTGTATGTGTAATTACTGCAGACAGCTCGTACGGTGTACAAGACAGCGAGAAGGTGAAGTATATATTTTACAGTAAAAGTTGCGACTTTGACTCTTTAAAGATTTAGTACGTTTTTTCTATTTAATTTTAAAGGTAAATATGTATTATGTTGTATGCTTAGTAATATCTTGAAACGTTTATCGAAATATCGTGAATGTATAACATTTCATTTGATCTACTCATTCTCGTTCTCATCTCGTTTGTCGTTCTGGCACCAGGCAGGCAATAGCCCGGCGTTGAGTTCCGCTGCTCAACACGCAATAAGTTGAAAAAGATTGGAGGAAAGTGGGGAACAGAATGTTTTATATGACACAAAGTTGCCTTTGCCTACCTACTGCTACAAGCGAAAACCCTATTACAGAGACTTCGCTGTATGTATTTCTCTATGTCCGTCTTTTACCAGGCTTTATCTTATGAACCGTTAAAAGCAGTTGAAATTTTCAAAAATAATTTATTTCTGTTGCCGCTATATAGCATCAAGTAGTAAAAAACTAGAATAAAATAAATATTTAAGGGGACTCCCATACGACAAACTTGTTTTTCGACGTTATGATAGATAATGGTATGGAACACTTCGTGCGCGAGTCTGACTCGTACTTGGCTGGTTTTTACGCTTACTTAAATACTGTTTTAAAAATAAACCAAAATTACTAATAGATTGGTAAAGTCCTTGTTGAAATAGAAACCTATAAATGATAAAATATATAGACCTACACATACTATATTATGTAGGTACAGTACACACTTTCCTTGATACATTATTCATAATGTTTATATCGTAGTGTACTGCTATTTGACATGTTCACAGAGCACTTAGACTTATTTAAATATGAGTGCTTATAGATAATTTGAAAAATGTCATAATATATGATAAATTCTTGTAGCGTAATATTTAAATTTTATATATTTTCAAAATTTTTATTAATCTTTACGTCATTTCTGCTTTATTGAGAAAAAGATAGAGGAAATTTAATGATACTTCAAATCATTAACGTCTCACCAATTTCAGACATATTATTGTAAGCCGATACAGAATGCTAAGCTTTTATTTATCGGAAAAATGAAAAAAACAAATATACTGTTATATACAAACATACCAGGAAGTTTCTTATTTATAACATTCTTATATATAGTGGGATGCTCTCCAACTTAGCTATGATGACGTTAAACTTTGAGGTTTGATTCTAAATCCAGATCGGTATTTATAGTAGAGTTTCACATGCTTTGTAGCGTAAATAAAAGAAAAGGCAGAATCGATGTATAAATTTATACCTGTAGAAAATTTTACTTATCGTATTAGCATATAACTGTTGTTTGTAGCCATAAAGGTAAAATAATAATAAAAAATACTACGTAAGCCATTTCGCGCCTGACTTATATATTATATATTTATATGAAAAGTACATATATACTATAGAACACAAGTAAATTTGGCCGAAATTAGTTCATTATAATCGGTACCTACTTACTGAAATGAGATTAAAATAAATTACCTGTATAATAATAGTATTTATTCAGTTGCAAATTGCTGAAACCAGATATCAATTAAAATTCTAATCTAATCCAAATGAATGGTAAACCCATTAAACTAATGGATTATTTTCCGATTTGTTAGAGCGTTCATCTCGCTTAGAGATTAGAGGTTTCAATTATTTTAGTCCCTTTGTTGAAACTAATATATATATACATATATCAGAACACTAGCGGACGCGCGTAGCTTCGCTTGCTTATTTAGGGATGAATTCTAATAAACCACGAAACATGTGTTCAATGAAATAATTTCAAATTTTATAAAAATCGGTGGCGATTTAAAGATTTTTTCATACAAACTTTCAACCCCTATTTCACCCCTTTAGGGGTAAAATTTTTCAAATTTTTCAAAAATTTAGGTCACGGCTTTGCGTACGTCTTACCTCAGTTAGTGAGGACAAGTCCTTTTATATATATAGATTATAGCTTATAGCGTAGTTAATGTTATTGTTTGTATATCAGCATATGATTAAACGAAGCGTTTTCATATAATGTGAAATAAATGAAATATTTACAGCTTTACGATTTATATCACAAACAACAGGGTAGGCAGAGAGAAATTAGTGTCAATACTCTCTGCTTTTCGCTTTCCGCCCGAATCCGAAACAATGCATGTTGTGTGACGAAACTCAACGTCGCACTCTTGTTATATTTAAAAAAAATGTACCATGGTTAAGCTTAGATGATGAGAAAACTAATAGATAAAAAGACACAGTTTTGAATAAATACCTACTTCAAAAACTAAATAAAACTACAGTTTATGTTAAATGTTATTCTATAAATAAATATAAGTAAACAAAATTTTATGAAATATATATTTCCCCTCGTAACAGCATTACACTCTGAAATGTCAATATAATTAATTTCCTGAACTAAAATGAGAAAAGCGCGGTCACAGTATAAATAGAACAAAGTAAATTGTTGTGTAAAATTTGAATTAGCTTTAATGATCATTTGTGATCTGTACCTCCTAAACCTTTACCCCTTCCATTTGTATAATCTTCAACTTTCAGGTTTATTAAATATATGCAAATATATCACTGGAATGCTATATTTTAGAATAGTGGTATCGAGTTTGAGTTTTAATGTGACGTTTTATGGTTTACAGAAAGTTAACCTAATACTGGTAAATATTATTTTGTTAAAAGTATATTAGCATAAAATTATTTTGTTTTATTTCAGTTTCCGCCTTATTACGAATATAATAAGGTAGGCGGGGAGAATTTAACATTACAACACTACGTTCTCCGCTTTTCGTCTGATTTCGAGACAATGCGTGTTGAGCGGCTTAACTCTACGATGTCTTGACTTTCTAGAGCAAAGAAATGGAAATAAGACATTCCACCCAGTGAGGGTCCGAAATTATAAAAGCACTTTGCATGCAATCTTTGTTTAATTTTTTATCGAGAAAAGTATATTTTTTGCAGGAAATTACAAGCATATTCACTCTATTTTTACGAGTAAATACCAACCTACAAATATTTGTATTTTTACTTTGCTTCCTGTGATGGTATTCAACCATTGTTTGTTTATAGGACACTTTATCACCGCAATCACGGAATAATAAATCGAAGCTCGCGTGATACAAAAATATAAAATGTTACACCTCCCAGGGACATTTGTTTGCGTTAGGTGCCGTACTTCTTATTAGGAGATAGAGGGCTGGCACGCCAACAATTAACGCTGATGAGTAAATATTGCGTTTTTATAGATGGACCTATCTGCGATAAGAATATACAATTATATTTCAAGAATCTTCAAAAGAATATATGCCTTATTGTTTTTTTAGTATTTTTACTTTATATATTAAAATTTATAATACTATTAAGTTAAATCAACTTCACACAACGCCGCACACAACAGAACACAGAACACTCCGTTCCTCACTTTCCGCCGGATTCTGAGACATTGCAGGACTCAACGCTGCGCTTTGTCTTGACCAAAGCAAATAAATGAAGATATACATTTAAATAAATATTTCATTCCCTCGAGTAGGGATCGAACCCACGACTCGCCGTACACCGGCGCCATGACTGGTCTCATATATGCTATAATCATAATAAATACACCTGTGGATATACAATATTATCACTGGACTGGTGTACTTGCAACTAATATTATAAGACATCCTTCCGTGTGACATTTGAATAGAATTTTCATCGATCAATACTATGAAATACTTAATCGTTTTATGTTGTTTGAAATATTAATTAACATATATGTTTAAGTACACAAATATATTCAAATATTATTTTTGTTTATTATATGTTCTCTTATGTCCCTTTTTGTAATGGCATATGTGTATAATTAGTGTAAAATTAATTATTAATAATATGAGCATACATAGTAAACGAGGAAATAATAATTATATTTCAATATAATAATTATGTACGTCTTAGTAATCGTTTGCTCTAATATGTCAAATAATTCAATATTAATAACAAGTTTATTTGGGTATAACTGATATTGGAAAGCAATCACACGCCTATTAATATTATGATTAATTGTGTTACTAAATATCGTGATCATATTGAACGTGAATGTTTAATGATTTAAGTGTAATTCAGAAACATAAATTTTCGGAAATATCAACCAAACGTTTAACATATTTGATTCACATGTTAAGAAGAAAAAGCTGTTTTTGTAATTGTAGTGTTTATATCTAATTATAATTATTTTCTAATTGTAATTAATGTAATTTCAAAGGATTAGATTAAAGAAATTAAACTGTTTGTGCTAATATTCTCATGTAAAAACTTTTTGTGCTAATATGCTAATCCTATATCTTATAAAACAAAGTCGCTTTTCGTGTCTGTCTGAACTTTCTAACTCTTCTTCTTCTAAACCACCCAACTGATTTTGATGCGGTTTTCACCATTAGGTCGAGTATTTCTCAGGGAAGGTTTATATATAGTTTATTATTTGTACATTCTTATGTAAGTTAACATAAATACGATAAATGTGTATAAAGTCCTACCCCTTGATGCACTTTCGCGCATGCGCTGCTTTAATGGTAAGTACTACATGAAAATAATGTACTGGAGTATTGTTCCTCTTAATAAGATCTACAAAAAAGTCCGCGACAGCATTTTCGTATCTTTTAAGGATAACGTGTAGTGATCATATTTCTGTCTAAAAATTGTAATTTCAATATATTTTTTATTGTGAGGGATATTTTTCCATAATGGTATTAATCCTTATCCTTTAAAATATTTATTAATTTTCTACTTTAAACGAAGATAAAATTTGTTATTTACACTATTTCGAAATTGCGAATAGTTTTAGAGAAAAACGCATTTAATTGTTAACACATCACGCCGTTGACGCATCAGCTGTATGTTACTCAAGTTTCACTTATC